>JZKD02S2123609.1:301488-334502 GCA_000966675.3 Picea glauca
ATATTTGGTTCATGTCATCTACTGAAGGTTCCCATTCCCCTCCCATAGGTCCATTCACCTTGGATATGAATGATGATATACAATCCTCAACACAAGCTCAGTACATTGATGCCTCACCCATCACCCCCACGAATATCAACACCCCAATCACACATGTTATAAAATCCTTGTGCTCCCTTACCTTTCAATCCGATGAAGACCTTATGGAGGTTCTATGCACAACATATCACCCATGGGATTCCTTTCACTATCGATCCTTTTTTCTTTCTCACAATTACTTTCATACACCCTTAGACGCCCTTTTCTATACTATCAAAGCTAAGGATTTCATCCCCCCTAGCCATGTGGACTGGTTAAAAAATCCAATACCTACACCTGATGCATTTGAAGAAGGAAATATGGAAAATATCTCACCCAAAATCAAGATAGACATCTCGTTCAAACCCAATACCACTAAATAAATCACACTTGGATTCACATTCTCTCTTGAGGAAATCATAGTATATAAGGCCCTCTTCCAAGAATACTGAGATGTGTTTTCCTGGTCTCACATAGAAATTTCCGGGCTAGACCCAACCATTGTTGAACATCATATTGACACATGGATTAACTTGGGTTTGTGAGAATAAATTACCCCTTAACCCTTCTAAATCCATTTCTATTAAGGCCGAAATCAATAAATTGTGGGTTGCCAGCTTCATCTACACGATAGCCTACACATCATGGGTTTCAAACCCAATTCTTGTCAACATAAAACAATGCACTATTCGGGTTTGCACCAATTTTCATGATCTCAACCAATCTTGTCCCTAAGACAAATTTCCTACCCCATTCATATACCAAGTTATCGATGCATGCACCGGTCATGAAGTCCTCTCACTCATGGAAAAGTTTTTCGACTATAACCATATTCAAATCCGCTAAGTGGATCAATACAAAACCTCCTTCACAACACCTTGGGGCACATTTTCATATCGAGTGATGCCCTTCAGACTAAAAAATGTGGGAGCCACTTTCCAACATGCCATGACCTATGCCTTTCATGATCTGGCTCACATTATTCTTACTTACTTGGATGACCTCACTACTCATTCCAAGAAGCACTCACAACACATCGAGGACCTACGAATCATCTTTGAATGTTGTCGAAGATGTTAAAATATTGTGTAACTACAAAGAATATTCTTATCCCCTCTTGTGGATAAAGTAAAAGATAAAATATGTATATATTATATTGACAAGTTGGCCCTATTGTGCCTAGACAAGTCAAATGAAAATTAAAAAGGTAAAGTGGACAAGTTGGCCCTATTGTGCCTAGACAAGTCAAATGAAAATTAAAAAGGTAAAGTGGACAAGTCGGCCCTGACCTAATTATTGGTAGGGCACAACTTGTATTTATAAGATGCCTAGCACATCATTTGTACATACACTCATCAAGCTCTCTCTATCAAGTGCGCAAGTCTGAGAGTGACGCAGGTACAAGGAAGAGTATCTCAGTAAAGGCTTTTGGTCATCTTGGTGAAGGACTATCTTGGTCTAAGTGGTGCACTACTCTATTCTGGTTAGGGTTTCTAGTGGATCTTCTATTTAGTGAGATCTCTCTTGTGAGAGACATTTTACTTGGTTAGTGAATCTATATTAAAGAAGTTTTGTTGGTTTTTCTTCCCCTTGAGGGTTTCCTAGGATAAATGATTGTGTACTCCATGATTGTGTTTCTTTCAGTAATATCCTTATTATGTTGTTCTTATAATCAAGATTAATAATAATAGATTAAGAAAGAAAATTTAACATGGTTTCAGAGCTAAGATGGAGAGAACATATTTCACAGAAAAAGAAAAATGTCACTGTTGTCGTACACGAAAATTATGGATTTTTATTAAAGAGGAATTTCAGCCCAAAGATCATCTAGAAAAGTGTGCCCTAGCCTAAGGAACTCATTGGCACCTTCAACGCACCTTTTCGTTGGATGGAACACCCGAAAAGTGAAAACCTAGTTTTCATCGGTACCAGAAGTACCAGAAAACTAGAAGTACCAGTCCAGAAATCCATTGGCCCAGTTTCAAGGGCCAGAACTTGGAATTTTCATAAACTGATTACACCAGTATACTCGCCTTATTTCAGCGCATCTTTTGGTGAGTTCAGTTTTCAAATCCAACAAATTTGATTTTTTATTATTCCTATAGCTTGAAGGGTTAGGGTTTCTATTGCAAGAAAGAATGGCTACCAATATGAGGGTAGAAGACAGGCTGGAAGCATTTGGAAACTTCAGATCTTGGAAGCATAGGTTGCAGATGATTCTAGACGTGAACATGTCACAGTGAGTGTATCAGAACTGGAGGAAGAAGAGAAAAATACCAAGCAGGCGGAAAAGGGAAAATAAAGTATCAAGCACATGTGGAAGAGGAAGATGAATCTCCTCCCTCAAAGAAAGATTTAGTAGAAATTAAGGATTATGTACTTTAAATTGAAGACAGTTGATCTGAAGAAAGATAGCAAATGGTGCAGTCCGAGGAGCCTCCCCACACAAAAACAAAAGAGAAGTATTCATGTTATTTTTTAATATCTTGTTTGCTTTAATACTTTCTCATTACAAGTTAGATTTTTGTGAGAATGTTAATTAACCTCATTTTACTTCAGTGTCTATGCAGACTTATGAAGGAAGTATCAAAGAAGAGGATAAAAAAAGAGATAAAATATTTATTTTAGGTAGGATCACTCAGGAGAGTGACAAAGGTATGTGTTTATCTATGATAGTAAGGAAAAATTTGGTAATTTCATAGCTAGAGTGAAAAAGAGTTCAAAAATCTTATTCATGATTAGGGTTCAGATGTGTACATGGTTGAACAAGTTTTACTTAAGAAAATATGTGTACTACTCTAATAGAAATCATGACATAGTTTTATTTGATTACTTCTTATTGTTACTGACTGATTGGATAAGTGACATATCTCAGAACGAATACTGTAAGTAAGTTTACAGGTCTCGAAAGAAAGAACTTATGCCTTGACTTGCAAAAGTTAGACAGCATGAGAAGGACTTATAATATGGTGACAGTCAGTAAGAACTAGAAAATATCCATTATTTATATAGGATCAATAGGCTCCTAAAGATGCATAATAGAAATGTTCAAGATGAAGAGAAATATGGATACTCATATATATTTGATGAGATGCAGAGGGAGCAGGTTGATCCAGTATGAAGTCAAAAAGAAATAAATGTTCAAACTCAAGAAGGCACCCAGGATATTACAGAAGAGAACTTCAAGGATGATGATTAGAAGCTCTTATTTTGGTGTAAGAGGGAGCTATGTCTCCGAGCTCGAAACAGAGGATCGTGATTTGGTGCAGTTAGGAAATCATATGGATGGTGCCTAGTAGACGGGTAGCATGGTATTATACCATGGAAATATTTTGGACCACAAGAGATTTTTTCAGATCCCATAGCTAGGCCTTCTTAGAGAAGGAATGAAAAATCCCATGGGTAGACCTTCATAGAGAAGGAAAATAGAAAGATACCTTCATAGAGAAGGAAGAGACCTTCATAGAGAAGGGGAATGAGAAATTTGCCAAGGTTGGCCATTGTCCAAGTGTTGCATTATGGATATTCTAGGGACATGCTAGAATACCCTCATAGAGAGGGGTGTGACCACCCTCGTAGAGAGGAGTGTGGATGTTTCTCCAAGGGGAAGTGGGTAGATACTCTCCTCTGGCCAAGGACTGAGTAGCCTGGAACACAAAACTTGACCAAGTGGAATGGTTAGTTGGATCTTGAGGTTTGTGTCATGATCTTACGTGGATCATGGAAAGAGATTCTAGTCTTGCCCAGGCTAGCATCTTAGCTTCTCTAGTTCATGTGGGATGACTAGGAGTGAAGCTATGGTAGTATTCCTCCCCAGTGGATGGGTGAAATAGATGAATACAAGAGAAGGGAGATCATAAAAGGAATGGAAAAACTCATAGAATATCTTCTATGTGAAGATAAGATATCTTATGTGTGAATATAAGATATATTCTGTGCGAAGATAAGATATGTTCTGTGTGAAGATAAGAAAGAGTATCTTCTACATGAATATGAAAGAAAGAAAGAGTATCTTCTGCGTGAAGATAAAAAGAAAAAAACTTCTTTAATATGGATTCATGGAGAACCAGTTAGTGATTGTGATGCTAGATGACCAAGTGGATTATATTGATGCCTCCTGTTGTCTAGTTGATGATGTTTCCCAGTTGATGATGTTATCCAGATGATGTTGTTGTCCAGTTGATGATGATTATCTAGTTGATGATATTGCCCAGATGATATTGTTCAGTTGATGATGACATCCAGTGACCTGTCAAAAGATAGAGAATATCCTTCTTGTTAAGAGGGAGTGTTAAAATATTGTGTAACTGCAAAGAATATTCTTATCCCCTCTTGTAGATAAAGTAAAATATAAAATATGTATATATTATATTGACAAGTCGTCCCTATTGCGCCTAGACAAGTAAAATGAAAATTAGAAAGGTAAAGTGAACAGGTTGGCCCTGACCTAATTATTGGGGGGGCACAACTTGTATTTATAAGAGGCCTAGCACCTCATTTTTACATACACTCATCAATCTCTCTCTATCATCTTGGTGAAGGACTATCTTGGTCTAAGTGGTACGCTACTCTGTTCTGGTTAGGGTTTCTAGTTGTTCTTGTATTTGGTGAGATCTCACTTGTGAGAGACACTGTACTTGGTTATTGAATCTATATTAAAGAAGTTTTAATGGTTTTTCTTCCCCTTGAGGGTTTCCTAGGATAAAGGCTTGTGTACTCTGTGATTGTGTTTCTTTCAGTAAGATCCTTATTATGTTGCTATTATAATCAAGATTAATAGTAACAGATTAAGAAAGAAACTTTAACAGAAGATACAATATTCGATTGAACCCCTTGAAATGTGTCTTTTGAGTCACCAAAGGTCACCTATTGAGCTTCATCATCTCCTAATAAGACATTATAATTGGCCCCCTTAAGGATCATGCCATCAATGAGATTCTTCCTGCCAAGAAATTAAGTCAATTACAAAGTCTCCAAGGCAAAGTCAATTTCCTAAGGTGTTTTGTTCCCGACTATGTCATTCATGCTCACAAATTCTTATGCTTGCTCAAATGCGACGTTCCATTTCAATGGGACCAACATGCCCAATATGCATTCAAATCACTCAAAGAAGAACTTAGCAAAGCACCCTTTAATTAGCCCCCCTAACTATGAGAGGGATTATGTAATGTACTTGTCCACATCATATGTCTTAGTCGTTGGTTTTCTCATTCATGTAGATGATGATCAATGCAGGCATGTCATCTACTATATCTGTAGAAACATCTTAGGACCCATGCTCAAATACAACCATGAACAGAAAATATCCCTCATATTCGTCCTCACCATTCAAAATATGCGACATTATATATTTCTTTAAACCACCAAAGTCATTGTAGATTCCAACCCAATTCACTACCTCTTGATTTGCTTCTAGATCAATGGAAAATACGCTCGTTGGATCGTCATTCTCCAAGAACACAATTTGGAATTCACCACCCCAAAAAGAAAAAAATCTCCCATCTTGGCTGAGCTCTTGGTCGACTTGCCATCTAACTCCTATGATCCACCTATCAATGAGGATTTCCTAGATGAGAATTTTTTCCTCATATCATCCGACGACCCATGGTACTGAGATATTCTAGTCTATATTTGGACTCAAAATTTTTTCCCTCACCTCTCTCGAGACAATCATGACCGAATTCATTACCAAGACTCCATATGCCTCATCATAGGAGACATCATCTACAACAGAGGATTTGACACCATACTACATTGATGCCTCACCCTTGAAGAGGAAGAAAAAGTACTTAATGATTGTCATAGTGGGGCATGTTACAACCACCTCTCTAGCATTTCCATTACCTAGAAGATTATTTAGGCAGGTTACTTTTGGACCAATCTATATCATGAATGAATTCACGCATTCAAGCATTGTGACAAGTGTCAATTATATTCCCAAAAATCTCGAGCACCACCTACTCATCTTCATCCTATCATAACCGATGGTCCCTTCTATAAATGGGGCATTTATTTTATGACTTGCAACCCCCCATCCAGTAATGGGCACAAGTACATTGTATTCACTATTGAATATTTTAACAAATGGGAAGAATCCATGCCCACATTCAACAATACAACAGACATGGTTGCTCATTGTTTCTTCAATCATGTCATTTCCCTCTTCGAAGTTCCCCTCCAACTAGTGTTCAACCACGAAAAACATTTTGAGAATGAAGTGTTCGCCAAACTCTCCAACATATTGGGATTTAATCACGAGTTCAAATCCCCTTACTACCCATAGTCCAATGGGAAATTTGAAGCAGTCAATAAAGTCCTCAAAACCATGCTGCAACGAACAATAGATAAACATAAGACCAACTAGAATCACATGAATTTCTCAGCCTTATGGGAATATTACGTAGCAGTAAAAACTACCATCAGTTTCACACCTCTCCATATTATCTAGGGGGTGGAATTTTTCCTCCCCATTGAGTGTGAAATACCCACACTACACACCACAATTAAGATCCTCCCTGATACCACTCCAATCGAACAACAATTGCTCATTCTCAAATATCTCAACGAGGACCCATGATCCTCTCTCCAAAACAATGATGAAGCCAAGAAATGGTCCAAGGCCATTATTGATCGCCAAGTCAACCTTTGGTTCTTCACTGAAGGCAACCTTGTGTTGGCCTATGATATCGCACATGACACACTAGGCCACAGAAAATTCGAGTCTCTTTGGCGAGGGAAACATATCATTCATCATTTACTCACCAAAGGCCTACATTCTAGCCCACCCCAAAGGATCTACACTCAAAGACCCTGTCAATGGGTTATACCTGAATAAATTATACCCCTGAGCGTAAACCCACTACCTTAGGATTTTCCTACTTTTCCTAGTTGTTTTTATCCTTTTTTTCACACAAAACCGTCCATGTGGGCCTAATCCCATGTTTTTTTTTTGATAGATGAATCCTCCATCCGATTACCACATCGGGTGTGCTGACAGTGCCAGTCGTTGGACTCGCAATATAACTTTAGTAGCTTAGGCCATTTACACCACAGATCATGTACTACTCCACTCCACTGATATCTGCCTTAGCCCTGCCACCAAACACCAAGTTGAATATGTATTCGTCATTGGTCTCCTCCATGAGGCTAGTCACCTTCATATTTGTCACCTTAGTGTCCATTAAAATATTAGGTATGAGTCATAGGGGTATGGTCTCAAGGTTTTGAGTCATGTGTTCTATCAATAAATCGTGGTCTTGGTTTATCCTAAGTCTAGGAAGCTAATATGAAACACATGTATAAGAGTCTTCATGTCACCATGGTAATAGCCATCATTTGTAAAGAAGTAAAGGTATTAAATTCATCTCCATTTTCATTAAAACACAACACGCTGCAAACTGGTTAAAGGCGCTACGTATTCATAGTGCACTACAAACTGTCACATACTACCACTTCTAGTGCTACAAACTCTGGTGATGACCTCCCCCTTCTCTCCTGCCAAAGAGGGGCCATCATGACCTCTTGGTCTACGATCATTCAATTAGTTGAGTCGGATGGTTCGTCAAGCTCTTGGTGGAACCAATTTAACTTAACACAAGCCCTTTTCTCTTCCTCAACACCCACTATGGGACACGTGTGGACCCTCTCCTTGCACTTTTAAATCTTACGCCAATAGGCGCTAGCTCTCCATGCAAGTATCTCTCCCTGATATGAACATGGACTAAGACCATGGGTCAGTTCCCTTCATGACCCCACACTTTGGGACTTTTGCAAACTTTCGCCTCCTCCTTTCCCGATTTTTCGAATAGGCGAATTCTTCAAGACCAGATCTACGATCCATGTTCCTTCCACAACCAACAACTATGATCACTTCGCAAGTTCGGACCTCATGAGTCTTCTCTCCTCATGACCCTGCTTTTCCCAACTTGTGAATCGGCGAAGTGTCGATCCCGCTCCACGTGTCCTCCTCAATGGACGACCAAGATTTCTCTAGTTCTTAGCTCCTTGAGACTTCCTCTCGGTTTTTCTCCAAAGGGTTCTTCCTCCAAAATGAATAGATCAAGACGAGTTCTCTATCCCCGAAGACGATTTCTAACATTCATATACAATTCACAAACATGCAAAAGACATTCACAACACAACATCCATTGAACAAAAATGTAAAACAGGAAAAACTGTCATTTTCTATTAATGGTGGAATGCCAAATTACAATGGTAGAGTCCAAGCTACAAATGAGTCTTGGCTCTCTATGTTTCTCTCCCTACAACCCGTCCAAACTAACCTTGGAAATTATTTCAAATATTTATACAGGAGGGGCTCTAGGAGCTTCCCTCGCAAGATAAAAAATGGTGTCAAATCACCAGCCCTAATGCCTCTCGAAAGGGAAAATCACAATGATGGCTATCTTCTCCAAATCAGATGCAAGTCCATTTTGTCGTCAACCTATTAATGGTGACCTTATCTCCAGCTTGTGCGAAAGCACGATTTTTATTCTTCCAGCTTGTCTTCAATAAATTCTTGGATATCGTCTTGGATTCTCAAGGAAAAAAAACAAAAAAATGAGAGGGCGACACCTCTCCTTCCTTGAATGTGCACCATGCATGAAATCTAGATGGCGCGTGATGAGGTGAAGTGATGCTCCTGTATCAAAATCTCTATAACATCTTATTGTGGATTAAGATCTTGAAGAACTATTAGTGTAATGTTAAGAAACAAGAAGAGGATAGAACATTATGTATGCAACTTTCAATTAGGTTTTCTATGATATCTTATATATGAAGGCTTGTAAATCTAAGGAATATTTTGTCCTATGTTTCTATGCATATACTGTTTATGAAAGTTATTTTCATTACTCAGAAGTTGTATCAGGTTTATCATAGGTTTTCAAGGCTTCTTACATGGTTTTGGCATCAATTGAGTTGATTTGGCAAAAAACAACACCTACAGGAAAGTTCGCAGCACCACTGTCAGAGGTGCTACGAACTCATTTTCTGTAGCAGTTTCTTCTACATATTTTATCATAAATCCCAAATGGTGATGTGGGTTCTTATGAATATTTTTTTGGAGGAGAATGATTATGGAATTGACCTGATGAACAAAAATCATCCCGACCCATTTTGTTATTTGAAAGATAAAATTAAAACACCATTGCACTGCAAACTCATTTCCTGTAGCAACTTCTTCTATATATTTTATCATAAACCCCAAATGGTGACGTGGGTTATTCTGAATTTTGTTTTGGAGGAGAATTATTATGGAATTGACCTGATGACCAAAAATCAGCCTAACCCATTTTGGAATTTGAAATATACAATTGAAAAACTAGTGCATTGTAAATTAGCGTTGCAAACTCAAACATTTATTGGATATTCTCCTTGTTTGGAGGTTACCACCTGTCAAGGAGGGTTCGAATGAATTCTCAAATATTAGTTGGATGCTAAAGGACACCTACACCTAAGATTTATCTCCATTAAAACCTCATGCAGTGACTTGAAAATAAATTTATTAATGACTTCCAACAACTTCCTAAAAATTAGCAGTTTGTTGGACTTGTATCTCTTTAACTGTTGCCACCTATCTCCAAGGCCCATAATCCAATGAAAGAGATGGGATTCGACCTCCAAAGGATATTTTTTATGTTATTTTATATTAATGAAGGAATGAGCTCTTGGAGAATGGGTTCATAGCTGGAGAGATGCATGAGAGAGCTGTAAGGAAAATTTTATCTGTTTATTTGTAAGCCTAAGGGCATGTGATGTAGGCATTTTTTCCATTAGAGATTCATGAAATTTGTTTATCAGACTTTTTTTTTTTTTTAATCATTCTACCTTGTCATGTTGCTTGAATGGAATTGCAGGCATTGAGGATTTGTAGTAATTGCCTCTTTTCATGATCTTTGTTATAGTAATCTTTTAATTCATTTTTGCAGAGAGGATCTTTGCTTGATGATATTCTTCTTTTGTTTTCTTCCTTATACCTTCATCCATCAATTATATCTCTTTTGTTCTGGTTGGAAGATTGAGTTCTTTTGATCTATAGGATGTATTGACTCCATGCCCAATGGAATGACTTTGCATACAATTTTCTACCCTCCTTCTTGCTCTTCCTTCTTGATCCACCTGAGTTTAAACCCATTTTAGTCACTTATATCTAAATGGATACTGGGCTCACTCTTTCTTCAATCAGGAGTGACTTCTAGTGCTAACATTTTTTGGCACCGTTATCGGGGATGTAGTTGAATATCTTCCCTGGGAGAACAACATTGATTAGATCCAACATTGGATAGTTAACTGAAGATGGACATATTTAGATTACATCATTCACCTGGTGACTCCACTCCATGAGTAAATGATCTGTTAGTGACTTCAATGATTCAAGACGACAAAGGCCATGGAGGCTATATTGGCACGAAGGTTTTCACCCCTCGATTTTCTAGTTATCTCTAGTTTTCCAAATCTAGTGCCTCCACTGTCAGAATTGATGGATTACCTTCCTACTTTCAAAGAAGACAAGGGGGACAATATTGCTCAACATCTCATTACATTTCATCAATGCATGGATCAACTAGACATACATCATGAGGATGTGTTGATGAAAATGTTCATGTACTCTTTAAAGGGTGATGCATGAGAATGGTACTTTTCCCTTCTTGCTTCCAACATATTTTACTTGAGAGATTTACATTCTACATTTAATGAGCATTGTAAAAGTTATTTTTATAAAGAACTTATTTTTGAACAATGTTTTGAGGAATTTCATTCAGATATTGAACATATAAATTTATCTACTAGTGAGGATGGAAGAGACTATACTAATGAAGATGTGGATAATAAATCATTCATTCATGGAACTCTTTCTACTTTTGCTTCCCAAGAAGAAGGTCTTCAAGATGTAGTTAGTCATAGTATTGATTATTGCATGGTTGTAGATGCATTATATTTTTTCCCTGATGAACCTGCCATTTCAAATATAGAGGAAGGATACCAAACAAATTATGAATAAAAAATTGTTTCAGAATTAGTTATAGAGCTTCATAGTAGCAATCAAAACTTAGATTCATTCTCGAATAGTCATGGTTCTTATAAGGAGAATTTTTTTATATCAATGCATGTTGAAAGCATCAATAATAAGCCTATTTATGAAGTCATGCATCATATTTAGGGGAAGGAAGTAAAGCAGGTCATGTTGGAATTATGTCAGTTGTAGAAAATAAAAATGAAGAGATCTTACAAAATTAACCATTATTTCCTTTTTCCTAGCAGATCTGGATCAACAATCTTCAGAAATTGTTGAAGTTGTTATTGATATTCCTCGATCATCAATAGAGTATTTCTTTCTTGAATGGAAAGAATATAGTTTATTTTTCCAATATCCAGTGGTTATTTACATGGACTTTAAATGGAGTAGAAATATTTTTGTCTTCGACTTTTTAAAGATAGAAATTAAGAGTTTTAAAAATGATCTTCAGGCCTATTTGCTCCTATATTTTTCCATTTTTATCATTTCATTTGTTCTTAAAGATGGAAGTCTGGTTTAGTTAGTTAACCAATTCCTTGCATGGCTAAGATGGAAATTTGTATACACTTGATCACAACAGTTTATTGGTTAGTAGTAGAAATGCACATAAATAAGCTCGGTGCATGAGCATTTGGTTTGTTTTCAGTTTTGGAATAAGACTCCATGCCTAATGTAATAGAAACTAGTCTTTGTAAGATGTTTTATCTTTCATAATGGTGAACAATTGTTGAAATTAGAATCATACTAAGAAGTCAGCTAAGGCACCGAAACTGCAAGTTCTTGGCAGCTCACAGGGAGCATACCATCCCCAGTAGGAGCCATATGTTATCACATAGAATCTATAGAGTCATGGTTTTCCCTCATTTTTTTTAATTTTTTATAAGTTTGTTCTAAGAAAGAATCCATTGGTCTTGGTCAGTCATGTGATTATTCTTTCTGATATCAATCATGTTTTAAAATCTTAGGTCTAATTCGTAGGGGTATGGTCTCAAGGTTTTGAGTCATGTGTTATATCAATAAATCATGGTCTTGGTTTGTCCTAAGTCTAGGAAGCTAATCTAAAACACATTTACAAGAGTCTTCATGTAATCATGGTAATAGTCATCATTTGTAAAGAAGGAAAGGTATCAAATTCGTCTCCATTTTCATTAAAACACAACGTGCTGCAAACTGGTTAAAGGCTCTATGAACTCACAATGTGTTGTAAACTATCACATACTACCACTTCTGGTGCTATGAACTCTCTCTAACAGCTTGTGGTGGATTAAAAACTTGAAGAAATTTTAGTGTAATTTTCAACAACAAGAAGAGGATAAAGCATTATGTCTACAACTTTCAATCAGTTTTTCTATGATATCTTATATATGTAGTCTTGTAAATATAAGGAATGTTTTGTCCTATGTTGCTATGAATACACTGTTTATGCAGGTTATTTTCATTACTCAGAAGTTGTAGAAGATTTATTAGAGTTTTTCAAGGATTATTTCATGGTTTTGGCATCAATTGAGTTGAATTGGCACAAAAAAACACCTGCATAAAATTTCGCAGCACCATTGTCAGAGGTGATGCAAATCCATTTCCTATAGCAACTTCTTCTAAATATTTTATCATAAATCCAGAATGGTGATGTGGGTTCTCTTGAAATTGTTTGGGGAGGAGGAATATTATGGCATTGACACGATGACCAAAAATCCAAAAATCTTCTTGACCCATTTTGGTATTTGAAATATAAAATTAAAACACCAGTGCGTTGCAAACTGGCATTGCAAACTCATTTCCTGTAGTAGCTTCTTCTAAATATTTTATCATACATCCCAAATGGTGATGTGGTTTCTTCCGATTTTTTTTTTTGGAGGAGCATGATTATGGAATTTACCTGATGACTCAAAATAATCCTAACCCATTTTCGCATTTGAAAGATAAAATTAAAACACCGGTGTACTGCAAATTGGCGTTGCAAACTCAAATAGTTATTGGATATTTTCCTTGTTTGTAGGTTTCCACCTATCAAGGAGGGATTTTTGTCTCTTTGACTATTGTCACCTATCTCCAAGGCCTAGAATCCAATGAAATAGATGGGATTCAACCTCCCAAGGATATTTTGGATGTTATTTTATATTTAATGAAGGAGGGATCTCTTGGAGAATGGGTTCATGACTGGAGAGATGCTTGAGAGCGCTGCAAAGGAAATTTTATATGTTTATTTGTAATCCCGAGGGCATGTGATGTAGGAATTTCTGCCTTTAGAGATTCATGAAATTTGTTTATCATACTTTGTGTTTTTTTTATTATCATTATAACTTTTCATATTTCTTGAATGGAAGTGAAGGCATTGAGGATCAATGGTTGTTCATGGGTAGGAGATTCATGAGCTGCAAATGATTTGTAGTAATTGCCTCTTTTCATGATCTTTGTTCTAGTAATATTTTAAGTCATTTTTGTAGAGAGGATATTTTCTTGATGAGATATATATATATATATATATATAATCTTCCTTATACCTTCATCCATCAATTATATCTCTTTTGGTATAGTTGGAATCTTGAATGCTTTTGATCTGTAGGATATTGACTCCATGCACAATGGAATGACTTTGCAGACAGTTTTCTACCCTCCTTCTTGATTTTCCTTGTTAATCCACCCGAGTTTAAACCTGATTTAATCACTTTTATCTAAATGGGTACTGGGCTCACTCTTTATGCAGTCTAGAGTGACCTCTAGTGCTAACAACATCCTTGGAAAACATCATATTTCTCAACATATTTTTCTCTCACAACCATGAGCACATATATCTTATTATTGTTGATGAGTCTTTTCATTTGTCCTGCACTAACAATGGTTGAATCAACTTTCATACTATCGGTTCTAACAATGTATTCCACTCCATTTTTTGTGAGGTGGCATTTGTTCTCATTTCTGAAGAAGACTGCATTTCTATCATAAAGTTAGGGGATTCTTAAAAATGTGCCATAGATATCAAGTGGGACAACATCCAAATCAACCTCATCTATCAACTTTGAAGCAATGGAAAATCTAACTCCACACTTCTTGGTGACATTTGGTTTTGCATTGTCACACACCCAACCAAGAGGGTAAGGTCTATGATGAGGTCGTGTTTTTAAACCCAATTTTTTAAAAATGGTTTCTAAGATTAAGTTAACTTGAGATCCCAGATCAAATAGAGTATCTATTTTTTGTTTAGATACAACTCTTATATGAAACAATTCACTCCTTTCATTATCATGAGATTTACTTGTAGAACTTGAACTAGCATGAAAGGAATTTTTAGCTTGTACCCCAACAACTATAATCCTCATTTCATCACTTGAATCAAAACCAAGGTATTTTTCCATTGTAGCAACAATTTTTTGCTTCCCTTTTCCACCAAACCCTTTTGTCTTAAGCTCCAGATGTAGATTCCATTAGTGCTCATCATCATGCCCATATTTCTTGCAATGAGTGCAAGAGGATCTTCCTTCCTCTTTCTTTGTTATGGTTGTCTTTTTCCCCTTTATTTTTCCTTTGAACTTCTTGTTTAGGAACTTGGAAGGCTTCTTTGTGTGGTCTTCATGTATATTATTTCCCCTGATTTCAAGGCGGGTTGCTTGCACACACACCTCATCTAATTTTGTGGGATTAAGAAACAACAATGTATGACAAATGTAAATGTGACGTGCACCAATATATTTCATCAAATTTATTGGAGAATCTAAATGAATATTCAATGTAAGCTCCTATTTCCTAAACTCCTCTGTGAAACTCTGAACACTTTGAACTTTACCCTGTCTTAAATTTTTCCATTCCATCATGGATTTTTGAACATGACCCAATGGATAAAATTTCTTTTTCAAAACAGAAGTAAATTCATACCATGAAGAAAGGATTTTACCATTACTTTTACTACCTTTATGAACTTTTATCTCCCACCATACAAGGGCAATTAATTAGAATTGAAGAGAATCCAACTGGATCTTTGCCTCTTCCTCTTTGATTTGTTGTACATGGAAGTAAAATTAATTATGTCTAATACAATTATTTAATTTATCTACATTAGATTCTCCATTAAACATGGGAAAATTAAATTTGACATCTAATTTCAATAATGTATTTTTGGAAGAATTCAGATGAAAATTAGAATGATGAGAATGAGAGGAAGAAGAAGAGCTTGAACTTGAATATGGAGATGGAGGCTTAGGAGGGTCTCCTAAAATTACTTGGTCTTCTACAACATCATCCTCTACTTTATATTTCTTCTTATTTTCCTTCTTTACCACTCTCTTCTCGTAATTTGTAAACAATTTGTCTACCATGTCTAAAATTCAGTGCAAATCCTTGTGAAAATTCTTCTCATATTCTGTACAAAATTCTTCATCTCCCATTTTCCTTCTTTGAGTTGCACGCCCAATATTTGGGTTGAAAGTTTCAAGTTTTCCTTCACCCTCTTTGAGCTTGTCCCTAGTAAGCATTCACACTCACAATTCAATTCAAAGAACACTGATATGATACCAACATGATCTGTGATATTTTATTCGATGACCATTAAATGAATTGCATTAAATAACATAAATAAATCTTATGTGCAAACATAAATAAATAAGGCACAAATATGAAGAAATGATGAGAAAGATGAAAATAACACAAATATTGATAACAAAGTTCATCCTAAGAATGTACTACATCTTTGGGTCCATTTCAAAGTGGAGAGGCCTTTATATTATCTTAGCAAAAATTGGAAAAAATACATGGCTATACCTCAAAACTTAAAATGGCACGAATATCTACTTCTCAGATGAAACATATGACTGCACCAGTTGACTCGTGGAGAGAAATCATGCAAAAATGATTGTTCATGAGTCAATTTTTTTCATTGCTCATCCTAGGACTCTCGAGGCTCTTCACCTTGTAATATATGCCACAGAGTCAACATTAATTTCCTATACCTGCATAGAAAATCGTTCCATCATATGGTTGGCAGAGGACCTCTCTAGGTGGATGTAGAAACTTGGCTTAAGTATAAATTCAAGGCGGCCTTCACCAAGTCTCACCCTTTGGTTTGTTGGAAAGTGGGTAATTATGTGGTAGGGGAGACCCGAGGTCAAACCCGCGAGCTCCCCCATTTTGGTATTAGTTATAACTATATTTTTAAATATAGGTCTAAATACTATATTACATTAGAACCAACCACCATATATATTAAATTTTTTGTATAGTTCCAAACCATCAGAACTTCCTACCACGTTTACCCTTTACTTCCCATTTGTATAATTGGACTGCTGCAAAAAATCAAGTTCTGATCGGATATTGTGGGATGTGAACACCAAAATTTGGACCACTGAGTTTAGAGTCAGCTGGTCCGATGGTCAATTATATATACTTTTTGCAATTTCCAGTTTCAGGCACTCATTGGGCATCCAAGGGGTGTCGTGTGATTGGGACACATGGAACCCAACCATTTTTTTCTCTTTCACAGTCAACCCTACTGTGTAGGTTCCACCCGTCATGTTGTAAGAAGGACATGTGGCTGCCCTTGGATGGTGCCACATGGCACCACCTGAGGGTGCCATGTGTCACCTCATCATTGGCCCATTTGGCCACCTGATTTTTCCAGATGAACATGCCACGTGTCAACCTCTCGTGTTGCCACATTGACATGTTACATCAACATGACATTATTTTGATGTGATTCCTACACTGTTAGCTACTAACATCATATGTATGGATGTTGAGTCACCTTGTTGACTTTGACTAGGTTGAACAAAATTTTGACTGGCCATATCTTTATCATCCAGACTATGTTTGAGGTGTCATTTGCATCGTTGGAAATCTCTTGACTATCTCTTCGACTTAGTGTTGTTTTTGCTAAGATTTGAGGACTTTGAATATTTTTCCTTTTAGATCCTCTTGGATCAATCGAGAAACATCAACATGACATAGGAATTCCCACACATAAAGTGACATGTGGCCCATTCATAGGGTTACACGTGTTAGGATGCATTCAATAAGTGACACATATGAAAATCCATAAGGAAGGTGACATGTGGCTACCAATTAGCAAGTGACATGTGGCAAGTCCATGTAATCAAGTCCACATAGTCAGGTCCACATGGAGACCAAGTCAGTAGCCCTTGTGTGGTGCCAGATCATCAAGTTGGAAGCCATGACAGGTCCACAACTAATTCCATGTCTACAACCCCGATACCATGTAATGTCAATCCCACATAATGATACGATAGTCAATTTGGCATGTGGGGATTGAGCCATGTATTTCAGAGAAAATTCCCCAGTAGTGGGACCCGACACATACATCATGCCAGATCGTAGATGTTGACCCAAATATAAGTATGGATGAAATGTAAAAGGCCTACAATCCCGATGTTGCGGTGACTCAATAAGTCTCGATATTTGAGGAACACAGAAACAAGATCAACAATGTAGATCAACTAGTGAAATGAGACCATATATGATGTTTGTGATATATTCATGAATGATCAGAAGATCACTATATGTTGGATTTGTATTATGTGGAAATAAAAATATAAAAGGATGAGATCACTCCTAGATCCTAATCCGACAGTTGTTGAGCAATGAAAATGTATTGTGTGAGGCATTCAAAAGATAAGCAGATGAGATCAATCCTATATCATAATCCAATGGATGTTGAGCGATGTTATTCATGTTGTGAACTGTAAGAAAGCTCATGCACAGAATAGGGAAGTAATTGGGGACTATTTCGAGCCCTATTTTTATGGAGACTTGGAGCCGACCTCACAAAGTGGATTTTGTTATGTGGACAAATTCATAGGAAAATGAAAGGTATAAATAAAGTTTCGCTAATTGAGCTAGAGGTATGGTGGTGATTGATTTAGATAAAAAGTGTGATTGGGCTCTGCGAATCCGAGGCACAGAAGTTCGAGGATACATGAGCATGGAATAAAACAAGATATGAACCTCCCAGGGTGGATGGGAAGAGAAAGGAATTTCTAAAATTGTGCAAATGAGAGTGCTAAATCAAAAAAATGATTTTATGATGGTATGGAAGGTACATGAAGTGCAGAGATGTTTTCTGGTATAATTAATTGGAAAACTCAAGATAGACTTATTTCAAGGTGGTAGGGAGGAGAAAGGAAGGAGAATGGAGTCTCCTACAGGTTGGTGCCTACATGTTGAGTTGGTTCTTATCAATAGGATTGGTTTCCTCATATATCAGTAGGTTGGTTCTTGAGATATGATTTGGTTCTCGTAGAAGGATTGGTTTCCCCATCTACTTGCAAGTTGGTGCCTGAGATATGATTTGGTGCTCATAGGAGGATTGGTGTTCTCATCTACTTGCATTTTGGTGGTTGAGATATGAGTTGGTGTTCATAGGAGGATTGGTGTTCTCATCTACTTGTAGGCTGGTGCCTAAGATATGAGTTGGTTCTCATAAGAGAATTGGTGCCCTCACAAAAAATTGTTTATAAATGAATTGATATTTATATTTTTAATTGTTTTTCTCCCAGCCTGGGTTTCCACTACAATATATGTGTACTGTGAATATATCGATTAATTTATGTGATGAATGGAATTAATAATATTTAATGTGTACATAATGTTATTAAAGTTTAAAATGGTTAAAATATCCCAGTATTGATTCACCCCCTCCCTTGTCAGTACTGTTAAATATTCCAACAATTGGTTTTAGAGAAGTTCCTTCGCAAACAACTTAACCACTTAAAGGTAGATCATTACATAACCCATGGATTTCTCTGAATATGGAACTCCATTATTTGATGGAAGAGACTATGAAATATGGATCATTAGGATGAAGGTATATATGGAGGCACTTGGATATGATAGTTGGTAATCAATTGTGAGTGGCTACATTCCCCCAAAGATCATACAAAAAGGTGCAGTTACTAAGAATATACATAGAGACAATGGAAAGGAAATGAATACAATTTTGAATGCCTTATCAAAATATCAGAAGGATAAAGTTGGATATTGTAGTTCAACCAAATAACTTTGGGACAAGATGAATGAACTCTACACAGGTGAGAAAGTTATCAAGACAAATGAAGAATTAGATGAAGAGACTATTGAAGTAGACCTTGAAGGAGAAATCATGCGTTAGAATAAATAGATAAACTAAGGAAAATGAATTAAAGGAAGAAGAATCAATTGAATAAATATAAACAAGAAAAGGAATCAGATGACTCTATTCTGAAAACACAATTAGAAGAAGTATTGGAAATGAAATAAATTTTGATGAGCTAGCTAGAGGAAAAAGAAAAGATCTATGATGCTCAAGAAAATGAATTCGTGTCCTTAAAGGAATAATTGATCAAGCTAAAGGAGGGTTCTCAAAACACTAACAAAAATTGTGAATAGGTCCACCATATTATCATAAATCTAAAGGATTAGCTGGAAGAAGCCAAAGTGATTGAAGAAACACTAAAAACATAGTTGGCAGAAAAACATTGTTTGGAAGACGAAATAGTATAATTAAGAAAAGAAGTAGAGAAGAGAGAAGAAATGTGGACAAGTAATATTAAGGAAATATCTGAGGACTTAAACAATCTTGAAGAAAAATTTAGTCAACAAGAAAGAAGACTTGAAGAAGAAATCATCTTCTTGAAAACCCAACCTGAAGAAGAAAAGAGAACGAAAGAAGTAATGAATATCCAAATGATGAAGAAAGAAAAATATAGTGAGAAGCTTGAAGAAGAAGTCATCACATTAAGGGTTGAAGTTAACAAGCTCAACAAGAACTTGAAGATATCTCAAGTGCTAGAAGATATTCTCAACTATCAAAGGTCACCATTCAATAAACCAGGTCTTGGATACATTGGTGAGACCTCATGCAAATAATATGCAAATGATAATCCCATCAAGAGCATCAAAGAGAGAGGAATCTCCACACAATCGGTAATGAAAGTCGAAGATAAGTGTTCCAGGTTGTTGGAAAATAAGAATGAAGAGAGGCCAAGAACTATGCAGACATTCTCAAAGGGAGGGATCATGATCAACAAGAATCAAAGAGGAATGAATGCATAAGAGATGTATCTCCAAGAAAACCATCTATCTTCAGGTATCAAATAAGATTTAATCATTGTGAAGGAAACAACATAAAAGAGGATCACAATCGACCAAGGCATGAATTTAGAAGGACTACATCACAAAGAATATAATTCACTCCCAGGAATCAAAGTTTCTTCTATGGTTATTGTTTTACTTGTAATAACTTTGGAAATAAAACAATTAATTTCAAAGCCTATAAAAGAAATGATTCCTTGAGAAACAGAAACAAAAGTCACAATGGTTCTCCCCTACATTACAAATTCCAATGCTACAAATGATATAACATTGGACATATAGTACAAGATTACAAAAGTAGCATGACAAGAATTCCTAAAGAAACTTATGAAAAGGCACGAAAGTGAAAACAAGATAAGATAGTGAATTGTTTGGCCTACACAAAATAGAGATCAAGATACCATCACTAAACAAAAGAGAGAGACTACAAAAGTTTGGAGTAAGAAATAAGAAGAAGAAGAGAATAAACATCATGAATATATATTTGAAGAGAACTTAATAAAAGAGATAGAAAAAGTTGATGGTTCTAAGAATGAGGAAACTCCTTTGAAAAGGATGCGACATGAAGGAGAAGACCGTGAAGTTCACAAAGAAGTTGGTGTAAATGAAAAGGAACTAATATTGAACAATGGAAGACAATTGTTGATAAGATAAAGAAGGCAATGATTGCATTAGGTTCAATAAATCACAAGAGCAGGATACAAAGAGAGCCCCCAAGCATCCAAGAAAAGAAGCCAACGATATCTAATCAAATCCATAAAGGTATAGTAACTCTCATAACTTATTCCAGTTGTTACAAGGTCTATGATAAATAAAGAAAAAAGGGAGGCTTCCAAGACACTTCCAAGACCATGATAAAACAAATTATGAAGTATGAGGTTGTAGCACTTGAGGAAATGCAGGAGCATCACTCCACCTCATCAAACACATCAATGGACAATGCATCAGTGCACTTGGAGGGAGTGGATTCCAAAGAAGGACATGCCATTCCTCTCAAATTTTGAGTTTTTATTTAGAAATTTAATGTAATTAAAATTTTGAAAGCTCAAGGAAAGTTGAGACATTGTCTTTGTACATGCCAAGTTATTGTAATGTGTAGTGTTGCCTTTAATGGCTGATAGTTAGGTGGGTCTGGATCCGATTTAGACTAGATGGTGATTAAATGTAATTTAATGAGAGTAGGTAGCTGGAGGGAAGGATCGAGGAGCCCCTCTTTTGTAAAAGGATCATTGTATCAAAACTTCATTAGAGAGAGAGAGAGAGAGTTAGATACTAAGGAGATAATAGCAAAGTAGAGAGGATAGGAGAGGAGAAAAGAGTTGAAGACTCTTTTGTAGTCCAAATTTTTACAAATTTTACAAAAGCATTCAGATATTATTATAAAGAGAATAATTCTTTGCATATGAGTTTGTGTGTATTTTACATGATTTTTTAGAATGTCTATGAATGTTTTATGTGTTTATTTATGTATGATATGAATGTTGTGAGTATGTTATACTCCCTTTGCAGGAAGTAGATATAAATTATCTATCTGTAGTTTTTTTAGTGTTCTGGGCTCTTAGGCTTGTGCAAGGAGTGCACACCAGAGTAGTTGAAAAACTCTGTGAAGCCATTCCAAGGAGTGCACTTGAACTCTATTTCGAGTTCAGAGAAGAGTGTGCCAGGTGGGCACACCAAAACAATCTTAAAAATAATAAGAGAGTAATTGTGCAAGGAGTGCACATCAAAGTTGTTGCACACTTTGAGAGTGAGCACAAGGAGTGTGGCTACACTCATAGAAATGTAAAAAATCAGAAAGGAAAGATTGTGCAAGAGAAAATCAAACCAGAGTTACTAAACACTCTGAGGAAGGAAGCTCTATAAGGAGTGCATTGAGCAGGTGTAAGGAGTGTGCCAATGAATTTCTAGAATTCAAGATTTAGGAAGAAGCTCTACAATTAGTGCATTGAGCGAGCGCAAGGAGTGCACAGTAAGATTTCATAAAATATTTAATTCCGAGAATTTTATAAGCTCATATTGAAAAGTGTGCATAGGGACAACACTTAGCCAAGTGTTGAAAAAATTTCAAGGAAGACAAACTACAAGGTGTGCACAGGTGAACTTGTTTCAAGCTCCAAGCTCAAGAGGTGCAGCATGAGCCAAGGCCAAGCAGTCGGTCTCACGGAGGGAGAAATCAAAGGCCAAGCCTTAGAAAAATACCAAGAAATCTCTCATTGAAAGGAAAGCGCAACCACAACAGAGGAGGAGATAGAATTGTCGTCGGATTAACTGTCAAGAGAAATATGGGCCATTGGATCAGAGTCCAGATAAGAGGAGGATTGTGCAAAGGAGAATACATCCCATCCATTGGATATAGGCGCAAAGATCAACAACCTTCGTATCAAGGTGAGTTGCATGGGAATTAAGCCTGGAATTCCTTCAGACTTTGTAAGTTCGAAGATTTTCAAGGCTTTGTTTTGGAGGAGACGAATTTCTTGAAATCTTGGGGATCTGAAGCAAATTTGGACCGTCCATCAGCAAGGAAGCGTATCAGTGAATCATTGATTCTGGAAGAATAACCATCTGGGATAATAGAAGTGAGGAATGTTTAAGACTCTCGAAGCTCTGAAGAGTGGAGTAGATCCTCAACATTGATCAGGAGAAGATACGTGGTAGAAGATCCCATGGTTCAGAGACTTAGCACTCCAGAAGACTATTGGTGGAAGTTGGTTTGAGTTGAGACTCTCAAAGCTTCGAATCCCAGAGCAAGTCTTAGTCATTGCCACCGGTGACTTGTGGCACTAGATATGAGAGTCTGGAGATTTGGTACTCCAGAGGATTCAAGGCATAAGTCATTTGGATTTGAGACTCCTGAAGGCCATAGTTAGTATCGGTCGTCCATTTGAGAGGGATATATGGCAATAGATCTTTCATTTTAGAGACTTGGAACTCCAAAATATTTGAGGTGTTGTGTGTTTGGAAAGCTCTAAAGTCCTAGAGCCCAGAGTAAGTGTGAATCGTTGATTTGTGACGCAAAGACAATCGTCTGATCTGCAAATTCAACGTTCAACACTTCACAAATTTGAAGCATTGGAACAGAGGGAACTATCGAAGACTAAATTCTTAGAGTCATCGTGAGCCTTTGATCATGGAGGGAATTGTGTATTGTTGATCCTCATAGCTGTTCAGGACTTCTCCCATTCGCAAGTTCAGAGGAATTGGAAATTGGGTTGGTTGAAACTCTTGGGGCCCGAAGTGCCCGGAGTTTCAAATTAGCGCCTTTTGGGTTAGCCCCTAGTCATAGCCCATGGTCGCATAAGGAGTTGGATGAAGCAAAGGGGATCAGGCCCAAAATTTATTTTTTAAAAGGTAAAGGGGCTTAGTGATAGCCCTCAGGTTTTGTGGAACCTACGCGAAGAAGTAAAGCACCTGTGTAATAGTTTTGGGGGCTCAGCAGGGGCCCGAGAGTTGATCCAACTCTAAATTTGAAAGATCCTAGACCAAGAGGTCACGCATACCCTAGGAGGGGGTGGGGTTTTGCATCAGGTGGTATCAGAGCCTAATTTTGTTTAAAGGTAGTAGGAAGGAGGAAATGTTTAGTCTGATACCATCAAGTGGTATCATAGTTGATTTTAGTCATTAGACAACCAGGAGGGATGGAGGAGAAAGCTAGTGGTGCTCTCAGTTGTAGAGTGGGTGAAGAAGACATCCAGGTGGGATGAAAGAGAAGGAAAAAATGGCTAATAAAGGGCATAAGAAAGGTCAGAGAGGAGACAACCAACATATGGATAAAGAGCTCAAAGAGATCTGAGAGAAGATAGACAAGTTGATTTTGAATATGAAACAAGACGCACAGGGAAGCTGGAAGTATGAATGGCCCTTGAAGCAGAAAGAAAAGTGGCCCATCCAACAGATAATTGCCAAGAGGAAGAAGTAGATGTTGAAAAGGTGGATGAGGCATGTTGAAACCCTCAGTGCCACAGAGGAAGAAATGGTTTATGGTTATGAACCAAAGATTGGAGAAACCATTATTGATGAGGAGGAGAGATCAAGTAGAGATCTCATAGACTACCAGGAGGGCAGAGATGAAAATGAATATTTCCAGGAGGGAAATGAGAAGAGATCGGGTGAAGATATCATAGATTGCCAAGAGGGAAAGACAACAATTTCATCTTTCCAGGTGGGAAAGACAGAGGATATGAGACTATATGAGAGTCTCATGAGCTTAGAGGAGAGTTCGAATAAGGAAGGAGCGATAACAGAGGAGGAGGATTATAGATGCATTCTAATCATTGGAGGAATCAGAATATTCCTACCAAACATCCCAGTAGAGGCCAGTGCACGTGTTGAAGTCCATAAGAAGGAAGATAGAAAGTAGAGACTGTCATGGAGGAGGAGAAGGAGCATACATTGACATTTTCCCAAGTGATGAAAGGAAAAGAGGAGCATTCAAGTAAAATTATCACTCCATGGGAGAAGGATTTGAAGATGTTGGAGGATTCTTTATGCAATATAGCAATAGAGGAAGGATACTAGAAGGACATAATCATGCAAAATGAGGAGGAATTCCAGCCTGAGGAGTAGCTGGATGAAGTTGGACTTGTACCATCAAAATAAGAGGCAAAGGAATTGGAAGAAGTTACACTATCAGAGGAGATCGTTGAGAAACAACTCAGTAGTATGGCTGCATAATTTCATTATACAGTGGAGTGGAAATCCAATGCCACAAGAGATCAAATTAGCATGGGGGATCAAGACGATTTTCCCTTTGATATGTATGAAGAATAGGAGATGCAGTAGAGAAGACTACATGAGAGGAGCCAACCAGTGGACCAGCTGGACAGAGAAATTGATGAGATTAGGAGGTTGATGTTGGAATCAGTGCAAGAGATATTCAACAACAAGAGAAGGCTAATCAGAGAAGAGCTTGCAACATTAGGACAACAACAACAAAAAAAATCAAAGGAATAGGTGGAAAACTCCATATCAAAGTTTGGGACCCAAGACGATCTCAACAATATCAGCAGGGGCGCCATGAGCAGGAGCTCATGATTTTTGTCAGTGTGGGAGTATGATGCAGAAGCATCGCTCCACCTCATCAAATGCATCAGCAGACAGTGCATCAACGCACTTGGAGGGAGCGGATGCCAAACAAGGACACATCAATCCTCTCAAATTTTGAGCTTTTATTTAAAAATTTAATGTAATTAAAAGTTTGAAGGGTCAAGCAAAGTTGATCCACTGTCTTTGTACAAGTCAAGTTATTGTAATGTGTAGTGTCACCTTTAATGGATGACAGTTAGGTGGATCTAGATCTGATTCATACTAGATGGCGATTAAATGTAATTTAATGAGAGTAGGTAGTTGGAGATAATGACAGAGAAGAGAGGAGAGCAGAGGAGAAAAGAGTTGAAGACTCTATTGTAGTCCATCTTTGTACACATTGTACAAAAGCATTCAAATATTAATATAAAGAGTAGAATTCCCTGCATATGAGTTTTTGTGTGTTTTACATGAGTTTTTTGAATGTCTTTGAATGTTTAATGTGTTTATTTATGTATGTTATGAATGTTGTTTGTATGTTATGTTCCCTTTGTAGGAAGTAGATAGAAATTATCTATCTGTAGTTTTTTTAGTGTTCTGGGCTCTTAGGCTTGTGCAAGGAGTGCATAATAGAGTAGTTGAAAAACTATGTGAAGCTAGTGCAAGGAGTGCACTTGAACTCTGTTTCAAGTTTAGATAAGAGCGTGCCAAGTGGGCACACCAGAAAAGGCTTAAAAATCATAAGAGAGGAATTGTGCAAGGAGTGCACATCAGAGTTGTTGAACACTCTGAGAGCAAGCGCAAGGAGTGCAACTACACTCATAGCAGTGTAAAAACTCAGAAAGGAAAGATTGTACAAGAAAAAAGAACACCAGAGTTGTTGAACACTCTCAGGAGGGAAGCTTTGCAAGGATTGCATTGAGCAGGTGCACAGAGTGCGCTAGTGAATTTCCAGAATTCAGGATTCAAGAAGAAGCTCTACAAGGAGTGTATTGAGTAGGTGAAAGGAGTGTGCTAGTGAATTTCCAGAATTCAATATTCAGGAAGAGGCTCTATAAGGAGTGCATTGAGTGAGCACAAGGAGTGCATAGAAAGATTTTCGGAAAAATATTTAAGTCTGAGTCTTTTAGAAGCTCGGATTGCAAGGGGTGCATAGGGACAACACTTAGCCAAGTGTTGAAAAAATTTCAAGGAAGACATAGTGCAAGGTGTGTGCACATGAACTTGTTTCATGTTCCAATCTCAGGAGGTGCAGCATGAGCCGAGGCCAAAAGGTTGGTCTCGCAAAGGAAGAAATAAAAGGCCGAGCCTTTGAAAAATATCAAGAAATCCTTCATTGGAAGGAAAGCATAGCCACAGTGGAGGAGGAGCTACAACTATCATTGGATCAACTATCATGAGAAATTTGGGTCGTTGGATCAAAGTACAAATAGGAGGAGGAGTGTGCAAAGCATAATAGATCCCAGTCGTTGGATCTAGGCGCACATATCAACAACCATCAAATTAAGGTGGGTTGAATGGGTATTAAACTTGGAATTCCTTCAGTCTTCGTAAGTTCATAGATTTTCAAGTTTTTGTTTTGGAGGAGATGCGTTTCCCAGAGTCCTGGGGATCCAAAGAAAATCTGGACCATCCATCAACAAGGATGTGTGTTAGTGGATCACTAAGTCCATTATACTGGTCATCCGGGAGAACAAAAGCAAGGAGTGTTCAAGACTCTTAAAGCTCCGAAGAGTGGAACAAATCCTCACCATTGATCGGGAGGGGATACGTGGCAACAGATCCTGTGGTCCAAAGATTTAGTGCTCTAGAAGACTGTTTCTGTAAGTTAGTTTGAGTTGAGACTCCTGAAGCTTTGAATCTTGGAGTAAGTCCTGGTCGTTTCCATAAGTGACACGTGGAGCTAGATCTGAGAGTCCAGAGATTTGGTACTCCAAAGAATTCAAATAATACGTCGTTTGGATTTGAGACTCACGAAGGCTCGAAGGTCATAGTTAATCTCAATCATCCATTTGAGCGGGACACAAGGTGATAGATATTGCATTCCAAAGAATTGGCACTCTAGAATATTTCAGGTGTTGTGTGTTTGGAAAGCTCTGAAGTCCTAGATCCCGAAGTAAGTGTGAAATGTTGATCTATGATGAAAGACAGTCATCTGATATACCAATTCATCATTCAGAACTTCACAAATTTGAAGCATTGGAGCAAGGGGAACTCCAAGAGCCTAAATTACCATATTCATCGATCACGGAGGGAATTGTGGACTATTGATCACCATAGTTGTTTGGGACTTCACTCATTCATGAGTTCGGAGGAATTGGAAAGTGGGGTGGTTGAAACTCCCAGAGCCCGAAGTGCCCATAGTTATGAATCAACGCCTTTTAGGTTAGTGCCTGGTCATATCCTGCGGTCACATGAGGAGTTGGCTGAAGCAAAGGGGATAGGGCCCAAAATTGGTTTTCTAAAAGTTAAAGGCGCTTAGTGATAGGCCGCAATTTTTTTGGAACTTGTGCGAAGAGGTAAAGGACCTATGTAAGAGTTTTGGGGGCTCAACATGGGCCCAAGAGTTGATCCAAATTTGAACGATCCTAGACCGGGATGTCGCATGGACCCTAGGAGGGGGTAGGGGTTTTCATCACAAGGAGGAAGAGAGTGGAACAAAATACTTTACAAGTTCAATAGAGTCTCTATTGCAAATAGGCTATAAAATTTCCCTATACCAAACCTTGGACCGAATCTCTACAAGGATGATAGAAATAAACTTTTGGAAAGGAATCTAATTTTCTTGTCATTCTAAAGTATGATGTCATCATGAAAAAGAAGACAATTTTTTACCAATGAAGAAACCACACGTTGCAATTGACAACGTATTGTTGAAATGTGAAGGAATAAACAACAACCCAATGCTCTAACATACAGAGTTTTGATGGATTCTGCAGCTAATAATTTCAGAGGATACTTACTGCAAGATGAAAAAATTTATGTACATAATCTCTATAGTACACAAGAAAATTTTTGAAATAAGACTCTTGTGACAACAAGATTCACTTTACAAGTTTAGATAAGCGTGTGTAATAATACATATGGGAGAAAAATTAAACATTAAGATCAATATACAAGAAGAATATGAAGATGGGGAAACACTATGATATTGGGACATAGATAGTGAATAATATCATCTTGATGAAAATCAAAAGCTAGAAGATCCTTTTAAAAAGACATGAAGACATATAACAGTTTTGAAAAATCCAAACCCATAGAGATGTCATAAAGTGGAAAATTGGAAACAAAGATAGATTGAAAGATTCATGAAGGGACAAGAAATCAGGGGAAGCTACAAAATAAGAAAAGAATAGAATCATGGGACCAACAAATCGACAAGAAAATTGTTGGCTACAATGAAGAAAGGGAAAATAAAGGTTCAAAAAATCCCTTAGTGAATGCACCCTTTGTCCTTGATTTCTAAGGGGGAGAGAAATAAGAAAAACAAGAGTATACATTTAAGGGGGAATGAAAGAAGGAAAAAAAGAGCAGCATCCTCTCCCGAGGAGAAAAAAGCAAGCAAGAAAGAAAATGTCTCAACAACACACCGATAGGGGGAACAACTCAACAATAGAGTTTCCAACAATGACAAAGGGGGATATTGTTGAGTATATTGTCATTGATGTTAAGGTGTATATTTGTTTGATCATATTGACATTGATGTCAAGTGGAAGGGAAGGAATCTAGTTCAAATAAGCTCACAAGACACTCATAAGGTCACTTGGTGATTCACGCAATTAATAATTACTTGGTGAACCAGATTACATTAGAACATAAACACCTCTTGAGATACTTCAAAGGATGGCTCTGGATCATAGGAACTACAAGAAGATAGAAATGTTGAGATAGCTAACAAAGTGGAAGTTGTTGACATTGCGAAAAGAACTGTTTAAGACCTTAAAGTTGAAAGTGAACCATATCACCAAATGGTAATGGAGACAATTGAAAAAGCAGTTGTCAACTTGGGAGCTTCAGAAATTGATGCTCATTTGGAGGAATTTATCATTCTTGGAATACTTTATGCCTTTTGAGAACATACCAATGATGATGAGAATAGTTGGATGTGACTAAATTTTACATGCATGCACAATATTTTTCAACCTTGTGACCAACAGGGGATTTCTATTTCCATAACAGATTGATGATAAAAAAAAACAACGTGATTATTGTAATTGAAGGAAAGAAGATAGAGGAATCCTTCATGCTACAAATCAAAACAGAAAAATCAAGTTGAGAAGCTCCCTGGAAATAAATTAGTCTCTGTGTGCTAATTCAAATTCGATGAGGTCTCAGCTAGGGTTTCCAATGGCCATGTTACAAAGGATATATACTACAGAGGAAGAAAAACAGTAATAGGCCTGTCAAGGGAGGACTCGAGGGCCCAATTGGGAAAATACAATATCTCGCATGCACAAGGGAATTTGACTTCGATGGGATTATGAAACCTCTTAGTTTGAATGAAAATAGAAGAGCCATAGAACCATGTGAAAGGCGTTAACTTTTAGAACATGGGTCCCAACGTTATATTAGTGAGATAGCTTTATGACGCATCAACACCATGTGCCATGCCAAGCTAGTGCCACATTAATTGGGACATGAAGATCAAGCCCACATGGAAACAATGTGTCAGGGAATGTATTGGTTTCCACATTAGAAGCCACGATGACATCCACGAAAGAGCTATGTGGAGGATGCACAGGTAATGTGCCACATCATCATAGATATCGGTCATTGATGAGTTATATGCATTGGAGATTGATTAATTCCCAAGAGACCCAATGTCGAGAAAAGTCAGGATTACGTAAAATCCCACACAAGACATCACACGTGCAAGTTAAGGTCCCATAGCATATGGGTTCATGGAAAAACTTTGAAAGGAAATTGATGATGGAGAAGACAATAGATCAACGAATCTCATTATATCCCCGATATCCCAAGATCCCAATAACCCAAGATCCAAGATACGTAAGAAAAAATGTGCAACCACTTAGGAGGAGACGCATGGAAGGTAGAGGTGAAGATGAGGATAAGTCATATACTAGCAAGAGGAAGATCGACCATTGATCACTGGAAGAATAAAAAATGATCCATTGATCGACCATATCATGGAGAAGCATATCCATCCATCCATTTATGTAGAACATCAATGGTTCCCATTATAGAGGGCCTCATCCATCATAGATTTTAAGGTGTCGGATGGTGTAAAAGTATCGACATCCCAATGTCAAGAAACATCAACACGACATAGGAATTTCCACACAAAAAGTGACATTTGGAACATTCAGAGGGTGACATGTGTTAGAACACATTCGACAAGTGACATGTATGAAAATCCATAAGTAAGGTGAGACATGACTACCGATTAGAAGGTGACATGTGGAAAGTCCATCTAGTCAAGTCCTCATGGAGACCAAGTCAAAAACCCTTGTGACACTCCACATCATCAAGTATGTGTGGAATCCATGATAGGTCCACAAAAAATTCCAAGTCTATAGCCACGATACCATGTCATGACAATCCCACATAGCGGTATGATAGTCCACTTGGCATGTGGGGATTAAGACACATCTCTCGACGAAAATTCCCAAACACTGGGATCCAACAAATGCATCATGCCAAATCACATATTCCATCCCAAATAGAAGTATGGATGAAATGTAAAAGGCCCTTGATCCTGATGTTGCAGTGACTCAATAAGTCTTGATATCCATGGAATGCAGAAACAAGATCAACAATGGAGATCAATTGATGAACTGAGACTAGATATGATGATTGTGATCTATCCAAGAATGATCCGATGGTCACTATATGTTGGAGTTTTATTATGTGGACAGAAAAAGGTAAACGGACAAGATTAGTCCTAGATCCTCATTCGATGATTGTTGAGAAGTGAAGATGTATTGCATGAGGCAGTGGAAATATCAATGGATGAGATCAATCCTAGATCCTAATACAACATATTTTGAGTGATGTTATTCATGTTGTGAACTATAAGAAATCCCATTCATAGAGAAAGGAAGGAATTTGGGGCTATTTCGAGCCCAATTTTTATGGAGACTTGGAGTCGACCTCACGAAGTGGATTTTGTTATGTGGAAAAATTTGTAGGAGGATGAAAGGTATAAAAAAATATTCCCTAATCGTGCTAGAGGACTGGTGGTGATTGATTTGGAGTAAAAGTGTGATTGGTCTCTATGACTCTCATGCACACAATTTCAAGGATACATGATCATGGAAGAAAAGAATACATGAACCTCTCAGGGTGGATTGGTTGAGCAAGGAATTTATGAAATCATTCAAATGAGAGCACTAAATCAAAGTATGGATTTTCTAAGAAGTGTTTATGATGGTATCACAACTACAAGAACTGTAGAGATGTTGTCTGGTATGATTAATTGATAAGATCAAGATAGAGTTATTCCAAGGTAGCAAGGAGGAGCAAGGAAGGATATTGGAGTCTCCTATACGTTAGTTCTATGAAAAATAATTTTGTAGTTTGGTTCCTACATGCTGAGTTGGTGTTAAACAAGATGATTGGTGTCCTCATATATACGCAGGTTGGTTCGTGAGATATGAGCTGGTGCTCATACGAGGATTGGTGTCCTTGTATACTTGTAGGTTGGTGCTTGAGATATGAATTTGTGCTCATAGGACGATTTTTTTCCTCATCTACTTGCAATTTGGTCCCTAAGATATGAGTTGGTGCTCATAGTAGGATTGGTGTCCTCATCTACTTGCAGGTTGGTGCCCAAGATATGAGTTGGTTATCATAACAGGATTGATTTCCTCATCTATTTGTGGTTTGGTGACTACAAAGGATTGGTGTCCTCACAAACATTTTTTTATAAATGAGTCGATATTTATATTTTCAAATTTGTTTCTCGCAGCCTGGGTTTCCACTACAATATATGGGTACTGTGAATATATTTATTAATGTATGTGATTAATAGAATTAATAATACTTAATATGTATATAATGTTCTTGAAGTTTAAAATGGTTAAAAGATCCTAGTACCAATTCACCCCCCCCCCCTCTCAGTACTGTTAAAGATTCCAAAAAAGGGAAATGAGAATGTGCTCATGGATGCCCTGATTAGAAGACCATGTATCTTCTCCTTAGTGCTCTTAAAGGTTAATTTGAGGGTGTGAGTGTTGGGGCAACTTCTTGGAGATAGTTGGTATTTAAAGGTTACTTCATCCCTCTAGAGTGGGAGACAGTTAGATTCAAAGATAGAATGATATATCCTTGAAGGATATGGATTATCGAGATACCAGAGAAGGTTGTACGTCCCCGAGGGTAGGGATATTCACATCATCATACTCAAGGAATCCCATAAATCACTTTACTATGTGCATTTGGGTGTGAAGAAAATGCATGAAAACATGAAAAAGATTTTATTATGGGCAGGAATGAAGCGTGATGTAGTCCATTTAGTCACTAAGTTTCTTGAGTTTTAGCAATAAAAGGTTGATCATCATCACCCGAAAGGTCCCCTACAACTGCATGATGTTGGTTGTGGAGCCTGATTATCTTCCTGTTTTAGAGGTCCTTGCTTTCAGTCGTGTTTATACCCCATGAAGTATTTACACCCCAGAAGTATGTACACTCTTCCACGCGGGGGAGTGCAGAGGGGGGGTACCCCCTCTGCAGGGTCCATCCCCCTGGCTGGGGGGTCTGGGGGCAAGCGAGCCCCCAGCAGGGGTTCGGGGGCGAAGCCCCCGAAGAAAAAATTGCCTTATAAAAGTATATTGTAATTTCATTGTAAATCTGGACCGTTCATTAT
>JZKD02S2123609.1:385127-396337 GCA_000966675.3 Picea glauca
CTTGAAAAATTAAAATTCACAAAGGAAATTGTTTCAAGGTGGATTTAGATTGTACCTTATGATATTATGTGCTTTAGACATGCATTGCAGGGCTTGTAGTGGAGGTTGGAATAAGCTGTGTTAATTTCCTTACTGGCGTTATTAATTATCATTGTCTTGTAATGTGATTGTTATTCTTGCAAAGTTATTGTAACTTAAAATGAAATGGTGTTGTCATTTTATGGCAATGATATTGTAGTTTTATTGTTATGGATAACACATAAGATGTAAGGTGATTGTTATTTTTGCAAAGTTAATGTGATATAAATGTAACGTGTTTATTATTTCATGGCAATGTTATTGTAATTTTTATTTTTATTGATAAACATATATGGTGGAATGTCCTTGAATTAAGTACAATAAATTATTCTGAGTTAGTAAATGAGGGTTGTTGTTCATTTAAATAATGTTGTACTTTTTTGGTAAACCTTCTGTGTGCTTGGTCTTCATGTGTCGGGCGAGATGTAGACACCTCCATGTTCCTTAGAACAGTCTCCAGCCCTGAGACCTTAAAAGGTTAAAATCAATGGGAACCTGGGCTTGAGCATTGCTTATGTGTCTTGGAGGTCCTAACCATTGCAGGGTAGGACGGGTAGGTAGTTAGTCTTACTTATTGTCGATTGATCGTCGTTAAATGCATGCATTTACTTTTTGTGTGTCTTATGTTGTCTTGTTGTGTTCGTCGTGGTTTGCGTCTTGTTCATCGTCGGGTGGCGATGCAGAGTCAAATGTGTTTGTTTCCCTTGTACACGCGTGCACACACTTTTAAAAGCAAACAAAAATTTTTCACTTGTTATATGAGGTTTGTCATCGTAACGAGGAGGAACGTTACACATACTTCATGTCATCTTTTTCTGCAAGTAATGTCGTACATCAGGACAAGTTTAAATTTATTATTTATTTTTTGTCGGATTACCATCCACGCTAGGTAGAATGCCCCACTGCCAGCAAGCATGTTCAGTACTCCAGTGGATTTACCTAGTCATACCACAGGATGGTACCCACTGCTAGTAGACCTATTCAATATCCTGACGGGTTAGCCTCTTACACCCTCAGACACTGGCCCTCCATATTTTAATATTTTAGTATAATATTGATTTATGCAAGAAGAAGGGGGGACAACTCTGAAAACAAATTTTCTTTCTTTTTTTTAATTGGGATGGTATTTATGTTAGAGGATGACTTTTGGTTATATTACTTAGTAATTGTCCCGATGTAAGGGGTACTTAAGAGGACATGGCCTATATAAAGATATGATATAATCAAGCTATTTAGTCTGTAGTGGATGGTACCATTGAGAAAGAACAAAAAGGTATCTCTAGGCTCAACTCACTTTCTTCTTTTGTAGTTATTGTGATGTTTCCATGACTAACCACTAATTAGACCTCCTTGTTACTCTTTGATAAAGACACTTGACCCAATTACTCAAGTTTCTTGGAAAAACTATACGAGAGACCTCTAGGCTTGATAGTTATGGTATCACTTCCTTATATAGTGGTGAAGAGTTTCAAGAGAAACTACTTTAGAATGCCTAAAAAATGAAAATTTTTGCAAAAATATGGCTAATTACAGTAAGTCAATATTCATTTGATGCTTTAGCAGACACAAAATTCAAGTGTAATGATGTTTTGAAGAAAGATCCTTGAAATTGTGTACTCCTGGTGAAACAAATACTTACAGAAATCTCTAGAATTACCTTATTAACAAAATTCAAAAACTATTTACATATATATAGTAGGAAATTCAGAAAAAATTTCAAGAACAAGGGGGGACTTCCCCATCTACTAAGGCCAAAGCTTTGTTACTTGACATGACCTATAGAAAATCCTCTTTGGAAATAGGCTTATGATAAAATTTGAGGCGGTGTTCATTTACTACAAAGGAGACTTGTCCATCGTCAATTGTTTTAATTTTTTATAGCTCCATTGTCATATGAAATGTCTACCTCATAAGGGCCCAACCACCAAGTGGTGAGTTTGCCTTTGAAGGTTTTGAATCAAGAATCGAACAACAGAGCCTAATCACCAGGTTGGAAGTGCTTCTTCTTAATAAACTTGTCATGCCACTTGCTCCTCTAGTTTTGGACTAATATCGTCTGTTGGATGGAATATTTCCTAATTTCATCCAACTCATTCAATTGTAGGGCTCATTTCTTTTGAGCCTCATCTAAGTTCAATCCTAATTCTACAGAAATACATAAGGTCCTTACTTGGAATTCTATTGGTAGAAGTACTTGTTTCCCGACACTAGCTCATAAGGGGTGTGCCCAGTGGTATTTCTCCAGGTGGTCCAGAATGCCCATAAAGCCTCTGGGAGCCTATCATCCCAATCCCAGCGATGTAATTGAACAGTCTTGGTCAATATGGCTTCTAGAAAATTGTTTGTAGATTCTACCTTACCATTGGCTTGTGGGTGGTATGGAGAATATTTACGGTGTTTAATCCCATATTTCTTTGTTAGCTCTCTCATCATCTTGGAAGTGAATTGAGTGCCTTGGTTGGTAAAAATTTCATGAGAGACACCGAAGCAGGTAAAGATGGCTCCATAGATGAATTCGACAACAGAATTATCTGTAGCTCTGAATAGTGTTTTTTCCTCTACCCATTTGGTGACATAGTCCGTATAAACCAAAATATAGTTTTTCCTACAGGACATGGGTGAAATTGGTCCTACAAAGTTGAGGGTCCATTTTTTGAAGGGTTCTATCATAACTTGGGCATGCAAGGGATTTTTTTCAGCTGACGTAGGCCTTCCTATCCTTTGGAAACTATCACAACTTCTCACATATTTGGCAACATCTTTGAAGATGCTAGGCCAATAGTAACCTGAATGTAGCACCTTATATGTTGTGCATTTGTCATAAAAATGGCCACCACATGGTCCATCATGATAGCTCCATAGTATTTCAGTTACCTCATCCTCTCGGACACATCTACGAATAATCAAATCAGGACCTATGCAAAAAAGGTCATGACCAACCCAAGAGTACTCTGTGTAATAAGTTTTCTCTTTTCATGAGGTGACAAATAAGACAGTAACTTCCTAGTAGCCAGATAGTTTTCCATATCCGCAAACCATGAGGTATTGATAGAGAGGGCAAAAAGATGTTCATCTGAGAAACTATCATCTACAGGGATATCATCATCCTCATTTTTTATTCAAGAAAGAAAATCAGCTACTATATTATCCTTTCCAGGTCGGTCAAGCACAATGATATTAAATTCTTGCAATAAGAAGAGCCACCTAGTCACTCAACCATTAGTTATGGGTTTATTCATGAGGAATCTAATGGCAGAATGATTAGTATGTACAAATACTTCATAACCTGCAATCTAATGATGAAACTTATTAATAGCATGAACAACTACCAAGAATTCTTTCTCAGTGACTGTGTAGTTCAACTCGGCAGTGGACAAGTTCTTGCTCAAAAAATAAATGGCGTAGGACTGTTGGTCCTCTTTCTTCCCTAATACCCCTCCTATTGCGGTGTCAGAGGCATCATTGGATATATGAAATGGGAGAGTCCAATTGGTCCCTCTAAGAACTGGTGCCACAGACATCTTAGCTTTCAGGGTTTCAAAGGCAGTTTGACACTGCTCCCTCCAAACAAAATCAACATATTTTATTAACAATCCAAACATAGGTGCAACAATCTTTGTAAAATTTTCAATAAACGGTCGGTAATATACGGCATGTACAAGAAAGCTTCTCACCTATTTTTGAGTCTTGGGGGGTGGAAGTTTGACGATGACCTCAATCTTTACAAAATTGACTTTTATCCCTTTAGATGAAACATGATGTCCTAGAACCACTCCTTCAGTTAACAACATTTTGGATTTTTCATGACTTAGAGATAGGCTCATTTCCTGGCATCTGATGAGGAATTTTTATAAGTTGTCTAAGGCTTCCTAGTAAGTGTTACCATAGACTGTGAATTCATCCATGTAGACCTCCACACAATCATGAATAAGATCAGCAAATATCCCTAACACTGCTCATTGAAATGTGGCAGGAGCATTACACAATCCAAATGGTAAGACCCTATAGGCATAGGTTCCCCAAGGACAAGTAAAGGTAGTCTTATCCTGGTCCTCGAGTGCTATACGAATCTGATTATACCCATTGTACCCATCTAAAAAGGAAAAATACTTCTTTCCAGACAAGGTATCTAGAACTTGGTCAATGAAAGGGAGAGGAAAGTAATCTTTCAGAGTGGCTTTGTTGAGTTCCCAGAAATCAACACAAATTCTCCGTTTCCCAGTCACTTTCTTTGGAACCACTACAAGCAAAGATACCCACTTACTATCGGAGATAGGATAAATGAATCTGATATTTAACAACTTTTGGATATCCTCCTTGAATATATCTTTAAGTGTTGGGTTGATCCTTCTTTGGGGTTGCCTAACAGGTGTTACTCCCCCCTCGGTATATATGTGATGGATGCATGTGTCAGGGTGTATACCCTCCATGTCAGTGTATTCCCAGGCAAATTCTCTTGATTTTTCTTTAAGGATATCTACTAATTGTTTTTGTTGGTCTACATCTAGCCCAAAATTTATATTTAAAAATTTCCCTTGACTAATCTCGTAGGGCATATTATAAGACATGGTAGACTCATCTATCTCGAAGATAAAAGATGTTGAAGAAAAAATGGATGGGTCCATTTTTTCTTGAAATTCTTCCCCAAACATGTACTCAAATTGGGGAAAAGACTGTGGAAAATCCACGCATGTGATAGAAGAAATAAACTGGTTTAACACATTTTCTGTTGTGTACTCCTGAAGTGCCCATGCATGGTCACTTAGAAATACAGGTTCTTTCCATTCCTCATTCTCGTATGGACATTCAAGCCACCATAGATTCTCCATGATAGGTTGAGCTAGAGGGTAAATGGTGAGCTTCTGGATAGAGAGACCATTTGAGATGGTCATTTCCCCTTCTCTACAGCCAATAAATGCATTGGTTGTGGCTAACCAAGGTCTTCCTAAAATGATGGGATGGCCTTTGGCAGGATCCTTTGAGCGAATGACAAGAAAATCTACTGGTTACTCCCACAAGGCTAAAGTAACCATGATATCATCTAAAATTCCTTCAGGGATAACCCTAGTCTTATCTGCTAATTCCAAAATGGTTGGGGTATGTCGAAGAAGAGGTTGTAACTGTAGTTGTTCCAAGGTAGTAGGGGTCATAACATTGATGTTTGCCCCTAGGTATATGAGAGTGTTTCCAATGGAGACCTCATTAATGGTTATGGTCACCACAAGGTTTCCTTGGTTCCCATATTTTGCTAGCTTTGGATGTTCTTATATATATTCGAAAAGATCTCCTATCAAGTGTATTGTAGGAGGGTCCTTCTGCTTCATACCTAGCTTCTTGATACACAATTCTTTGACTAACTTACTGTATATTGGAATGTCTTTAATGGATTGAAGCAGGGGAATCTTAACAGAAATATTCTTCAATTCATTCAAGATGTCAAATTCTGGTTGGATGGTAGGTTTCTCAATTACCAATCGGTCTGGATAAGGAGGGACTTTCGTAATTTGTGAAGGTTCATTTTGGGGAAGCTTGGGTTCTTGGTTTTTCAGGATAATAACATCTTCCCACCTAGTGTCATATGTGGGTTGTTTGGTGGTTTGTTCTTCTTCTTCTTCCTGGATGACTACTAAAGGTCTCTACCTATACATAACTTTTCTCGATCTTAGTTGAATCTCCTGTAATGGAACAGGAGTAATAACATATGTCGGGAAGGCCTGCATCTCAACATTGTGAAGAGATTGAGGGGGCTTATTATTAGGATTCGGCACTGGCTGTGTCGATAATAGTGTTGGTCTCAGGGAGCTTGCATTTTGGTATTGTAGCGGTTATTGTTGTGGAATAGGAGGTAAAGGTGGTGGAACAAAACCTGACAGAAGTTGCAGAGTGTTTGGTGGCAATTGAGGATAAGGATGGTTGGACATAGGGATAGGTGGAGCTTGAGGGTTTCCTTGCTTATTTCCTCCTCTCCATCCTTGAAACCAGGGATGTTGGTACTGCGTAGACCAATTTTGACAACCGGCTGAGTTCCACTGTTGTTGTTGTTGATAATAGGGTGGAACTTGAGATTGTAGATCTGGGTATGTGGGTTGGTTCCTAGGCTTCCATGGCCTCCTAGGTGCATAACAAGACACCCCAGAATCTACACTCCTATAGATGGCTAATAAACCGGGCAAGGATGGAAATTTCTTAGTCAAATGGTCTTATGTACAGAAGCCACAAACTGAAATGTTATCTAATGGGAATTCCCTTGAGGAATGTTTCCTCCTACACCTTGGGCAATATATGTTCATTACTGCATTTTCCTCCTCCTGTTTCTTTTTCATTTTTAGGGTGTCCAATTGGGAACCTATTATTCTTAATATGTCTGCCTTGAATTTCTCTACAAGGTTCCCTATCTCTGCTCTTGTGATACCACCTGAACTAACTAGTTTTAAGTTCTTATTATAAGGGTCTCGAACATTCTTCCTTGTTTTGGCTCTACTCGAGTAATTTTTACACATTTCACATATTTCAGCAAATGGTTTATGAGATATGTCACTTGATTCCATCAGGTTAAGCATATCTAGATATTATTTTGAAATTCCCTTAAGGAAAAGAGCCCTAATTGCATCCTCTGGGAGGTCATGATATTTTGACTTCTGGGAGATATAACCAAATCTTTCCATATAATCTTCGAGGGTCTCGTCTTTTAACTATTGGATTTTAAAGATGTCATTACGAGACTCTTTGGTCTTGCAGTAGTCTTGGTACTTCTTAAGAAAGATGTCTTTCATGGCTTCCCAAGACCTAATACTGGATCCTCCCAACCCCATGAACCATCTTAGTGCAGAGTCTTTGAGGGTGGCAGGAAAGAGTTTTAGTTTTTGGGAATCTTGTACGTAGTTGTAGATCCTACACAAGATGTCAAATTCAAATAGGAAGGTGTTTGGATCTTCAATGTTTTTACCATAAAAGGTAGGCAGTGTTGAGAGAGGAATATTCTTCATGTTGACATTTGGAGTGGTGTCCAAAATCGGAAACCCGAAGGTAGTTTCGGTTTGGTTTCTAGTTTCCTTTTCCTCCCTATGTCTTACATTGTTATGGTCCTCCTGATCATCCATATTGGCTTGGTTTCGACAAAGAGAGTACTTAGGTTGTTTTATCTTTGAAGCGAACAAGGTTTCCCTCTGATGGACAGGTCTTCCTACGAATTGGATGTTTGGGACTCTACTCGAGCCGGTTGAGACTATTGGTGCCAAAGTTTCTATGTCAGTTTGAGAGATAATTACATTAGCTAAAATACCAAACAAGAGATTCACCTGTTCAGGGTCTATGATGTCTTCAAAATTAGTACCTCCTGGTGGTGGTGTAAAATCAAAGGTTGTATTGTTTGGATCTGCAAAAGGATCGAGTGGTCTTGCCTCCTAACCTAATATGATTGATGCTTCAATTTCTTGTTATATAGTGCTCCTTGTGTTAGTCTCTTCAAAGACTACCTTAAATCTTTGAGTTGAGCTAGCTCTTGTTTTTCGGTATCAGTATGCGGAGCTTATGAGTGGAACATTCCTTCCCCAAAAAAGATCGGAAGGAATCTTGGTTGAAAGGTTTGATTTAGATTTAATATATCTACCTTTTGGATCTCTAGTTCTATTCATGAAAGAAAACAAAAACAAAAAAAAAACTACCATTGGGTTTGGGGGATCCTGCAATAGCAGATGCGCAGGTTCTTACCTCTCGTCTTAAAGTTCCCCCACCACCAATCTAATGCTAAGATCTAGAAATGATCTATTTCCTAACTATTTCATACCTTGAGACAACTCCCTGGCAACGATGCCAAAAATGATGGGTGTTCTATATGCACTAAAAACACACTAAAAACCCTCAACTAAATTGTCAACCTGGGGTAAGTAAACTTAGAGTTGTAGCAAATTATATGCCAAGGTAGAAGGGATGGTAGTAGTATAGTCTAACTAAGGAAGTGGCTATCTAAGGGCTATTCTATTCAAGCAAAGCTATCTAATGAGAAAACCCTACTAAAGAAACTTAAAGTAGGTAACCTAGGTATTTTTGGACCAAGGATCGATGGATAGTTCTAGGAAAACAAGTGAAAACCCTAGTAAAGCAAACTAGTTCAATAATAACAATAAGAAAAAACAACTATTTAAGCATAACAATAAACAAATAGCAACAACAAACTACTTTAACTAGTCTACTTAAACTCAATGAACAACTATCTTGTGAAAGCAAGGAAATAAACAACTATACTATCAAAGCAAGAATAGACAAGTAAGCAAGTAACCTATTGAAGCAAGTAAACAACTAACTATCCTAGGATAACTTCTACAGCAAGCAAACTAATTAAGACTACTCATTAAACAACTAACTAAGCGAAGAGGCAAGTGAACTCTATTCTTAATTCAAACTTCAAAACTATTTCTAATTCATAAAAGGAAATCTATTTAATTGAAAGAAGGAAGAACTAACAACTAACCTTTAATATATAATAAGAAAACTACTCTTTAATCTACCAAAGAAAAAGACTATCTATCCTACAACAACAATAAAACTATCTTCTGATCTACGAAAGCAAGAAACTATCTTTTAACCTATGAAAACTCAAACATAGTGTTGGTGGTTGTGTGAATGTCTTTGGTGTCTTATAATATCTCGATGACACTTGACAACAAAAGATAATTCAAGCAGTATAAGCTTAATACTGATCTCAATATCAAAGTGAAAGGTGTGGATTAAAAAATCCAATGAGAACTTAGCCATTACAGAAACAATTGTCAGTTACCCTGCATATTCATGGAATTATTACTCATGTATTAACCATCAACAATATAATGAGATTTTGATTGTACTTCTATGCTATGTAAGAAAAATTCATAATTAAATTCAAGCATTAACTAAAAACTGGAATTTCAATCTAATTCTAGGAAAGAAAGTGCATAAAGTGAAACTATGCTATATCTATTTTAACAATTCAAAGTGCAAGAAGGAAAATGCTTAAAAACAGAAATTAAAGAATGACATATAAAAAGTAAACTAATGAATACATTAACTAACAACTAGTTAAGCAAGATCTACATGAAAATAGAATAAGAAATCTATAATTAAAAACTAAAACTAACCCTATCCATCCACCGAATCCTTGTTAAAGAAAACATAAATTAAAACTATGTTCTACTCTATTTCAAACTCTGTTTTAAGCTTGATTCTAAAAGCATAAATAAAACACAATCTAATATCTAATTGCACACGGGTTTAGTCTATGCATTTGCAAATTCATTCATAACTACATAATCAATGCATATTAACAGAAGCCTTCATACTAACCTGCAAAAGAGAGTTAAAATAATTAAACTACAACAACAAATTAGAAGGCAAAGGAATAAAAGAACAGTTCATATACATGAAATAAAAAGAGACATCTAAGCTATGAAATGCATAAATAACTTAAAGAACAGTTACTAGACTGTTGGTGGGCCCCCAGCAAGCTGTGGTCACTTCTCAAAGGCACACCATGAACTCAACAAAACGATTTCACCATTAAAACTCAAAAACGCAGTTTCATATAATTCTGGCAACTGAAAATAGCAAAAACAGAGGAAAACATATTTGTCTCTAATCCTCTACTTATTCTACTACTTAACTTCTGTCTGACCACCACGGTGGTATTTATAAGATTTACAGACCAAGTGGTCGACCACTAGAGGGTCAAACCACTTCTAAAATCAACAAATTACATTAATGGTGCCCTAACAGTCGAAATAGAGAGAGCCAATAATCTCCCTACTCAACAACCCAATCCGAGTTGTCAAGAGTTCAGTAGCTGGAGAGGGAAGCACGAGAAAAACCCATGTTCCTGATTCTCCCACCACTGGCCGCCAATACCATAACTGCCAAATCTCCCACTATTTTTGTGCAGGATGCAGTGTTGGATAGAGTGTCGGACCAGGTACTGGATGGAGTGTCGGACTGAGTGTTGGAAGAAGAAACATGATGGGATTTTTCCCTGTAACACCAAAAAACATGAATTAGATCCTTGGAAACATAAAAATGTAATGAATTGTACTCAAGATCAATATAAAACACAAATTATACATACCTGGTGTGGATTATACCATTTTGGCAGAAAATTCTTCAAAAAGATTCTCCAAAACATGAAAAACACATATGTACATTCGACAAAAGTATCTAATAACTATCATAAAACTGATCATATCTCAGGCCCAATAGTTTGCATCCCCTTCTCACTCATGTGTCCAAGCCTATGATGCCATAGTGTTGTATCTACTCATGTAGAATCTAAAGAGATATAAGAGTCAATATTATTAGTACATAAATACAATGTACCTACCTTCTCTCCCTTTTCTATCACCAATGATCCTTTGGTGACCTTCCATGCCTTATCTATAAATATAGATATATAGCCTTCACTTTCCATCTTCCTTTTTGAAATCAGATTTTTCCTTGGATCTAGAACATGTCTTATCTCTTTCAACAACCATTTTTTCCCATTCTTTTTATTTATTTGTACCTTACCCATTCCAAACATTTTGCATGGTGCTTCATCACCCAAATGAACTTGTCCAAAATCACCTTGAACACAATCTAGAAAATGTTTCCTATGGGGTGTGGCATGAAATGAAGCCCCTAAATCTACTACGCAAGACTCATAAATATTATCTATGGCAAGAATCAAAGCATCTTGTAACACATCACCTGTTACATTTTCTTCTTGATTTTTCTCTTGTTTTCCATCTCTTTGTTTCTTTGGAGCTCTATCTTCAAATTTCCTTTCTTTGCACAATTCCAACACTCTATATTTCCCATCTACCCTTCCTAGAATTCCCATGGTTCCATGAGCTCTTTCCTCTATCATTTTTTCTTCCCTTGTTCACCACGGTCAATGCATTACTTGATCTCTCACCTATTTTTTTTTGTCATGTTTCCTCGCTAAGGATAGCACCAAAAACATCATCAAAGTTTAGACTGCTTGAACCATAGACAGAGTTACTTATAGCCATGACCAAGCCATTCTAGCTTTATTGCAATGAGCACAAGATTAGAAGAACTCTGACCTCATCATCAAAGTCCAATTTTACAAATTTTATCTTATTATTAACTGTATTAAATTCATTTAAATG
>JZKD02S2123609.1:396526-408549 GCA_000966675.3 Picea glauca
AGAACCATTGTCTTCAAGTTTCTTTCCATCCTTATCTGTCAGGGGAGTGGATGGTTCTTTGTATCCATCTATTACTTCTCGCAAAACATCGAATCCCTGTGCATGTACATATGTTTTCATTCCTCTGCTCTAGAATTCATAGTTGTGATCATCAAACTATGGTACCCCAATCCTAGCGTATTTCATGATCTCCTTCCAGTGGTTAGACTTCTTTCTAAAGGACCTGCTCTGATACCAATTGTTGGATTACTAAGAGGGGGAGTGAATTGGTAATGAACAATTATATTACGTTTAACCATAGTTCACTCTTCAACAATATTCAGCAGTTTATAATTATCATTCAATATACCATCAACAGTATAATCATAAAAATCATCATATCACAATAAATACACAGTACACCAGAATTTACATGGAAACCCAAACGATAGAAAACCATGTAATCATTTTTCTATATATCAAAATATTACATTCATTGGAAGCACCAACTTTTGATTCTCTAGCTAAAACTGGAAGGAGGCTCCAACCCCCTATTCTCAAGATCAAACCTAAAGGAATCTACAACTCTCTGAATTCTCTGGCTCCAACCATAATGAGGATACAACCCCATGAGTTCTTTGGATCCAACCAGAAGGTGGCTACAACCACCTATCATTTCCCCGTCCAACCTCCTTGTAATATAAATGTAGACCAACTATCGCTATTACAAACATTGCCACTATCATTGTCACTCTATCTTTGTCACTGTCATTGTCACATCAACCTACATCTTCTCATCAACCAACTAAATTTGTACCATACCATGCATCAAGTGTATACCAATATACATACTATTTCATGCATCAATCATGAACTAAAACATACATCAACAATGAATAGTGAATCATGAACTAGGACATCAACCATGTACAACCTGTGTCATATACCATATAATCAACCATATGCAAATTTGTACCATATCATCAATGAAGTATCTCAAAGAGCCAATGCATGCCCCTCATGCATATGCCACCATACAACATGAATATGCCTCAACCATATACAATCAACTCAAAGATAAGAACCATAAGAAATATGTCATGTGTTAAACCAGATATAAGAATGCTCCTCACTCTACCAAGCAACTAAGATATACAATATACAAATACCAATCCAACCATCCAAGTATTCCTCAAGCAACAACATATCATGACAAGAAATAACCATAAAAAAAAGTATATAATCATACCAAGATCTTTGAAGCTGACCTGAAACAGTAATATGCTGACATGTAGACTTCCTTCAGACATTTAGGGACCTTGTACCAACATCTATTCAAACCTTCATTAGATTTTCATAGATATGTGACTTTCTCTTCTATATCCCATGTATATCCATGCTTTCCTCCACTACAACCCGTGTACATCCACGCCCTGCTAACATACAACCCGCGGATACCTCAAAAACCAGGGATTGATGCAGCCTCGAGACTTTCTCCTTGGACCTTCCTTTGCTAACTCAGAAACATTTCATCACAAACTCAACAAAATATTATTATATTACAAGAAATATAAGCAATGAATAAGTGTGTGAGTGTACTTATGAATGACTCCTTGAGGTGCTTATATACTTGTGCTAGGTAACTTCTCTCCTTAATTTAGGGCTTCTAGGGTTTTCTTATTATAAAAACTTTGCCCCTTTGACCAAGACTTACAAACAAATAGGGGCTTATTTTCCACTCTTCGGGTCTTCCAACTTTACAAGGCTATATCTCCTTAACTATGAGGAACTACACGATATTTCCACATATCATCGGAAACGACACAATAAGTACTATCCATCTATGAGTATCTTTCATGCATTTAATTTGTCTATTATGTCCATATTCCTCATTAAAATTCATGTAATAAAGCCATACCTCATCCAGATGGATGTCGGTGGCCTCCCACCCATTCCAACTGGCTCATTTTGGCAGTTTTCTAGTTTGGCAGTTTTTTCCCTAGTTTTCGGGTCCCTGACTTGTGGGGCCGTTTTGAGGCCATAAACAACATTTTTTTAGGGATCGCCACAGTTAGATTGAATTTGATAGATAACATGAAAATGTGTATTTCTTGGATAGACCTTTCCAATGGGCTATCGTGCACCTAAAACAAAGATCATATGAAAAAGTTACAACCTCAAGAAGTTGATGTATTAACTTACCCAAACGAGGCCCACATGACTTTTGGTGCTTCATCTCCTAGGGTTAGGTTTTTTGGATGTCTAGCGTTTTTGACATTCTGGTTAATTATAAAAAGGCCTTTAGAGCCTCACTGTAATCATCTTCTTACGAATGAGTGCATCCGTCACATCTCTTCTTAGAGATAAGCCGCCACCATTCTAGCACACTTGTTTATGCTGCATTTTATAGTTTCAACTTATTTCCTTATTGAATAGAAACCAAATTTATTGTATATTTTTCATTATGTGTTAAGCATATTTTGATAATAATCTATATTCATTTCGTTTTTCAAATATATTTTGGATCAGTGGTATCAGAGCAGTTTGTTCCTTGTCGCTCTTAATGCATGTCCCCAACGAGGTCAAGGTATAAAGAATTTGGTCTTGAACTTGTTTCTCTTGAGGAAAAAATCTCTGGCACGCCCAAATGACCTCTCATGGAAGAAGAAAAGAAAGATGACAAGATAGGATATTCCTTCAAAATGTTGCTTGAGGAATCCCTCATGCAACAGAGGAACGATATGATGGATAGTTTTGCACAAATCCTTTGGCGGCTACCAACAGGAGACACATCTTCCTCAAACAGAGGCGCTGTCCCATTCAAGGTACAAATCAACTTCTATATTCCTATATTTGAAGGTCAGATAGACACACATGTGGTAGACAAATGGTTGAATATGATATAAGGGTATTTCTCTATCCATAACTTCTCGAATAGAGAAAATATTACTTTTGCGCTCCTCAAAGTCATCCCCCATGTCAAAGATTGGTGGGAAACTTTCTGTGAGAAAAATGAAATAAAGGAAATCTCATTATTTACAATTGCAGTCAACTGGGACTCCTTCAAGGATGCTATTAAGGAACAATATTACCCTGTTGGAAGTTATGATGACCTATACACAAAATGTACCATGCTGCGGAAGGAAAGAGACCAAGCGGTGCCCGAGTTCACAAATATCTTCCATACCTTATGAACCAAGTTGGGTATCAAATATTCTGAGTGACATCTAGTGATCAGGGATCGTGGTGGTTTCTATACATCTCATCCTTGGGCGCAGCCTACCGATATGTCATCAAAATTGAGCAGAAACTCAAACAAAAGACGCAACAATTTGGGCCTAGGAACCCCTCCCAGCAAAAGCTAGGAAAGGGTGGCCCCAACTCGCAGAACAAAGGACAAAGAAAAGATAGTGAGCCTCAGGACAACCAGTCCAGGCCACAAGAAAATAAGGAAACTAGAAAGACAAAGAAAGATATAGGGAAGTGGTGTGACTTCCATAAGATCCCCTGGAATAACACTCTTGTTTATCTCTCGAAGCAGTCGCTGGTGGCTGAGGTGAAAGCCTCTGAATCAGATGTGGGTTCTGACTCTTATTCAGAACCAGAAAGGGAGATATGGATCATTGATGTAGAACCCAGTCTTATCGTTTCTACCACCAAGCTCTAGACCGATGAACCAAACAAGATGGAGGAAGGTGAGCACCTTTTTCATACAAAGATGTGGGTGAAGGGTACCCCTATGCACTTCATCATTGATAGCGGTAGCCAGAATAACCTCATCTTAGTATAGGTTTTCAAGAAACTCGTCGTGCCGAAAACATCACACACGCATCCCTACAAAATCGGATGGCTCCTCCAAGGAAGTGACATCCGCATCAACCAACAATGTCACATGTCATACAACATCAAGCCCTTCAAAGACGAGGTATTGTGTGATGTTTCCCCTCTCGAAGTTTGTAATGTTATTTTGGGACAACCATATTTATGGAAACATCATGTTGTATATGAGTCTAGGCCTCGCAGTGTTATTATTACTTTGAACAAGAAATTGTACACAATACTCGAGGCACTCCCATCGAGTGTTATTTCCTTGATCTCTGCCAAGCAATGCAGAAAGGCCATCTCTCAGACAGGGAAGTTTTTCTTCTTCGTGATTCACTTTCAGAATGAGTGAAAGATTGTAGCCACATCGAGGGTCTCCGTGGTCGACCTCTCCACACAGCAGAAGAAAGTGGATAAGGTCATGGAAAAATACTCAGATATATTCTCCTCACCTACCAGGGTACCTCTGCACTATCAAGTCAAGCACCCCATCGATATGACCCCCGACGCACCGTTTCCCAATGGGTCAGTCTACTGTCGCTCTCTGTTAGAGAATGAAGATATCAAGCGACAGATCCAAGAACTTCTCTAGAAGGGGCACATCCATCCCATCGCATCACCTTGCGGGAGCCCAATCGTGTTGGTACAGAAGAAATATGGAACCTAGTGACTCTGCATTGATTACCGGACCTTGAATAAAATCACAGTAAAAAGCCAGTACCTGATTCCCCAAATTGATGACCACCTTGATCAAATCACGGGGGCCAAATACTTCAGTAAGATTGATATGAAGTCTAGATACCACTAGGTCCCAATAGAACAGACATATGTATGGAAGATCACCTTCAAGTTGAAGGAAGGTCTTTTTGAATTGTTGGGCATGCCCTTTGGTTTGAAAAATGCTCCAGCCACTTTCATGAGGATGATGGATGATATCCTGTGACCATTCACCAATACTTTTGTAGTGGTGTATCTGGATGAAATCCTCATTTACAACAAGAATTGGGCAGAACACTTGAAGAACACTAGCTCTATGCCAACTTGGGCAGAACATTTACAAGAAGAATTGGGCAGAACACCAGCTCTACGCCAACTTGGAAAAATGCTCCTTCGGTATGGAAAGGTTTCATTACCTGGGATACATCATTGATCAACATGGCGTACATGTGGATCCAGCCAAAATCTAGGTCATCCATGACTGGCCATCCCCAACGACACTCACCAAGCTTCGGAGCTTCTTGGGCCTTGCCAATTTGTACTGTAGGTTCGTGTTAGGATTCTCCCATATTGCATGGGCCCTCAACCAAGTAACTAGGGGTGGTGGTAAGGAGAATTTTTTGTGGGGTCGGTCCCAACAACAAGCATTAGATGATTTGAAGCAATGCTTGTGCTCAGCCCCAATACTTTCACTACAGGACATGTAAAAACCCTTTGAGATAAAAACATATGCTTCAGACTATGTTGTGGGCGTCATTCTCACTCATCACAACCAATTTGTGTCCTATCATAGTGAGTCACTATCAGATGTTGTCTGTAAGTACCCTACTTACGAAAAATAAATGTACTCCATTGTGAAAGACTACTTCCAGTGGAGACATTACATTCTTGGGAAGGAGACAGTCATCCACACTGATTATAAGCCACTATAGTTCATGGACACAAAGAAAATTGCATAATGGCCTCCATCAGAAATGGTCCATGTACTTGCAACAATTCCACCTCAACATCAAGTATAAAATGGGAAGAACCAACCATGTCCTTGATTTCCTCAGTAGACCTCCAGTCGCGACACTCACCACGGTGCTAGACTCTTGCGACCATGAGACCTCTAGATGGCACCAACTCTATGAGACAGACCTAGACTTCACCACCACCTACCAAATGTTGGGTGCAAATGCAGTTGTCACTAATTTCCATATTCAATATGGATTGTTGTGTTGTCTCAGCCATATCTGTGTTCCATCAAGCGAGCGAGTGAAGCTGATTTGGGAATCCCACTACAATCAAGTGGTAGGACACTTCGACGTTGAAAAGATAGTGCCAATGCTACAGAAACATTTCTACTGGATGAAACTTCGATAGGAGTTTAGCAAGTATATCAGGTCATGCACTGCCTACGCTATTGTCAAACTAGCCACTAAGAAATAGGGCATGTACACCCCTCTACCTACTCCTGAAAGGCCATGGGAATCCATCTCAAGTGACTACATGTTGGGCCTCCTATCCACCAAGTGGGGCAATGACTATGTTTTTTTTGTTGTGGATCACTTTTCTAAGATGGCGATTCTGGCCACCTGCAAGAAGAGAATCATAGTAGAGGTCATTGCCAAGATCTTGTTTGAACGAGTCTGGGTAAATTTTGGAATCCCATAAACCATTGTCTCAGATCGGGATAGTCGATTTCTCAACACATTCTGTTCAAACCTTTGGTCATTGTTGGACACCAAGCTCTCCAAATCCACGGCCTTCCACTTGCAGACAGATGGCCAAACCAAGGTCGTAAATTGAATGATCATGCATATCCTGTGTATGTATAATTCCAATCACCCTCACACATGGGATGAGAGTCTCCCCTATGTTCAGCATATCTATAATCGAGGCCTGCATAGCTCAACCGACCACAGTACCGTTCAGGTGGGGTTGGAATTCCAACCATTGGGTCCCATAGATGTTGCACTGCCCCTTGCGGTCACCTCAGCTGACTCATCTCCTGCTCCAGCTAAAGTTGAAAAATCCACTCGGTTCATTGAGTAGATCCAACACATCCTCAAATAGGTTTAGCATATACTACAAGAATTACAATGACAAGTACAAGGAGTGCCATGATCAACATTGGGTGCCACATAAGTTTTAGGTGGGCGACAAAGTTTGGTTGCACTTGTAGAAAGAGATCTTTACATGACCCCATCAGAAACTTCACCCACTCTATTATGGGTCGTACACCATCACCAAAGTTGTGGGTGATAATTCTTTTGAGCTCAACATTCCTCCTTTCCTTGGCTTGCACCCAGTGTTCAACATGGATATCCTTTGACCATATTTCCCACCATTTGGACACCTCAGAGATAGAAGAACAACTAACACCAACAAATCTCAACCCCGACTGCATACAACAGACATCCAGTGATCATATTGTGGACAAACAGATCAAGGGCACTCACCAGCAAAGGATCCAACTTTACTGAGTTGTCAAAGCAAGGTAGCTTCTGCACCAAGGCAAGTGGCTCACCCATGGTCAAACTCAACAGAAATTTCCTCATCTGATGGGGGAACTCAACGCAATGGAGACCATTGCTTCCTAAGGGGGGAGGATTGGTCCAGATGGATGTCGGTGGCCTCCCACCTATTCCAACTGGTTCATTTTGGCAGTTTTCCAGTTTGGCAAATTTTTCCCTAGTTTTCAAGTCCCTAACTTGCAGGTCCATCTTGAGACCCTAAACAACGTTTTTTAGGGATCGCCACAATCAAAATGACCTTTTATAGATAGAATTAAAATGTGTAGAAATCGGGTAGACCTTTCCAATGGTCTATCATGTGCCTAAAATGGAATCATATGCAAAAGTTACAACCTCGGGAAGTTGATGTACTAACTTACCCAAACATGGCCCACATGACTTTTGGCCATAGATAATTTTAAGGGCGAAATTTCTCCATTGGGAAAAAATTGAGGCCCTAAATTTTCAAGTGGGTGAATGTTTATAATATAATTCTTTCTGAAATTTATGAATTTTATCCCAAAAAATATATTTAATGCATAAATACTTAACCTCTTCACTAATTGTATTTTTAATTCTTTTATTTCAATGGAATATTTATCCCTCTACCCTCTGCAGTTTGAGTCCGCATTCGACCATAATAATTTGACCCTATACATTTCAAATCCATATTCACCCAACAAAATTCAATCCTTTGTGCTTCAAATCGACATTCGCTTAAGAAAACTTGGGAAATTTAGTGTGGGGAATGTAACGATGTTGTTTGTCGTTTGGAAAATAATGAGAAAAGTCAAGTTCACCCTTCAATTTTTTTGCAGGTTGCAAATTTCTCCCTGGTGAGTTTTCTATGTGAAGTTTTCCTTTACAAAATTCCTTGAGTAGAGTTTTCATGTGTTTATATGATCTTATTCCATGGCATAGGACATATTATAGGGTTTCTTTTGTTTTTTTTTTCATTCTTTATTTTTTTGTTGTTTGAAATCTTTAACATTTATGGGTTTTTTCGGATCAAGATTTCATTAAAAGGTAATGATCTGTAGGGTTTCATATCCATGCATCCCTAGAGTAGAATGTAAATTGAAAGAAAAATTGTAATAACTAGAAATGGGACTTGGACCAAGACTAGAACCAATCAAGAGTCAAATCGATAGGGAACTAAAACTAGTTTGTGAACTGGTTTACTATTAAATACACAAATATGAAAAATTTAATTGTTTCAGGGTTTGGGAGGGAGTGGGGAGGGGTTTTCTTTTGTTTGAGGTTGTTTTGAATGAGTCTGAAATAGTTAGTCTAGTTCAACCATTGGTTTAGGGGTTAGTTAAGGGTCTGGACCAGTGGGTTCGGGTTCAGACTATCTATTTGTGATAACATTGCTCCCAACTAACTCTCCCTCAATATGTTCCTAGAATAGATATGTTTGGATGTAATTCCCTATGAAGTGTGACCAACATAGTATGTAACTACTGCCATGAATGAGTGCATGAAATGGTCTTGAAGTGGGTGTGTCCTCTCTCCAAGACATTATACATTTAAATTGGTGTTAAAATTATCTTTCAAAAAGTGTTCCTTCCATGTCTACCTATAATAGCAATGAAACTCCTCCAATGAAGTGCCCTCTCTCCTAGGCATTGAATTTTGATGTAAATTCCAAAAATAACATGAAAGAAAGGATCCCTCTAGATGGTTAATTTAAGCATGTCTCAAAATAGTATTATCTGCAATTTTCCTAGTTAGAGGAAAAACTTCATGTGGTATCCTTGGTCATTCCCCTGGTTCAATGAAGGGTTTCATACTAGATTTTAGGTTTCATGCTAGATTCTTTGAAAATGTTCCAAGGATGAATTACATATTTTACTTTATTCCATGGCACCAAGCTCAATTTTTTGATGTAGGAAGGCTAGATTATGCAATTTTAGGTTTCCATGGTTGCTACAATGCCTTCCAATGTTACATGTTAGGAAGTGCAGCTTGATTGCATGCATACTATATGATAGTTGTAGGCAAGAGGAAGAGGAGATATACATGATCTACAAGGGATAGTAAAGTTGCAAGTATTGGTTCACAAACAGATAGTGTGGAAGTGGGAAGCTACAACAATGTGTTGGATCCAAGCACTAATTAGAGTTCAAGATAGGGTATGTGCACTTCAAGTTTGAATGTTTGAGAAGGGGTAGACACTTTAGAGGCATTTTCTCTAATGGCATGAATAGGATTCCAATTAAGAATGAAATGAAAGCACCTACAAAATGGATTGTTTGGTCATAGAAATCACTTTGGAGAGAAATGGATCGAATTATGTTCCCTCTTCTTACAATTGTGGGCGAAATGCCTTTAAGGGTATTTAGTTGGGTTACAATTTTTTCTATGGAATCACTCAATGTGTGTTATTTCAATGTTGATAATTGGTTTTCTATTTAGGAATGAGAAATCAATTGTTCTTATAGCTTGGGGTTATTTGTCATTTCTAAATAGATCTATCTTAACCCCATACTTATTAGGAACCCAGAAGGATTAGAAAAAGAAAAGGTGTAAACATTTTTCCACTTAAAAGATCCGGGATTAAGATGGATATATGTGAGTTTAAAATAAATAAAAGATTATTTTTATACATTCGCATTACACAAATGAAGTGATGTGATGTGACACAAAGATGTTTTTCCACTCGAAGTTGTAACAACATCTCATTTATCTTGGTGCAATAAAAACACCTTACTTATCATGCAGTGACTTTGTTCCAAAACATAACTAAACCAATGAAAAGTTATCATGTTGGACTTCCAATTGCCTTAGCTCTCCCTATTTCCTCATGTAATTTCACTCCCAAAATGTGTTTTGGCCAAGGACGAAGAAGCATAGAAAGATAAGAGATCATTTTACCGGAGATTTCTGAGATGAATAGACTTAGCCCCATTCAAATATGGTTTTCCCATTTGGGTTTCTCAGGTTAAACATTGTGTTCATTGTCACTATTTGCTATGCTTGTTGTTGAGGAATTTATTTGTATGAATGCATAGATCATATTTAATTCTCTATGGTTGATTAATAACTATTTACTACGACTTGCTTAGTTTTGGTTTAAATTATGATGGAAATGAAGAACCACAACAACTCTGGAATGTCCACCATTCATTTCACTTTAACTTTTGAGATCAACGACTGATAAAAATTGATTGTTCCAATTATTTAGTTGAGTTTCCATTCTTAGTGCTTAATTTTAGCAATTCAGATTTGTTGGTCGAATACTCTTTTCCCCTTGAAATTTTCTTTCTCCTCAAAGCGTGTAATCCTTCCTTCCCTGAGCAATTTTTCTTCCCTAAAACAAATTAGCACTTTCTTGTCAAATTCCTATTTGTTGGGGAAAATTTATTACCCATTGGACTATAATTCCATAGCTGGAGAAAATCCCTTTCTCCTTGGAACGTTTCCCACTTCTCTTGACAACTACATATCTTTTTGGGCTAATTTTTTATTGAATATGGATGTTTTACTTCCCAGTGGATCGATTCACTAGTTGTTATGCTTGTTGTTGATGAATTTATTTGTATGAATGAATAGATCAGAGATGATTCTCTATGTTTGAATTGTTTAATTGTTTCCTATAATTGAATTATGATGGAAATGAAGAACCTTAACAACTCTGGAATTTCCACTGCCCATTTCACCCTAATTTTTGAGATCAATGGCTGATAAAAATTGATTGTTGAAATTATTTAGTTGAGTTTCCATTCTCAGTGCTTAATTTTAGAAATTCACATTTGTTGGTTGACTACTCTCTACCTTGGGCGATTTTCTTTCTCCGTAAAGACATACGCCCTCCTTCCCTGAGCAATTTATCTTCCCATAGATAAATTAAAACTTTCTCTTGGTCGAATTCCTATTTGCTAGGGAGGATGTATTACCCACTGGACTGTAATTCCATCGTTGGAGCAAATCCCTTTCACTTTGGAACGTTTTCCACTTCCTTGGACAACTATATATATTCCTATGTGAATTTGTTCTTGAATATGGATGTTTTACTTGCTAGTGGCTCAATTCACCAATTTGTTGGGCATGGAGGCTTTCACACTGACCATAAGCATCCCTTGAGACAACGCCTACTTCAATTAAACTATGGTAAGACCATACGAGAACCATACAGGTTGTACACACGATTGGGTGGTCTCTCATCTTCCTTTTTTTGGTTGATTGTTGAGCTAGAACGAATTGGGATGGGCGTTCAATCACTTTAAAGGAATACCAATGTTTTTTTGTAGCATAAAAAATTGTACTGGCCTATGGTATTTTCAGAGGAGAGAAAAATGAAATTGCTTTTGCTAGTGTAATTATTGCTTCCATGATATTGCCAAGGACTTGCATACTATTTTCCTTTAAGAGTCAAAATATAATGAAGAGGTAAACAAACAATGATAGTTGAAGTCCAAGAAAAAACGTTTTTTTGCATCTAAGCATTATAGAAGAGAAAAAATGATTTCTATGTTGAAGAAAAACGTTTTGGCACTCTAGGAAATGAAGGGAATTGGTTGTGAAGTATCAATTCATTATTTCTTTGTATTTCAGTGACATAAATAATGTAATGTTCCTTGATATACTCAATAAATGAGAAATATATTTATCTATCAAAAACCAATAATTATGGGAAAGTTCTTATTCCTGAAAACAAATTTTTTGAATGGCCATTATGTACAATGCAATTCAAAGTCACAACAAAATTTTGAATTACTCATTGAATTTCAATGTTTAGTTGAGCTACTTTTGGCTAGGCTAGTTCAACATTGTGCCAAATGAAAAAAGTACATCATAGACCCAAACAAGTTTAACTTTGCCTCTAATTTTTTCAACTTACAATTGATTTCAAGAGCGGGTGCAATATTAGTTATGCCTTTTTGAATTTAACATCTATTCATGTTAACTGGAAACTACACAAATCTTTTCTTATGCGAGGATGGGATGCTAAGATTTGTGAAGTTGCATATTCTGGAGAAGATGTTTTGATGTTGGGTTCCACAT
>JZKD02S2123609.1:438969-492920 GCA_000966675.3 Picea glauca
ACTTCTCATCCATTCTCCCATACTTAACATCTCATCCAAAGTTTTATACTTTATATCACAAACCAATAATATCTTTCCACGTGGAAATTTATTATTGGTGAAGCCTTAGCCAATCAAATTATTCCACTTGTCAACCACCTAAATCATGACACATGGAAACCTATGGAGGAGTGACATATGGCACCTAACTAATGGCAACATGTGTAAACATACAAGGATTGACACATGGCGTGATCTTATTGGTGACATGTGGTAGCTTACCATTAATAACACACAGCGATATTTTAGTGGTTGACTCATCAATGACTGGGGTAATATTTTAGTCTCTGACTCATCAATGACTGGGCGTATCTAGAGTTTGACTTGGCATGCAAAAATATATTTTATTAATTAATTTTCTAAGGGAGGTCGAGCTCTTAAAATCAATAATCTTCTCTCTTCACATTTCTTACTAAGTGTGTATTTCACTTAGTATTTTATACATTAAATATTTCAAGAGTACCATGCATGTGGGATAATATTTTACACACAAAATTTGAAATACTTAAGGTGGAAAAACGAAATTCAAATCAAGGGCTAAGATTTGCCTAAGACATATGATCGACAGTGACTGAGTCACAATCTTCTAGAAGCCATAACTTGAGCTCGGTGTGTCAAAATCATGCAAATTCTATATTGTTGGAAAGGTATTTATACAAAGAAGATGATGCTACAGATTATAAGGGCTTAAAGTGGCAAATTTGTTTCCCATAAATTGAAATATCATTCAGCTTCATTTTTTAATGGGTTTGCGTGACTACTCAATTTCACAAACTCATATCTTGAGATCCAGGTGATGGATTTGGGTAAAATTTATATAGTTGGAAAGATAAGATGATGAATATCACGTAAAAAATTATTTCCATGGCTGAAAAGGCCATAAGTTCTAGAAAATTAAAATATAATCCTCTTTTAAAGAAAAATTAATTAAATTTTGAAAATAAAAGTTTATTTAAAAACATTTATTAAAAAAGGAAAATGACCCATTTTAAAGATATGAATGATAATGATGTGAAATCAGTAAAAAACACTTAATGAGGCATTAATTACAGAAAATAATTCAATAAGAAAAGTGTACGGGAAATTAAAGAAAAGAAAAACCCTAACTACTCAAGTAGTTAGAAAATCTAATTTTAAAAAGAGAAAAAGTGCTTCATCAAGGGTTCCAGAAACATAATTATCAAAGGGGCAGGGTAGAATATTAGAGGAAGAATAAGGTACAACCATGAATATACAACCAATATTTTGATCAACGAAGAGAGATATCCATGTTCTCCATTCTTTCTCTTCTACACCATTTCTCATAGATTTATGCTTGAATTTCTGAATTGGGCACAAGGATGAGTTCTTGAGTGTTCTTATTGTATTCTTCAAAAGAATTTTCTTATATGATCATGGAGTATTTACACCCATATACATGACTGTCAAATATTTTTTAATGAAGAACATCCTTCATGAATAAAACTCCACAAAGAATTGTTTTGGGGTTGATTTAGACTGTATCCTGTAACTTTGAGTCTTAAGTGTGAGATATTTGAAATTGATATCTCAAATTCTCTTTTGATCTTAATAGTAATACTCTTTTAAAATTCTTTGAGATAATCAAATTATTTTCTCTTATTTCTCATGAAGAAGATATGGATTCATTTATATGTGATTAATAATATTGTGTATGTGATGTTGATCACAAAGAAATTCTAATGTTGAATCCCTCCTTCAATCTTTTCTATTGTTAAAAGACTTTTTGTCGTGCATAAAGATCAGACTAGGTTATTGAAGAACCATTTGTTTGAATAAATCCAAGAAATAAAGATTTATGTTTTGTTGCTTTATAATTCTCATAATCCAAGATATTCAAGACATATATTTTTTCCAAAGAGGAGTACCACCTCTATAAAAACACAGGGGGGTTCACATTCTCGTGAGGTTGTCATTTCAATCCTAACATATTCAAACATCAACAAGGATGGACAAATTATGTTTATTTTTCCAAATATGTAAAATGGGTATATTACACTTTAATGAATACGTTTTCCTATTATTATTATATATGGTTTTATATTTTATCAAAAAAATTCACCAATATTTTACAAGGTTTTATAATTCAGTGAAAGATTCACTAAGATTTTATAATTTAGTGAAAGATTCACCAAGATTTTATAGGATTGTATAACCGACTAAAATATTCACCAAACAATTATATATACATATTATAATTTTCATAAAATAGCCTTCAATTTTTCCTATGTATCATGGGGATCCTCCCATTTATTATAAATATAATTTTTGGGGGGATTCTTAAAATCACCCCTTCTTTTGGCGCTTCATCTCCTAGGGTTAGGTTTTTTGGATGTCTAGGTTTTTGACATTCTGGTTTATTGTAAAAATGTCTTCAGAGCCTCATTGTAATCATATTCTTGTGAATGAGAGAATCCATCACAACTCTTCTCATAGATAACTCGCCACCATTCTAGTAAGCTTGTTTCCGTGGCATTTTACAATTTCATGTTATTTCCTTATTGAATAGAAATCAATTTTACTGTATATCTGTTATTATGTTTTAAGCATATTTTGATAATAATCTGTATTCATTTCATTCTGCAAATATATTATGGATCAATACCACCATGGATTCTTCAAGTGTTGACATAAATCTCTAAGATCACTCTCGAAGGGTTGACATTAATGACAACCAACTGTTCAAACCAACTGTCCAACATAATAATTAGAGTTGTCAGATTATTAATTCATTTATTTGAGTCAAATGAATCGTGAGTATTTTTTTATTGGTTCATGGTAAACCAAAATCCACTTTGTAATGACAGATGCATGTTTGACGTCATTCAAAACCACTTAATGTAATGAATGATTCCATTGACGATTCCAAATGGCCTATCAAGAAGGTAAGGGAGAACTCATGATGGAAGGTCTTAATTAGACCTACTCTTGTTTGGGATAACATTTTCGACCAGTATGTGGGCCTGAATGCCACTCTAAAACATTTCCAATTATGAACCTGAGAATAGGATTTTCTCAAATGAATTAAAATCTAAGATAAATGTTTAACTATTGATATCCAAAACTATTCTAAACTAACTCTATATTAACCTATCCTATCCTAATTAGGATAATACTAAAAGCATAAGAACAATTAAAAATGATATCTCCAACAACATAAAGAATTTATGTATGTTAGTAATAAGTGAAAACAGTAAAGATATAGACATGTTAACAATTAGTTGTAGACTATATACATAACATTATTGTTATACTTATAAGGAAATTAGCGATAGCATAAGCATTAAGAATAGAGTGAAGAAATAATTCATACAACAAAATTTTGTAACACTTAAGAAGAAGACAAATACATAAATAGAAATATCATTCACATTTTTTTGAACCACAAATTCCCAAAATTTGGCTCTTTCTCTTTGTCATTAAGCAGTAATAATATTGTCCAAAACCTACAATGGGAAAAAGTCCTCTATCACTTTCAATGGTATTCCTTTTGTAAAACAAGGACCACCTTTCACATTATGTAATACCCCTAGGTCAAACCCCGACTATAAATGTAAATACAAATGTACTTAAGCTGGTGATTTTTTGATATCATTTTTGCATGCACCTTCCATGGTATTGTGCACTAAAATGATGAAGTGTGCACATTCTAGGATACTGCGTGCAACAAACTTAAGTGCATGCAATTTTGAGGCCAATGAGCCTTTGTGTATTTGTTGTGTTTTATAGGCTAGTGAGCCAGTTATCATAAGCTAGGAGGGTTATGTGTTGAATTAGGTCGGAGAGCCTAGATGCTAAAGGCCAGTGAGCCTATTTTTGTATATGTCTTAAGCCTATCGTTGCATGTATACTGACCATGATAAAAGAGTATGGTGGACTAAACTCCACTAGTTAGGGAAAGGGGGGGCTAAACGTTAAGAATAAGGGGGTAAGATAGGGAGCTTAAGCTAAAAAAGAATATTATATTAATATTCCTTAAAGTATGAAGTATGGATAATTATTTTATCCTAAGTTCTAAGGATGGGGACAAGTGGGCTAAAGTAGCTCTCAACATGACAAGTGTTAAGTTGGGAACATGTGTACATATAGTTTGGACTTATTTTATTCTCCTAGGAGGCTATCATCATTCACTCACTCATTTAGTTGTCCTTCGTACCTTCCTGTACCTGTAACTATATATGTACCTTCCTATCATTGTACCTATACCCGTACCCATCCATGTACCTGTACCTGTACCTATACCTGGTTATGTTAGGAGTTGGACTGAAGAAGAAGGTTGTCAGGCCCATGGGATATTGAAGAGGCGGGTTGTTAGGACCATGAGAAATTTATCTCTAGGTGAGAGAATTGTTGGGAATTGATTTATCGAAGGTTTCAAATTGCAACTACAGGGCTCTGAGACTTCCCGTCTGACCTGTTGTTGAAGCCCCAGAAATGAAGTGGGGAAGTCGAAGGACTATTGAGTAGAGAAGGGGCACACTTCCTAGGATGGGACAGGCATGTGGGGAATGAGGTACTATAGACTGTTAGTTCGATTTGGCACCTATGACGATTTTTTTTTTTTTGTTTGAGATACATCATCCTGGTTAGGAATCCTTTTACCTGGGTGTAGTTTAGTCTCAGCTCGGGGGTGACCCATTGCTGAGAGTAATGAGCATTGTGGTCTAAGGCTAGGAGGTTCGTGGAAGGTCTGCACACGGTTGGTGATATTTTTACCAAGATAAGTGTCAATTGTGTGTTAAATTATGTGTTGCATTATTATTTATGTGTTTATTTATATGGTTTTTTCCTGTGTGTGTTGCATGTGTACTTTTATTAGTATTTTGTATGAATATGTGCATTTGCAGAATGTATGTGTTTGTTATAAGTTTTATATATGTTGACACATGGGAAGACCTAGGGCTCAACTCTAACAGCGCACCAACAACCCCTAACTAATGGTCCTTATGACAGCACCTACGGAGCAGATGAAGTCTCACCCAAAGTAGCAATAGGGGGGTTGCAGGACATAGGTGTCTACAACTAGAGGAAATGCAAGATGCTTTTATAACAACAACGCAAGATAACCTAGAGATTCTTAGTAGTATTACGCTAGCTTCACGAGTAAGTTATAAATTCCTATCTTTAATAAGGACAATATCAATGCAATAATAATATTAAAGATAGTAAATAGCAAAGCATCAACCACATGAACAACAATGTTTTACGTGGTTCACCCTCTCCCTAGGGCTACATCAATAGAACTATATTTATTGATTATGTAGATGAAAATACATAGTCCTATTTGCACAGATAGCTACAGATCCTCCTCTCTATTTCTCTCTATTTTCTCTCCCTATGCACCCAACAGTAGAGTAAATCTTCGCACCCAGCTGAAGACCCAAAATACAAGAATACTCTTAAAACGTAACACTTTTACATCTCCATATCACTATCACTATTATTCTCTCAACTCTTCTATACCTCCTTTTATACATTCCATGACTCTTAAACAACCTTAGATTGAAGCCAAGGTGTCAAAACCCTAGGTACCAAAACCCTAGGCGCCAAAACTCTAGGTGCCAAAACCCTAGGTCCACATAAACTTCCTTTTACAGAATTCGTCGACTTGTTCTTCCTTCTTCTCTGTGAGGTTCTCCAAAGGACCCATTAGTATATTATTCCTCTTGTTGAGTTGTCCATGATCTATCTTCTTTGTTGCTTTTTCTTCCTTGATCTTCTCTTTCAACTACTTTCTTTCCTTTACTTCATTCCTTCTTTTCTGCTTTGTTAACCACTTCAACCCTTCCTCAGTTTGTGTGCCTTCCATGAACTTCATACTTTGTCTTTATTCTTCCTTAATCTTCATTTCCTTCCTTAATACATGACCAAGGGCCAACAGGCCCCCAAAACTCACATGTGACTCATCCTGAGTCACTACAGGGTTGAGCCTTCCATATTACTTTGAACGCAGACTGTGCAAAGTAGCCTGTGTTTTGTTCTCTATCCCTCCCTGTTGTTTGCAGACTGTCTTTTTCTGCGTCTAGTACCCAATTTCAACTACACCTAGTACCTAGACCCTTCTTCCTTTGCTTTTACTTAGAGCTGCGAGGCAGTTGGTTGTCACAATACAACTTTAATTGGATCCCATTCACTAAACCATCCTTCCATTCTCTATTAAGAGTCTTCAACTGCGTATCTCCACCTTCCATAACATGGACAACCTCAAATGTCCCAAGCCAATGTGTCCTAAACTTCCCTAGATGCTTCATGAACTTATTGTCATATAAAAGTACAAAATCTCCTTGTTTAAATGATTTCTTCTTAATATGTCTGTCATGGTAAGATTTTTCTTTTTCTTTTGGTACCTATTGATGAAATCCTGCAATGAACCTGTCTCACTCTAGTTCCATTAGTTGTGTGAGCCTATCTTGAATAACTCATTTGTCATCCATTCCTGTAAATGTTGCAATTCTCAAACTAGGAATCAAATATTCTATAGGTACTACTGCTTCCTAGCCATGAACTAACTTAAAGGGAGTCTGTGTAGTTAACTTTTTGCAAGTAGTTCGATAAGCCCATAATACTTTTGGAATTCTCAAGTTCCAATCATCTCTGTTAACACTGCAAATCTTAGTCAGCGTTGTTTCTAATATCTTATTGAAAGATTCAACGGTACCATTCGCCCATGGGTGGTATGGTGTTCTCTTCTAATGGTGAACTTCAAACTCCTGAGTCAAGGCTTCAATAGTTTTGTTAATGAAGTGTGTGCCTTGATCAATCATAAGGATCTTCGGGCATCAAAATCTGGTTATGATATCCTCAAAGATGAATCGTGTAGCTGTAGTTGCACTACAATCCTTAACTTCTCTTGCTTCTGCCCATCTGGTCAAATAATCTATAGTAGTGATGATGTAACGAGCTCCTGTGTACTTTCCTGGTGGGTTGATCGGTCCCACAAAATCAATAGCCCATTTCTCAAATGATTTTAATGTTCACTGAGGTGCTAAAGGAATATCATCCCTTCGAGAAGGCTTCCCTACTCTTTGACATACATTGTAGGCTCTGTAGTATTCTTTAGCATCCTTATGTAAAGTGGGCCACCAGAGGCCAGCTTTGAGAACCTTATACGTTGTTGATTTCCCTACATAGTGTCCTCATGTGATGCTTTCATGTGCTTATGCAAGAATCAATGGTCTTTCTGACTCCATAACACATATTCTCAAGATATCATCTGGTCCCATATTATATAACTGTCCAGCTATAAGTTGAAAATCTGTAGCGTGGAATACCGGTTGTTTCTTTTGAATAATTATATGTTCACAAGGTGTCATTCCTATGGACAAGAACTGGACTATCTCGGTGAAGTGATCATTGAATTTCTTGATGGCCAACAACTGTGCATCTGGTAGTGTATCATCCATACTGGTAAGTTCCTCTCCATGTTCTAACTTGGATAAGTGGTCAGGTCCCTTATTCATTTTTTCTGGTTTGACCACAATCTCAAAATAATATTCCTAGAATAATAATATCCATATACATATTCTTCCCGCAAACACTGGCTTGTTGACTAAGTACTTCAATGAAGAATGATCAGTAAACATATTGAAATGTCCTCCCAACAAGTAGTGTCTAAACTTATGCAACGCATATACCATAGTTAAGCCTTCTCTAATTTGGTGATAGCCTGAAAATCCATCTATGAATGAGTAAACTTCTTGTCCTCCTACATTAGCTAGAACTTTATCAGTAAAAGGTGTAGGAAATGGATCATGTAAACATGCATCATTCAATTTTCTTAGATCTACATAGATTCGGATTTCTCCTATCTTCTTATCTTGGACCACCATAGGGCTGATCCATTTAGATTCTTTGACTGGTTCTATAATTCCTGCTTCCATCATTCTATATAATTCAATCTTAACTTTCTACTTATACATGGGATTCAGTCTATAAGGCCTCTGCTTTAAATGCCTTGGATATGGTTTCAAAGGAATATTCATTTCTCCCATGGGCCCTTTAATGCCCTCCATCTATGTGAAGTTGGTTGGAAACAAGTCCTGATACTCATGCAATAGTTCTATAATCTTACTAATAGTAGAATCATCCCAATAGTTTCCAACATTTTCCAACTTAGGTGCTTGCTCTATTCCAATATTAACCTTCTTAATTTTCATAGGTTGTCCAACAAAAGGTATTTCAATCTGTGGACCCTATATGTCTTTGTCCTTTAGTTTCTAAAATGTTCACATTCCTGGGGTCATCATCCTCATCTGCATTAATATTATAAAAACCATGTAATCATTGAAGAGGCGCAGTCCATTCATCTTCTTCTTGTTCAAGAGGGGGGTTAGGTTCCTCCTCAAAGACCTTATGTCTTACAATTTGTAAAGTCTGATCTACTGTGGGGTAGTGACTTTCAAATAGGAACGTAGCTATAAATTTATGGGTCATACCATACCAATATGTAGTGACTAGGCACAGTTATGCTTGAAGATACTAGTTGATAGGCATAGTATCTAAGGTGTTAATGAACTTATGTACCCACTGTTCTTTAGGAATGATGCTCGAGGCTTCCTCAATTATTCGCACATGGTTCTTAGGGAAACTCTGACATGTGTATCGAACTTCGCAACTTTCATCTTGGTCTGAAAAGCACGCTATCAACAAGGTGCGACATTGTACCCATTCCACGATGATCTTCTTGTGTGTCTCCCACCATATAGCTGGTGTTTCTTTCAAGGCTTCATCTAGTGCCAACAACCTCTGTTGCACTGGTACAATTCCTTCAAATTCAAATAGAAATGTCTCTAAATTATTCAATCCATCAAATGTAGGAAGATTACTTACTTATGTGCCAATCCAGCAAGCTGCCTTAGTCAATATGGCACACCTCTGCGTGGAGACTTCATATATTTTGTTCTGCCAATTTTCCAATGCTACTTTTGAATCTGACAAGCATGCACTTTCACTTCGCTAACTCAGATTTCCATCTGTTGTAGGATTAGTGTAATCATGTTGTCTTTCTCTCAATTTATAGGTGTTCTCTAGTTCATAGGCGTGATCTTTTTCTCTTATAGGTTCTGTGTATCTGCAACCTTCATCAGGATCGAGAGGTGCAATGACCTTAAGGTTATCACCTTCAAACATCATTCTTATTTTTTTAGGTCAACAACAGTCAAATTGTCAAAAGATCGATCAATACCCAACAACGCAGGATAGGGGCAGCTATCATGAACAATCTTGATTACTTTGAACTCTGCAAATGTCCTCACTCCATCGATGTCCATAGGGACATGATCTAGTCTTCCAAAGGGGCTCACCGTATGCTTATTAGGCATCCTAAGCCTAATAGGGGAGTAAATCAATTTAGGTTTTCCCATCAATGCCCAAGTATGCTTTGTCATAACATTTACTTCTGATCCCAGGTCAAGGACCACATAGTTGATGTCGTAGTCTCCAATATGATCACTAAGGTGAAGTTCCTTGCTTGTCCCCCTTTTTCTATATACTTGATTCACATCTCTACTCAATAGAGGATCTACTCTTCCAATTTCATACTGCCTTATCAAGTGTTGTATTTCTTGCACAACCCTTTCATCCTTAATCAAATTAATACAAGTATACAAGAAGTCCACAATATTTCTTACCTCTTTCCCTTGTCTAGGTAGGGAAGACTAATCAATTGCTGGAGGAATTTCACATTCCCTTACTTTCAGTTGTTCCCTATATGAAGAAGCATGTTCACCTACAAATTCTCTTCTTGCTTCTTCAAAAGTATGATTTTATTTCCTTGGATCAAACAATGGTGTCTTGTCTAAAGCTCTTATGATCCCTAATCCATCTGTAGTCTTTCTTGGAGTCACCCTATATTCTCCCGTGACAGCGCCTACTCTAGTAATAACAACAATTCTGGGTTCCTCATCATGAGGTTCAACTGATATTAGTTGGACTTGTTGGTTTCCACCTCATCTTTCCTAAACTTTAGCTAACAATACTGGACAGTCTTCAATGACATGGTCAAATGAATTATAGTAGCTGCAAGTAGTACAAGGGTTCTGACAATCCCTTGCCAAATGACCTGGCTTGGCACAGTTATATAAAATAATCCGACCTTGACCTCGACCTATGCCTCCTCCTCGTCCTCTTTCTCTGAACCCACCATGAGGGTTGAAGTTTCCTCTTCCCGGGGAATTGAACTACACAGTATTTCCTTCTGACATTAATTCTCCTTGAATTCAATATGCATCCCTTGACCTTTCATGCATGAGATCATAAGCCCTACAATCCTTCTCATCATGCCCCACATATTTACAAAATGTTCAATAAATATTTGTGGGTTTCTGTACATATTTCTGCATACAATAACATTCACTAGGGCGATGTCTATTTCTACATACCTCGCACCATGGTAAAGTAGCCCGCTTCAAAGGGTTGGGAGCTCTAGAGGCCAAGTATTCATTAAATAAAGGACAATTCTCTTTGTCATGGCCCTCTTCTTTACAAATGATACACTAGATGTATTCTCTTTTCTCTTTTCCTTTGTCCCTCTTCATGTCTTCAACCTGTAAAGATAAACTAGTTAATTGATTCAAAATATGACTCATACCTAGACTGGATTCTCCTACAGGGGCTACTTCTAGTTTCATGGTGATCTATAATGCTTCATCATGTAAAGCAACCTTATGTTGCATCAAAGGAACTCTAATGTGTGGCAGGAGCGCAGCGATGAATCATTCATTATGTTGTTCATCTGGAATCTAAAAAATTAAATGGTCTTTCAAGGTCTTACACCTCTAATCAAACTCCCAAATAGGTTTAGTCACCTTTTTCTTGATTTCCTTCAACTCTGTAATGCACTGGGACTCCGACTTAGGTTTCCTGAACTTTGCACTCAACACAGTCTTAATGCCATTCAGTGGTTTAGGCTGTATAGATCCTATAAAAAACTTCATGTACCATCTCAATGCACGATCCCTCTGGGTAGTACTAAACTAATCTCTCTTAACATATTTGTCGGTGACTTGCTTAATGCTCCATACAGCTTTTCATAAGAACTAGTGTTGGTCAGGATCTTCAGATCCATCTCCTCTAAAAATAGGTAACCTCATTTCATATGCCATGGATTTTCCGAGGTTTCTTGACTGAGTATGTACTAAAATGATTGTAACAGTACTCTGATTGCTATGATTACTCATGTTACTCTGGTTACTTGATGCAACTAAAAAAACAGGAGGAGTAGCAATACTTACTTCGACAGTAGGTGCAATACCTGAAGTTTCTGGTTCTTTTCAGTGAAGTTCTTCAGTATCTACTTCCTCCGCCCTTGAGAACTCTAAATACTCTTTGTCTGATAGATCTTCTTATTCTCCACTGTATAATCCTTTGTCTTGTGCTAATGGCTTGTAACTCTTCTTAAACAGGTTCACAAGAGGAACTTCTCTGAATAATTTCCCACTGCACGTGTATCCAGCCTTTGTGTCACTGTTGCTTTCTGAATTTTTGAACATTAGCTTTAAACTCCAACTGATTACTATATCTTTAGGATATTCTTCTCATGCAATAGCATCTTAATCTTCAGTTTCAAAAAGTGTAGAAACTTTCCTCTAGGTCCCTTGAAGAAATACCTCTTTGCTTGACTATATGAGTCCACTCTATCAATAGAAAACTCGGTAATGTACCCTGGAATAGTGCTATCAAACTAGAGATATACTGCTCTTGACACAACATTATCAACTCTCTTTAATTTATTAATCAATTTTGATGTCCAAACAACAAGTGGTCTAGATCTGATTTCAAACTGAGTGTCTGCTAGTCTGGCTAACCACTCGTATAACTCCTTATGAACTCCTACAAATAAAATATTGTGCACATCAATAAAGATGTACCTTCCCAACCAATCTTTTGTACTAATACTAGGGTTCTTGTTATGAGCTACGGTGAAGTACCTCTCTTGTTCTTCTATCCATTTTTGAATTTTTGTCTACGACAGAAACCACCTTGACATTCCCTCAAGAAGATCCCAGTCCCGGCAACGGAACCATTTGTTGCCACAGGGGAAGACCCAGGGTTCAACTCTAACAGTGTAATATTCCATACGTAAAAAGTATGCAGAATAGAAATAAAATGCTAAAAATGGAAGATGAACAACAATATAGCCAGAACAACACCACAATAATACCAAAAAGATACTAGAATAACACTAGAATGAGCACTTTGATTACTAAGAGCAATGTTCACTTGCCTCTTTGAGGGGGAAACCTATGAAAGACCAGACCTCTATTACAATAATGTCCAAGACAAAATTTCTCATACCCTCGAATCCTATTTATACTAAATATGTCTATCAAAAGAACCATCTAGAGGAAGGTCCTTCTAGAAGCGGAAGCTTTTATTAGGTCTTCTTACATTCGACTTATTCTTCCTTATTTCTAGGACTTATTAATATTGACCTTTATCACATCGGAATATATTATTCTACCTAAGTGAGGGATTAGGTCCTTAACATATCCTCCCCCTTAAAAAAAACCTTGTCCTCAAGGCTTAAGATGTGGGCAGAATGGTAGTTGGTTCCCAAGTGGCATATGTTGGGTTTGTATATTTCCACCAGACTAACACTTCCTTAATGGTTCGATGATGTAGGTGATGCTCACGCTGGTCCAGAACTACTTGTGGTTGTAGCCAATTGGAGCCTTCTTCATCCAACTCGGGAAGGTTGGTTTGAGTTTGACACTTAGTTCCAATCACATTCTTTAAGTAGGAAACATGAAAAATAGGATGTATCTTAGAATGGTTGGGAAAATATAATTGATAGGCCATCTGTCCCACATGCTTGGGAACAGTATAAGGACCATAAAATTTGGGCACCAATTTCTCGAAATGGTCAACCTTGAGGGAATTTTTCTTGTAAGGTTGCAGTCGAAGAAACAACTGATCCCCTTTTGCAAATTGACGTTCAGAGTGACCTTGATCTGCTTGTTTCTTCATGTGATTTTGGGCCATGAACAAATTCTCTTTGAGGGTATGGAGAATAGCTTCTCGAATTGTAAGTGTTTGATCAACTGCTTGGACCTTTGAGACACCTAGAAAATATGAGATAAATGAAGGTGGATTTTGTCCATATACCTCTTCAAAAGGAGTCATGTGGGTAGTTGTATGGTATGAAGTGTTGTACCACCATTCATCTAGTGGTAACCATTGAGCCCACTGATTTTTCTTTTTCGAGGCAAAACACCTCAAATATGTTTCCAAACACTTGCTCACAATTTTAGTTTGGCCATCATTCTGGGGATGATAAGTTGTGATTAGATGAAATTGGCTGCCTTGTAGCTTGAACAGTTCTTGCCAAAAATTGCTAGTGAAAGTTGGGTCGTGATAAAAAACAATAGAATGCGGCATGCTATTAAGCTTGAAGACCTGGTCCATGAAAAGTTGAGCCATAGTGGATGTTATAAATGGGTGTTGAGGAGCACATAAATGAGAATACTTGGAAAGACGATCAACTACCACCATGATGATCAATTTATTACCTGATTTAGATAAGCCTACAATAAAATCCATAAAGATTTCGCACCAAATAGCAGGTGGAATCAAAAGCGGTTGTAGTGTGCCAGGATATTTGATTGTTTCTCCCTTGTTGCGTTGACACACATCCCATTTAGCCACAAAATTATGAATGTTTTGTTTCATACCATCCCAGAAAAAAGAGCATTTGACCTTGTCATAGGTTTTGGTAAACCCGAAGTGCCCATATATGGGTGTAGCATAAAGCTAAGAAAGTATCGTGGATTTAAGTTTTGACTGTTTACTTAAATACAAATGACCTTTGTATCGCATCTCATCGTGGAGCCAAGAGTACCCTGGGGAAACTGGAGAATTGGACTACAATTGTTGTATCAGATGTGAAATTTAGGGATTGTGTAGCCATTCTTGGCGAACATCTTGGAGACAATCTGGTACAATGAAGGAGAGAGAAAAAAGGGACCCTTCATCTTCATATTTTCGGGAAAGTGCATCTGCAACCACATTGTCTTTTCCTTTCTGGTAAATGATATCATAATCATATACAAAGAGTTTAGTCACCCATTTTTGTTGCTCTGGGGAGGAAATGCATTGTTCCAGAAAATACTTGAGGATTTGATGATTTGTCTTAATTTGGAAGTGTTTCCCCAATAGATACAGACACCAAATATCAACGACATGTAGAACAGTCAACATTTCCTTTTCATAGATTGACTTTCCCAAGTTTCATTCAAAGAGTTGTTTGTTAGTAAAGGTCAATGGCCTACCCTCTTGCATAAGGAAAACGCCAATTCCCTTCCCTAAAGAATCACATTCCAGGACAAAGGTCTTTGTGAAATAAGGAAGGGCCAGGACTGGAGTGGTGCACATGGCCATCTTCAAGGTTTGAAAATCCTGAGCAACTATTGGAGTCCAAATGAAAGAATTATTTTTAAGGAGTGCAGTGAGAGGTGTTGCAATCTTTCCATAATTCTTAACAAACTTGCAATAATAACCTGTTAATCCCATAAATCCACGCAATCTTTTGAGAGTCTTTGGGTGAGTCCAGTCTTGCATACCTTCAATATTTTTAGGATCCACCTTGACACCTGCCTTGCCAACAAGATGACCCAAGTACTTGACTTCAGAGGTGCCAAAAGAACATTTAGATTGTTTCAGAAAAAGTTGGTGCTGAGAGAGTAGATGGAGAACTTGATCCACATGAGCAAGATGGTCTATCCATGTTTTTCTATAGATGAGGATATCATCAAAGAAAAATAATACAAAATGATGGAGAAAAGGACGAAATACATGATTCATGAGGCTTTGGAAAGTGGAGGGATCATTATAAAATCCAAAGGGCATGACCAAAAACTCATAGTGGCCCTCATGAGTTCTAAATGAAGTCTTAGGAATGTCTGCCTCTTTCATACGGATCTGGTGGTAGCCAGAACGAAGATCAAGTTTAGTAAAGAACTAGGCGCCACTCAATTCATCCAATAGGTTATCAATGACAAGAATGGGAAATTTGTCTTTAATGGTGAGTTTGTTGAGGGCACGAAAGTCAAGACACATGCACCAAGAACCTTCTTTCTTAAGGACCACGACCATCGAAGAAGAGTAGGGGTTTGTACTAGGGAGAATAACACCTGCATTAAGTAGTTCTTGAACCATTTTCTCAATTTCATTTTTTTGGGAAAAGGGGTGACGATAGGGACGAATATTGGGAGGAAGGATTCATGGGACAAGGGGAATAGAATGATCATGAACACCACGGGAAGGAGGGATTCCTTGGGGAGTGGGAAAAACCACTTGATGCTTAGAGAGGATAGATTGGAGGTCCTGCGGCACAGAGGGTGTCTTAGTTGCTTGTATGGCATGGAGTCGGGCAATAACGCTCAAATGACCTTTTTTGAGCAGATTTTCCATGCAATGGGAACTAATGATATCAAGGGAACCGATAGTGATGCCTTGGAACTTATATTGTTGGCCCTCCTAGTCGAATTGCATGGTTAATTCCTTAAAATCCATGAGAATGGGACCCAAAGTCATTAGCTAGTCTACACCCAACACAATGTCACAATTGCCCTTGTTGATAGCAAACATATGAGATTTTAGGTGGTATTCACCAATTTGGAGATGCACATTTTCACATCGCCTTCCACATTTCATGGACCTACCATTGGAAATCATGATTTGGAAATTATTGACTGCACAGATATAGCAATTAGTCTCTTGGGAAATGTAGTGATGAATAAAATTATGGGTTCTTCGACTATCAACAAGAATGATGACCTTCCTATGCTTGATGTAGCCAATTGGATTGAGGGTTTGGGGAGAAAAGAAGCCAGTGAAAGAATTTATAGAAATGACCAGTTCGACTTCAAGAGGGTCTGAAGGAGGGGTTATTTCAATGGGTTCAGGTGACACAAACACCAGGGGAGCTTCAACATCCTATTCTGAAACATCCTCCAAGATGGGCATAACAATATTTTGTTCCTTACACTTGTGTCCCAAAAATTATTTTTCATCACAATTATAAGAAAGGCCTTTGATTTGGCATTCATCCATTACAACCCTGGTCAATTTTTGGATCATCAGTGGAGTAGAAGGAGGAGTGGGATTGACTGGTTTAGTGCAAGGAATAAGTGAGGGTTTTCGATTTTGAGAAGAGATGACATGTTGTGCTTCCATAGCTCTTTTAGTAGCCTCTAGCCAACTCTAAGGACAAGCCATGAGGACATGGGCACAGATCTTATCCTTGAGGCCACTAATAAAACATTATTGGAAAAAAGCATCAGAGATGCCCTTTGTACAAAAATCCAGTCACTCAAAAGAAACTATAAAGTCTTCCACTATGCTAGATTGTTTCAACTTTGTCAAACAACCTAAATGGTTGGTGCCAGTGTCAAAGCATTCATAAAGATCTGCCACAAAGTGTGTCCAAGAAATATACCCTTCACAGGCAGTTTTTCTCCATTTCCACCATTTCCAATGTTCATGATCTAGATGGAGAACACCATACCGGATTTTGGCCAAGTCATCTGTAATGTTGTACAAAGAGAAATAATGTTCCATTTGAGTTACCCAACTAGTGGGATCCAAGCCATCAAATTTGGTCACATCCACACGTAGAAGGCGTAGTTCACACTGAAAGTGGTGGAGCAGAAAATTATGGGAATGAGAGGAAGTTTCAGCTTTGGTATGCAAAGGTAGGTCAGATAAAGGGGGATCTTCAGGGATATGCATCTTGGTGTAGATCATCAAAGAGAAATATTCAATTTAGGTAGTCATGTCTTGTTTGAGGTCTTCTTTGAGTTCCTCGTTTGAGGTGGAGATGGAGGAATGCATGTTTTTATTGATGGTGGAAATATTGGCACTAAGTTGTCTCACTTCTTGTTGGGTCTCTATGAAATTAGATTACAAGGTATTGAAGTGACCTTCCAAGTCTTGGCTATGGGTATGGACCATGATGATGAGGGAACCAAAAAGGGGTGGGTGGGGTCAAAAGATTTGCTGAAAAATGATAGGTATGAATGTGATAAGGGTGCATAGATAAATCCAATGGAATAGGTCTCAAATAATGGCGCAACAAAATCCAGACTTTTCTTTTTCTTTTTTTTTCTACACCTGTGGAGTTATACTCCGGTTTGAAAAATACTGCAGTGATGAAATGCCCAAATTCTTAACCAGGAAGAAATGTTTAGTGATTTGGCAACTCAAACACAGTTGCGCGGGAATAGATCTTATCTTTTTTAATTTTTGATTTCATCCCCAAGGGTTAGGTATTCAAGGGTTCTACAGACAAGGGTTTTCCTTGATTTATAGCTCTTTGATATACGTGCGGGGTCCAACAGTAGTACTCAGACCAATATCTCAAGGCACCAACTAAGGAGGCTAGATCGTGTCCTTAGCCATACTACCTGACTACCTAGGTACTATAGAGTATCTTCCCGAGTGTTGTTCTCAGTGGAACTATAGAAGTTAGGCAGTCGATCGATTTATTTAAAGAGGGCTTCAGAAAATCTAGGTTGATCCGTATACAGGTGTTGTCTAATGCGCTACCACTCAAAGGGGTACCAGCATGGTGTTGACTTGGTGTTCAGCACCTCTTTTGAGACTCGCAACATGGTCTAATAGCCTCCTGTGGATCCATTAACTCTGGCGATGATGATTTTACCAATCACCCATGGGTTTTGGTCTAACGGCAACCGTACTACCGTAAAAATGGTATTAGAGCGAAAGGTTACGGGCTCAAATCCGCTTGATTAGTGTTGAGTACCTTAGTTGGTGTTGAGGGGGAGATTGTTGACTTGGTGATCAGCACCTCCTTCAGGACTCGCAACATGGTCTAACAACCTCCCATGTATCCATTAACTTTGGGGGTGATGAGTTTACCCATCACCCATAGGTTTTGATCTAACGGTAGTTGTACTACCGCAAAAATTATTGTTGGCATGTTTTACAGGAAGCGTATATGATTTTCATTGATGGAAAGAAGAACAACAACAAAGGAAAGAACAACAATGACAAAGGAGAGAATAGTTTGCAGAGATCAAAGATCACGAAGAAAAGCGCAGAAGGTGAACAGATCTTAGGTGTCAGATCTGAGCGTGAGGACCAATCATCATTGGATCCAAAAGAACGTGCATGACCTTTAAAGTTCAGGGTTAAGTGAGCTTACAAAGTCACGAAAGTAGCGAGACCGTCCATCGTCGAGGAAGACATGTGGTAGCAGATTTGCAGATTCGCTGAATCGCAAATCGGGAGAACTGCGTCGAGTAGTCCGCAAAAGTCACGAAATGTGAAATCGCAATGAGAGATGAACCATTGGATCCAGAGGACACATGGAGAGAGATCAACATTTCATTGACTAAAAATTCAAATGAAAGAGGTGCTCTAACCTTTGAAGTCACGAAACGTGAAATCACGATGAGAGCTGGACCGTTGGATCACAAAGGGTTGTGGGTTGTTGATCGGGAGAAATTTTTAGATATCAAGAGTTGAAAGAGTCAGTGTTGGCTCACATTCAAACACCCAACACGTGAATTCATTATTTGATCACAGTCGCCGATCAAAGGGAGAACGAGGACCATTGATTCAAGAAGGACACATCAGTAGACCACGTCAGCAAGGATAGGTGGCAGACTATGTCAGCAAATACACATGGTGCAATCAGACAATGACAAGTGTCAAGTTGATTCAGCATTTCAGGTACATGGAAATCACAAATCCGAGTGACACGTGGTAGCTGCTAAGCTCATGACACGTCATTGAGTGATGCAAGAGTTACGTCACTCCGAGAGTTTTGCTTCAGGAGTTTTACCATTAGTACTCACCGAAATACCTGAAGTCTCGAAGGTCGAAGTCTCGGAGTGGAGGATAGCCGTTGGATTAAAGAGGACACACATCAGTGGATTGTCAACTCCAAGAAAAAGAAAAGGAAGGATGAATGAGAGTTATAGGAACTCGCGATATGCGAATTCACAAAATGATTTAAGTCATTGGATCACCGAGGATATGGATTGTTAATCTGATATGAAGTCTGAGTTCATGATATTTGATCATAGTTGTCGATCAAAGGGAAAGATCTAGACCGTTAATCCGATATGGAGTACTTCGGAGTTTCGCGAGTTGAGAGATTCAAAGAAACTCACAGCAGAAAGTCATGAAATGCAAAATCATGACTTGATATGAGTCGTTGGATTGAGGAGAGATCTGGACTATTGATTTTCCAGGGAGACGAGACACAAAGTCGTGAAACACGAAATTGCAAAGCACTTGAAATATTTGGCCCATGATCACATCAAAAGGTCACATCAGCAGAAAGTTAAGGGAGGAGCTAGCATGTCGCTAGGCTCCACTTCGGTGATCACCGAAATCATGAAGCACCCATTTTTTATTAGTGTGCAGTCACAACCTATGGTCTAATCAGTGGAATATTGGGGAAGGATCTAGCAATGCTAGGCTCCATTTCAGGGTTTTGCGAGTTGGCAATATTGAGGCAACTTGTGGCTAGATATCCTAAAATGCGAAGTCATGAATCACCTATTGGATAGTCATCTAGTCACATCCATGATCATGTGGAAGGTAGGGGATTAGCAAGAATATCTATCACCCACTATGTAGATTTGTCAAAAAGGGAAAAGGGTGCCAAAGCCATAAATGCGTCGAGATTCTCTCAGTAACTGCTAGAGACAGACTGTTTTTAACTGCATAAATGACTGATTGTGTTTACCAGAGAATTCAAAGAATCTCAGGGTGATTGCCAGAGGAGATGAAGAGTCTTGAGGTATCTGTCAGTGGAATGAAGACTCAAAATAGAGGCGATTGAAAGATGGAAAAGAGTCGAAGACTCTAACTTCCAGAGAAGCCAAAGAGTCTTACCATAATGGCAATGGATGAAGAATAGACTAAGTGTAATACCTAGAGGGGACGAAGAGTTAGGTGTATTATCTGGCAGAGGAATGGGAATTATAAAAATACATAGAACAAAGAAGAGGGGTTTCTTCTATTGAGAGTAATTTCACACGAGAAAAGGCATGTTGTGGACAGAAGTCAAAATGCACAGAAGAGGCATAGCGCATAGAATAGAGATGGATATCTAATAGAGGTAGAAAAATTCGAGGTGTGCATGCAGAGACAGAGGAGAAGAAAGTAAATCTTATGAAGATGCAAGGATGAGGACACTGAAGCAGGCAGAGAAGAGCAGTGTATCAGAACAACGATGAGACTAGTAAGCCATTGATGAATATTGTATCACTGTAATAGATTCAAGAAAGCAAAGATTAATATTTCAGGGTGCTAGGGAGGTGCTGGGGGGGATTGTTGTCCTCAGAGTTTCAAGTGGGTGCTTGAACACAGGGAGTTGTATCTTCCATCTGGTTGCAGCCAGAAAAACCAGGGTGGCAAGGTGGTGTAAGGGAGAACTGTTGTTCTCTGTTATATAAGTTGGTGCCTGTGTGACTGGAAGTTGTTACTTCCATCCAGTTGGTGCTAGAACAACTTAGGGAGTTCATGCTTCCATCTAGTGGGTGCTAGAGAAACCAAGAAGTTGGTGCTTCCTTCTAGTAGGTTCTATAGAAAACAGAGAGTTGGTGCTCTCAGCAAGTTGCATCTTGCAAAACAGAGGTTGTATCCTCAAGAGGAGTTGGAGCTCACAAGTATGATAATGTAAAGAAAATAAAGATTACTTATCATATCAAAAAGAAGAGGTTGTTTCCCTTTATGGGTTTCCTCAAGAAATATCTATCTTTGTATATTTCATGTCTGCGATTGATGTTTAATATTCTATTGCTTACTTCTCTACATCATTGTGATTGTCATTGAGTATTTTGTGAAGAGTTAAAAATGGGCAGAATAGTTTAAGCACAGTAACAACTGATTCACCCCCCCTCTCAGTTGTTCAATAATTGGTATCAGATCCAATTCCTTTTACCTAAAGGTAGATCAGGAAGCTTAAACATGTCAAGCCATGAAGGAACTTCAACCAATAAGCCCCCCCTGTTTAATGGAACAAACTTTGCCTTCTGGAAAGTTAGGATGAGAACCTACATAATGGACCTAGGTGCAGATGTCTGGGATGTGGTAGAGACTGGTTATGTAAAGCCATTTGTACTAGCTAATAAGGATGACAAGATAGAATTCAGCTTCAACGCTAAGGCTATGAATGTTATTATAAGTGGGCTTGCAAAATCAAAATTTGTAAAAGTTATGCACTTAGAAAGTGCCAAAGAAATGTGGGACAAACGCATTAGCAGTTATGAAGGTAATGAGAAGGTAAAGGATGCCAAGCTTCAAACCTACATAGTGTGTTTTGAGCAGATAAAGATGAAAGAGGATGAAACTATTGGAAAGTACTTTCTGAGAGTTGAAGAACTAGTAAATGCAATGAAAGCACTTGGTGAAAAAAATGAGGAACCCTCTTTATTTCATAAGATTTTGATATCTCTGCGAGATAGGTTCAACTCGAAGGTCTCTGCTATAGAAGAACTTAATGATCTAAAATCCTTGGCTTTTGATCAACTTCTAGGAACGTTGACTGCATATGAAATGATGATATTTAAAGATAAACCCACCTCTAGAGAAGCATCATTTAAAGCATATAAGAATGAGGATTATGAGCTTGATGAAATTGAAGCAAAATTTGTGAGAAGACTAAAGAAAGGATAAGGTAAGTATCAAGGCAGGTTGCCTTTCAAATGTTTTAATTGTGGAAGGATAGTTCACTTTTCATCTAAGTGTCCACACAAGAATAAGGACCATAACTCTAAAGGTGAAGAGAAGTATAAATCCAAGAGATTTGATAAAAAGAAAAGTTTATGTGTAAACAATGATGATTCTTCAGGAGACACAGATAGTGATTCTGATGGTGAAGATAAGTTTAATGACTTTGTTGTTATGGCCAAAGAGGATTATGTTAATCAAAACACAGGAAGTGATGTTAATGATGAAGAAGGTGTGGTTGATATGGAAGGTGAACTAATCAGTGCCTTAGAAGAGATTGACAGACTCAGACTCGAGAAGAGAAAACAAAAAAGTTGTTGATATAGTTTGAAAAGAATGCTAAAAAACCTAATGAAGAATTTTCCCTTCTAAAGGTGGAGTTAGAAGAGGAAAAAAAATAGAGGACATTCTGAAACAACGGTTATCAAAGAAAAAGGCAAGATGTGAATCCTTGGAAGAAGAGGTAGTAAAAAACAGAAAAGAGATGGAGACATTCAAAGCATTGTATCTCCAAAATCTACCAAGCATTAAAGCCTCAGAAGGATTAACCACCATTCTGAATCAGCAAAGGAATCCAAATTTGAAAACTGGTTTGGCTTATGAAGAAGGATCAAGTTATAGTCATCCAAGCAAGAAATAATACATCAAGTTTGTCAAGTCTACATTCATTGACGACAACAAATATGGAGAAACAAAGGAAGATAATCAACCGCCAAGGAAGAGTAAAAGAAAAAGTGCCAGAACTAAATCTGTAGAAAAAGAAATCGACCTACTCAAAGAAGATAGCCATTTTCCAGGTACAAAGAATTTTTCTATGGATATTTTTTTTTCTGTTCTAAGTTTGGTCACAAAGTTGTAAACTGTTCTTTAAGATTTAGATATGAGCAATCAAAACACTCAAGGAATAGATAGTTGTCGCAACAAAGAATGAGACAGCCAAGTAACAAACAATCACAGACTGCAAACCATGTGATGGCTAGGAAAAGGACACAATTTAAGCATAAAAACCATTATGATCCCTTATTCAATGAACCAGAATGTTACACCTTCCATAATTATGGGCATAAAGTTGCAGACTGTTGCTTACGGAACTATGAATCAGATCTGACTCCCTCTGCTGAAAAAGTCAAGGTTTGGAAGAAGAAAGGAAATGACAAGTGTGGATTAGTGTTTTTAGCTCAAAGAAAAATGAACCCCTGGTATATTGACAATGGATGCTCCAAACATATGACAGGAGACAAAAGTAAGTTTTTGTCTCTAAGTGAAAGCAAATCAGAAAATGTAACCTTTGGAAATGATGCTCCTAGTAAAATCAAGGGTAAAGGGATGGTGAGTTTAAGTAATGGAAAAGGAAAATCCCAGGATCTTCTACTTGTAGATGGGTTGAAACATAATTTTCTCAGTGTAAGTCAAATGTGTGACAAAGGATGTGAAGTGGTGTTCACTTCCAAGGATTGTAAGATAAAGTTTGTAAACTCGGGACAAGTGGTGGCTAAAGGCATAAGGATAGAAAATAATGTATATGTGTTGAAAGAAGATAAATAAGAGCGTCATCTAATCAAACATGATGAAATATGGTTATGGGATAAAATACTTGGAGATCTAAAGTTTGACCACTTAATCAAGCTCAAAAATCTTGAGGCAGTAAAAGATCTTCCAAGAATATCAAAGCCACAAAACTCTGTGTATAAACCCTGCCAAGTAGGAAAGCTAACCAAGACACAATTTAAATCCAAGAGATCTACATCAACAGAGAAACCACTCCAATTAGTTCATATGGATTTATGTGGACCATCAAGACATGAAGGCACAGGTAAGGAAAACTACTTTATGTTGATCATTGATGATTACTCCAGACTTACTTGGGTTTCTTTTCTCAAAGAAAAATCTGAAGCATTTGAGAAATTTAAAATATTTAAGGCTTTAACTGAGAATCAAACAAGCAAGAGGTTAAAGGCAGTAATATCAGAAAGAGGAGGAGAATTCATGTCAAGTGAGTTCAAGTAATTCCGTGAGAAACATGGGATCAAGAGAGAATACACAATCCCATGAACCCCACAGCAAAATAGAGTAGTTGAGAGGCAAAACAGAACAATTCAGCAAATGGCCAGGTCAATGATGAATGAGAAGAACATTGGTCAAACCTACTAGGTACAAGAAATACACACAACAATCCATATTCTTAACAAAGCTCATCTCAGAACACACAGTGACAAGACACCTTATGAACTGTGGCATGGAAGACCTGCTACAATCAAACACATCAAAGTCTTTGGGAGTAAGTGCTACATAAAGAATAATAATGAAAACCTTGGCAAGTATGATGACAGGTATGATGAAGGCATCTTCTTAGGGTATGCTACAAACAGTAAACAATACACATGCTATAATAAGAGGCTGCATAAATTGGTTGATTGTATTGACATAAAAGTTGATGAAGGAGTCCCAGTAAGAGAGGTGAGCAATACTAAATCAACAACAGAGGATCTAGTTAAAGTTGAAGCTGAATAGGTCCAAGAATCAGAACAAGAAGACTTTGATTCAGATGAAGATGCAAATACTCAGGCATACTCAAATCAGCAGACAACATCAAATCCTTCCTCCAGAATTACTCAAAAGAATCATCCTGCAAGTTAGATAATTGGAGAGAAAGACAAAGGTGTACAAACCAGGATAAGGATAATTAAAAACACCGAGAAATCACATATAGCCTTCATATCCATGGTAGAACCCAAGAAATTCAATGAACCCATTGAATATGAAAATTGGTTAAAAGCAATGAATGAGGAACTGGATCAGAATGAGAAGAACAATACTTGGAGCTTGTTCCTAGACCTGCAGATAAGAATGTAATTGGCTCCAAATGGGTTTTTAAGAATAAAATAAATGAACAAGGAAAAATTGTCAAGAATAAACCCAGATTGGTCTGTAAGGGGTATGCACAATTTGAAGGGCGATATTTTGATTAAACCTTTGCACCAGTGGAAAGATTGGAAGCCATTAGAATGGTTCTATCCTAGGCATGTCATAAGAACTTTAAAGTATATCAGATGGATGTTAAGTCATCTTTTCTTAATGGATACCTAAAAGAAGAATTATACATGGAGCAACCTGGAGGATTTTCACTGACAGATAATCCTAACTATGTCTGTAAGTTGAAAAAGGCATTGTATGGATTGAAACAGGCACCACGAGCCTGGTATCATAGACTAGACAAATTTCTATAGGACAAAGGGTTCAAGAAAGGTATTGTTGACAGTAATCTATATATAAAATCTGAAAGTGATGATTTATTAGTTGTTGTGGTTTATGTAGATGAAATTATATTTGGATGCACTAATGACCTTTCAGTTCAGTAGTTTTCTAATTCAATGCAGACTAAGTTTGAGATGTCCATGATAGGAGAACTGTCATATTTTCTTGGTTTACGAATCAGTCAGAGTTCTGTAGGGATATTTATCTCTCAAGAACAATATTTGAAAGAGATGTTAAAGATGTTTCAGATGGAAGATTCCTCTCCTATTAGTACACCTATGGTGGTTGGTCGCAAGCTCAGTAAAGATGATATTTCACCCGATGTTGATCAAAGAACATATCGATCAATGATAGGCAGTCTTATGTACATCACAGCATCTCGTTCTGATATAATGCATGTTGTTGGAATGGTAGATTGTTATCATTCGTTCCCTAAACAAAGTCATTTAGCAGTTGTCAAGAGGATATTCAAATATTTGAAGGGTACAATGACTTATGGTCTTTGGTATCCTAGAAATCAAAACTTACAATTAACTACATATTCAGATGTTGATTGTGAAAACTGTTTGGATGAGAGAAAGAGCACCAGTGGAGGTGCATTCTTCTTAGGTGACTCATTTGTAGCATGGATTAGTAAAAATTAGGGATCTATCTCATTATCAACTACAGAGGCAGATTACATTGTTGTTGTTGCTTGCTATACTCATATTTTATGGATGTTACAAACTCTTGCAGATTTGAAGGTAACTTATGCTGATCCAATTCCACTTCACTGTGATAAAAGCAGTGCCATTAGTGTCTCTAAGAATCACATTCTCCATTCAAAGACGAAACATATCCCAATAAAGTATCATTTTCTCAAAGACCAGGTTACAAACAGAGTTGTTTAGCTGAATTATATTCCTTCCATAGAACAAATTGTAGACATCTTTACTAAACCCCTGGACAAGACACCTTTTGAATATCTTCATCAGAAGTTGGGTGTCATCCCTACTCTCACCTAAGCAAGTTCATTCTATCATGGGGATTATGTATTGGTTGAATATATGATACCTATGTAAAAATACTACAACATCTCAGGGGGAGCATGTTTTCTTTGAAATTGATGTCAAAGGGGGAGAAAAGGTATGGATGTCTTTGTTTCCATCAATGCCAAAGGGGGAGGTTTAGTCACCTTTTTCTTGATTTCCTTCAACTCTGTAATGCATTGGGACTCTGACTTAGGTTTCCTAAACTTTGCACTCATTGCAGTCTTAATGTCATTCAGTTGTTTAGGTTGTATAGATCCTATAAAAAACTTCATGTACCAGCTCAATGCACGATCCCTCAGGGTAGTACTAAACTAAGCTTTATTAACAACTTTGGTGGTGACTTGCTTAATGCTCCATACAGCTTCGCATAAGAACTCATGTTGGTCAGGATATTTAGATCCATCTCCTCTAAAAATAGGTAACCTCATTTCATCTTCCATGGATTTTCCTAGGTTTCTTGACTGAGTATGTACTAAACTGATTGTAATAGTACTCAGAGTGCTCTGATTACACTAGTTACTCTGGTTACTTGATGCTACTAAAACAATAGGAAGAGTAGCAATACTTACTTCGACAGTAGGTGCAATACCTGAAGTTTTTGGTTCTTCTCGGAGAAGTTCTTCGGTATCTACTTCCTCCTCCCTTGTGAACTCTAATTACTCTTCGTCTGATAACTCTTCTTCTTCTCCACTGTATAATCCTTCATATTGTGATAATGGCCTATAACTCTTCTTAAACAGGTTCACAAGAGGAACTTCTATGAATAATCTCCCACTACGCGTGTATCCAACCTTTGTGTCACTGCCGCTTTCTGAATTTTTGAACATTAGATTTAAACTCCAATTGATTACTGTATCTTTAGGATATTCTTCTCATGCAATAGAATCTTAATCTTTAGTTTCAAAAAGTGTAGAAACTTTCCTCTAGTTCCCTTGAAGAAATACCTCTTTGCTTGACTATATGATTCCACTCTATCAATAGAAAACTCAGTAATGTACCCTGGAATAGTGTTATCAAACCAGAGATATACTACTCTTGACACAACGTTATCAACTCTCTTGACTTTCTTAATCAGCCTCGATGTACAAATGACAAGCGGTCTAGATCTGATTTCAAACTGAGTTTCTTCTAGTCTGGCTAACCACTTGTATAACTCCTTATGAACTCTTGCAAAGAAAATAGTGTGCACATCAGTAAAGATGTACCTTCCCAACCAATATTTTGTACTAATACTAGGGTTCTTGTTATGATATATGGAAAAGTCCCTTTCTTGTTCTTCTATCTAGTTATAACATTTTTTCTTTGGTGGAAACCACCTTAACATTCCCTTAAGAAGATCTTGATCCTGGCAATAGAACCATTTGTTGGCACAAGGGAAGACCCATGGTTCAACTCTAACAGTTTAATATTCCATATGTAAAAAGTATGCAGAATAGAAATAAAATGCTAAAAATGGAAGACGAACAACAATATAACCAGAACAACACCACAATAATACCAAAAAGATACTAGAATAACACTAGAAAGAGCACTTTGATTAGTGAGAGAAATGTTCAGTTGCCTCTTCGAGGGGGAAACCTCCGCCAGAGCAGAGATCTATTAAAATAATGTCCAAGATAAAATTTCTCATACCCTTGAATCCTATTTATACTAAATATGTCCATCAAAAGAACCATCTAGAGGAAGATCCTTCTAGAAGCGGAAGCTTCTTTTAGGTCTTCTTATGTTTGACTTATTCTTCCTTATTGTTAGGCCTTATTAATATTGACCTTTATCACATCGGAATATATTGTTCTACCTAAGTGAGGGGTTAGGTCCCTAACATGTCCTCCCCCCTAAAAAAACCTTGTTCCCAAGGCTTGAGATGTGGAAATTGTTGCAAAATGGTAGTTGGTTCCCAAGTGGCATCTGTTGCATTTGTATCTTTCCAACAGACTAACACTTCCTTGATGGTTCAATGATGCAGGCGACGCTCACATTGGTCTAGAAACTCTTGTGGTTGTAGCCAAATGGAGCCTTCTTCGTCCAACTCGGGAAGGTTGGTTTGAGTTTGACACTTAGTTCCAATCACCTTCTTTAAGAAGGAAACATGAAAAATAGGATGTAGCCTAGAATTGTTGGGAAAAGCTAATTGATAGGCCACCTGTACTACATGCTTGAGAATCATATAAGGACCATAAAATTTGGGTGCTATTTTCTGGAAATGGTCAGCCTTGAGGGAATTTTTCTTGTAAGGTTGCAGTCGAATAAACACTTGATCCCCTTCTGCAAATTGACATTCAAAGCGACCTTGATCTGCTTGTTTCTTCATGTGATTTTGGGCCATGACCAAATTCTCTTTGAGGATACAGAGAATAGCTTCTCGAATTGTATGCATTTGATCAACTGCCTAGACCTTCGAGACACTTGGAAAATATGAGAGAACTGAAGGTGGATTTTGTCCATATACCACTTCAAAAGGAGTCATGCAGGTAGTTGTATGGTATGAAGTGTTGTACCACCATTCAACTAGTGGTAACCATTAAGCCCACTGATTTTTCTTTTCCGAGGAAAAACAAGTCAAATATGTTTACAAACACTTACTTACAATTCCTGTTTGGCCATCATTCTGGGGATGATAAGTTGTGCTGAGATGCAATTGGGTGCCTTGTAGCTTGAACAGTTCTTGCCAAAAATTGCTGGTGAAAGTTGGGTCGTGATCAAAAACAATAGAATGCAGCATGCCATGAAGCTTGAAGACCTGATCCATGAAAATTTGAGCCACACTGGATGTTATAAATGGGTGTTTAAGAGAACATAAATGAGCATACTTGGAAACATGATCAACTACCACCATGATGACTGATTTATTGCCTAATTTAGATAATCCTACAATAAAATCCATAGAGATATTGCACCAAATAGCAAGGGGAATCGAAAGTGGTTGTAGTGTGACAGGATATTTGACTGTTTCTCCCTTGTTGTGTTGACACACATCACATTCAACCACAAAATTACGAATGTCTTATTTCATACCATCCTAGAAAAAAGAGCATTTAACTTTGTCATAGGTTTTGGTAAACCCAGAGTGCCCATATATGGGTGTAGCATAAAGCTTAGAAAGTACTGTGGATTTAAGTTTTGACATTTTACTTAAATACAAATGACCTTTGTATCAGAGTTCATCATGGAGGCAAGAGTACCCTGGGGAAACTGGAGAATTGGACTGCAATTGTTGTATCAGATGTGAAATTTAGGGATCGTGTAGCCATTCTTGGCGAACGGCTTGGAGCCAATCTAGTAAAATGAAGGAGAGAGAAAAAAGGGACCCTTCATCTTCATATTTTTTGGAAAGTGCATCCACAACCACATTGTCTTTGCCTTTCTTGTAAATGATCTCATCATCATATACAAAGAGTTTTTTCACCCATTTTTGTTTCTCTGGGGAGGAAATGCATTGTTCCATAAAATGCTTCAGGCTTTGATGGCCTGTCTTAATTTGGAAGCGTTTCCCCAATAGATACGGACGCAAAATATCAACGACATGCATAATAGCCAACATTTCCTTTTCATATATTGATTTTCCCAAGTTTCATTCAAAGAGTTGTTTTCTAGTAAAGGCCAATGGCCAACCCTCTTGCATAAGGACAGCACCAATTCCTTTCCCTGAAGAATCACACTCTAGGAGAAAGGTCTTTGTGAAATCAGGAAGGGCCAGGACTGGAGTGGTGCACATGGCCAGCTTCATGGTTTGAAAATCCTGAGCAACTGCTGGAGTCCAAGTGAAAGAATTATTTTTAAGGCATGCAATGAGAGGTGTTACGATCTTCCCATAATTCTTAACAAACTTGCGATAATAACCTGTTAAGCCCAAAAATCCATGCAAGCTTTTGAGAGTCTTTGGGCGAGGCCAGTCTTGCATACCTTCAATCTTTTTAGGATCCACCCTGACACCTGCCTTTCCAACAGGATGACCCAAGTACTTGACTTCAGAGGTGCCAAAAGAACATTTCGATTGTTTCAGGAAAAGTTGGTGTTGAGAGAGTAGATGGAGAACTTGATCCACATGAGCAATATGGTATGTCTAGGTTTTTCTATAGTTGAGGATATCATCAAAGAAAAATAATACAAAATGACAGAGAAAAGGATGGAAGACATGATTCATGAGGCTTTGGAAAGTGGAGGGAGCATTACATGAGACAAAGGGCATGACCAAAAACTCATAGTGGCCCTCATGAGTTCTAAAGGAAGTCTTAGGAATGTATGCCTCTTTCATACGGATATGGTGGTAGCCAAAATGAAGATCAAGTTTAGTAAAGAACTGGGCACCACTCAATTCATCCAAGAGGTCATCAATGACAGGAATGGGAAATTTGTATTTAATGGTGAGTTTTTTGAGGGTGCGGAAGTCAGGACACATCCACTAAGAACCTTCTTTCTTAAGGACCATGACCATCAGAGAAGAGTAGGGGTTCGTACTAGGCAGATAACACCTGTGTTAAGTAGTTCTTGAACCATTTTCTCAATTTCATTTTTTTGGGAAAAGGGGTGACGATAGGGACAGATATTGGGAGGAAGGCTTCCTGGGACAAGGGGAATAGAATGATCATGAACACCATGGGAAGGAGGAAGTCCTTGGGGAGTGGAAAAAACTACTTGATTCTTAGAGAGGATTGATTGGAGGTCCTGCGACACAGGGGGTGTCTCAGTTGCTTGTATGGCATGGAGTTGGGCAATAACGTCTAAATGATGTTTTTTGAGAAGCTTTTCCATGCGATGGGAACTAATGACATCAGGGGAACTGACAGTGATTCCTTGGAACTTATATTTTTGGTCCTTCTGGTTGAATTGCATGGTTAATTCCTTAAAATCCATGAGAATGGGACTCAAAGTCCTTATCCAGTCTGCACCCAACACAATGTCACAATCACCCATGTTGATAGCAAAAAAATGAGATTTCAGGTGGTAGTCACCAATTTGGAGATGCAAATTTTCACATCGCCTTCCACATTTCATAGACTTGCCATTGTAAATCATGATTTGGAAATTATTGACTGCACGGATATAGAAATTAGTCTCTTGGGCAATGCGGTGATGAATAAAATTATGGGTGCTTCAACTATCAACAAGAATGATGACCTTCCTATGCTTGATGTAGCCAATTAGCTTGAGGGTTTGGGGAGCAGAGAAGCTAGTGAAATAATTTAGGGAAATGACCAGTTCGACTTCAAGAGGGTTTGAGGGAGGGGTTATTTCAGTGGGTTCAGGTGACACAGACACCAAGGGAGCTTCAACATCCTCTTCTGAAACATCCTCCGAGATGGGAATAAAAAGATTTTGTTCCTTACACTTGTGTCTTGGAAAATATTTGTCATCACAATTATAAGAAAGGCCTTTTATTTGGAATTCATCCATTTCGGCCCTAGTCAATTTTTGGATCATTAATGGAGTAGAAGGAGGAGTGGGATTGACTGGTTTAGTGCGAGGACTAAAGGAGGGTTTCTAGTTTTCAGAAGAGGTGACATGTTGTGCTTCCTTATCTCTTTTAGTAGCCTCTAGCCAACTCTAAGGCCGAGCCATGAGGACATGGGAACGACTATCATCCTTGAGGCCACTGATAAAACATTCTTGGAAAAAAGCATCAGACATGCCCTTTGTACGAAAATCCAGTTGCTCAAAAGCGGCTATAAAGTCTTCCCCTATGCCAGATTGTTTCAACTTTTTCAAACAACCTAAATGGTTGGTTTCAGTGTCAAAGTGTTCATAAAGCTCTACCACAAAGTGTGTCCAAGTAATATACCCTTGACAGACAATTTTTCTCCATTTCCACCATTTCCAACGTTCTTGATCTAGATGGAGAACACCATACCAGAGTTTGGCCAAGTCATATGTAATGTCGTACAAAGAGAAATAATGTTCCATTTGAGTTACCCAACCAGTGGGATCCAAGCCATCAAATTTGGTCACATCCACACGCATAAGGCATAGGTCACGCTGAAAGTGGTGGGGTGGAAAATTATGGGAATGAGAGGAAGTTTCAACTTCAGTATGCAAAGGTGGGACAGATAAAGGGGGATCTACAAGGATATGCATCTTGGTGCAGATCATCGAAGCGACAGATTCAATTTGGGTAGTCTTGTCTTGTTTGAGGTCTTCTTTGAGTTCCTCGATTGAGGTGGAGATGGAGGAATGCATGTTTTTATTGATGGTGGAAATATTGGCACTAAGTTGTCTCACTTTTTGTTGGGTCTCCATGAATTTAGATTGCAAGGTATTGTAGCAAGCTTCCAAGTCTTGGCTATGGGTATGGGCCATGATGACGAGGGAACCAAAAAGTGGCGGGTGGGGTCAAAACATTTGCTGAAAAATGATAAGTATGAATGTGATAAGGGTGCATAGATAATTCCAATGGAATACGTCTCAAATAATGGCTCAACAAAATCAATACTTTTTTTTTCTTTTTTTTTTACACCTGCAGAGTTATACTCTGGTCTAAACAATACTGCAGTGATGAAATGCCCAAATTCTTAACTAGGAAAAAATGTTTAGTGATTTGGCAACTAATACACAGTTGCACAGAAATAGATCTTGTCTTTTTGAATTTTTGTTTCTGTCCCCAAGGGTTAGGTATTCAATAGTTTTACAAACAAGGGTTTTCCTTGTTTTATAGCTCTCCAATATACATGTGGGGTCAAACAATAGTACTTGGCCCAATATCTCAAGGCACCAACTAAGGAGGCTAGACCGTGCCCTTAGCCATACTACCCGAGTACTATAGAGTATCTTCTCGAGTGTTGTTCTCAGTGGAACTATAGAAGTTAGGAGGTCGATCAGTTTATTTAAAGAGGGCTCCAGGAAATCTAGGTTGATCCATATACAAGTGTTGTCTGATGTGCTACCACTCAAAGGGGTACCAACAGGGTGTTGAATTGGTGGTCAATACCTCCTTTGAGACTCTCAACATGGTCTAATAGCCTCTCGTGGATCCATTAACTCTGGCGATGATGAATTTACCAATCACACGTGGGTTTTGGTCTAACAGCAGCCGAAATACCACAAAAATGGTATCAGAGAGAAAGGTTACAGGTTTGAGTCCGCTTGTTTGGTGTCGAGTACCTTAGTTGGTGCTGAGGGAGAGATTCTTGACTTGGTGGTCAACACCTCCTTCGGGACTCACGACATGGTCTAACAGCCTCCTGTGGATCCATTAACTCTAGCGGTGATGAGTTTACCAATCACCCACGGGTTTTGTTCTAATGGCAGTCGTACTACCGCAAAAAATATTGTTGGAATGTTTTATAGACAACGTATATGCTTTTCATTGATGGCAAGAACAACAATGATAAATGAAAGAACAATTTGCAAAGATCAAAGCTCATGAAGGAAAGCGTAGATGGTGAACAGATCTCAGGTGTCAGATCTGAGCACGAGGACCAATCGTCATTGGATCTAGAAGAACATGCATGACCTTTAAATTTCAAGGTGAAGTGAGCTTACAAAGTTGCAAAAGCAGGGGGACCATCCATAGTCGAGGAAGACATGTGGCAATAGATTTGCAAAAATGCAAGTCAGGAGAAATGCATCGAGTAGTCTGCAGAAGTCGCGAAATGTGAAATCGCAATGAGAGATGAACCATTGGATATAGAGGACACATGGAGAGAGATCAACATTTCATTGACTGAAAATTCAAAGGAAAGAGGTTCTCTAACCTTTGAAGTCACAAAACTTGAAATCGCGATGAGATTTGGATCATTGGATCACAGAGGGTTGTGGGTCATTGATCGGGATAAAGTTTCAGATATCGAGAGTCGGAGGAGTCAGGGTTGGCTCACGTTCAAACACCTGACACACAAAGTCATGATTTGATCATAGTCATCGATCAAAGGGAGAATGAGGACCTTTGATTCAATAAGGACATGTCACCAGACCATGTCAGTAAGGATAGGTGGCAGACTACATCAGTAGGGACACATGACGCAATTAGCCAATGACAAGTGTCAAGTTGATTCAACATTTCAAGTACATGGAAAAGAAAAATCTGAGTGACATGTGGCAGTTTCTTAGCTCATGACATGTCATTGAGTGACACAAGATTTATGTCACTCTGAGAGTTTTTCTTCGAGATTTTTACCACCAGTACTCATCCAAATACCCGAAGCCCCGAAGGTCGAAGTCCCGAAGTAGAGGACAGTTGTTGGATTAAAGAGGAAACACGTCAATGGATTGAAAACTCTGGGAAAAAGAAAAGGAAGGATGAATGAGAGTTATAGGAACTCGTGATATGCGAATTCAAAAAATGATCTGATTTGTCGGATCACCGAGGATATGGACCGTTGATATGATATGAAGTTCGAGTTCATGCTATTTGATCACAGTTGTCGATCAAAAGGAAAGATCTGGACTGTTAATCCAATATGGAGTACTTCTGAGTTTCGCGAGTTGAGATATTCGAAGCAACTCACAGCAGAAAGTCACGAAACATGAAATCATGACTTGATCTGAGTTGTCAGATCGAGGAGAGATTTGGACCATTGATTGTCTAGGGAGATGAGACATGAAGTCATAAAACATGAAATTGCAAAGCGCTCGAAATATTTGCCCCATGATCACATCGAAAGGTCACATTAGTAGAAAGTTAAGGGAGGAGATAGCATGTCGCTAGGCTCCACTTCAGTGATTGCCGAAATCATGAAGCACTCCTTTTTTATTAGTGAGTGGTCATAGCCTATGGTCTAATTAGTGGAATATTGGGGAAGTATCTAGAAATGCTAGGCTCCATTTCGGGGTTTTGTGAGTTGGAAATATCGAGGCAACTCATGGTTGGATATCCTGAAATGTGAAGTCATGAAGCACCTATTGGATAGGCATCTGGTCACAGTCGTGAGCATGTGGAAGGTAGGGGCTTAGAAATAAGAGCTATCACCCATTGTGTAGATTTCTCAGAAAGGGAAAAAGGAAACAAAGCCATAAATACGTCAAGGTTTCCTCAGTAACTGCTAGAGATGGACAGATTGTAATGGCATAAACAACTGATTGAATTTACTAGAGAATTCAAAGAATCTCAGGGTGATCACTAGAGGAGATGAAGAGTCTCGAGGTATCTGTCAGTGGAATGAAGGCTGAGAATAGAGATGATTGAAAAATGGAAAAGATTCGAAGACAGTAGCTTCCAGAGAAGCCAAAGAGTCTCAGCATAACGAAAATGGATGAAGAACAGACTAAGTGTAATCACTAGAGGGGATGAAGAGTTACGTGTATTATCTGGCAGAGGAATGGGCATTATAAAAATACACAGAACATAGAAGAGGGGTTGCTTTTGTTGAGAGTAATTTCACACGGGAAAAGGCATGTTGTGGACAGAAGCCGAAATGCACAGAAGAGGCATAGCGCATAGAACATAGATGGATATATGAGAGAGGTATAAAAATTCAAGGTGCACATGACGAGATAGAGTAGAAGAACATAAATCTTATGAATATGGGAGGAGGAGGACACTAAAGCAGGTAGAGAAGAGAAGTGTATCAGAACAGTGATGAGACTGGTAAGCCATTGATGAATATCGTATCACCGTAATAGATTCAAGCAAGCAAAGATTAATATTTCAGGGTGCTAGGGAGGTGCTACGGAGGACTGTTGTCCTTAGAGTTTCAAGTGGGTTCTTGAAAATAGGGAGTTGTAGCTTCCATCTAGTTGCAGCCAAAAAAACCAGTGTGGCACGGTGGTGCAAGGGAGAACTATTGTTCTTTGTTATACAGGTTGGTGCTTGTGTGACTGGAAGTTGGTGCTTCCATCCAATTGGTGCTGAAACAAATTAGGGAGTTTGTACTTCCTTCTAGTGGGTGCTAGAGAAACCAGGAAGTTGATGCTTCCTTCTAGTAGGTTCTAGAGAAAACAGAGAGTTGGTGCTCTCAGCAAGTTGCAGCTTGCAAAACAGAGGTTGTTTCCTCAAGAGGAGTTGGATCTCACAAGTAGGATAATGTACAGAAAATAAAGATTACTTATCATATCAAGAAGAAGAATTTTTTTCCCTTTATGGGTTTCCTCAGGAAATATCTATCTTTGTATATTTCATGTGTGTGATTGATGTTTAATATTCTATTGCTTACTTATCTGCATCATTGCGATCGTCATTGAGTATTTTGTGAAGAGTTTAAAATGGGCATAATAGTTTAAGAACAGTAACAACTGATTCACCCCCCCCTCTCAGTTGTTCAACAATTGGTATCAGAGCTGATTCATTTTACCTAAAGGTAGATCAGGAAGCTTAAACATGTCAATCCATGAAGGAACTTCAACCAATAAGCCCCCCATATTTAATGGAACAAACTTTACCTTATGGAAAGTTAGGATGAGAACATACATAATGGCCCTAGGCGCAAATGTTTGGGATGTGGTAGAGACTGGTTATGTAAAACCATTTGTACTAGCTAATAAGGATGAAAAGATAGAATTTAGCTTCAATGCTAAGGCTATGAATGTTATTCTGAGTGGGCTTGCAGAATCAAAATTTGTAAAAGTTATGCACTTATAAATTTCCAAAGAAATGTGGGAAAAACGCATTAGCAGTTATGAAGGTAATGAGAAGGTAAAGGATTCCAAGCTTCAAACCTACATAGTACAGTTTGAGTACCTAAAGATGAAAGAGGATGAAACTGTTGGAAAGAACTTTCTAAGAGTTGAAGAACTCGTAAATGCAATGAAAGCACTTGGTGAAAAAATTGAGGAACCCTCTTTAGTTCAGAAGATTTTGATATCTCCGTGAGATAGGTTCAACCTGAAGGTATCTGCTATAGAAGAACTTAATGATCTAAAATCCTTGGCTTTTGATCAACTTCTAGGAACGTTGACTGCATATGAAATGAGGATATTTAAAGATAAACCCACCTCTAGAGAAGCATCATTTAAAGAAGATAAGAATGAGGATTATGTGCCTGATGAAATTGAAGAAAAAATTGTGAGAAGACTAAAGAAAAAATTAGACAAGTATTAAGGAAAGTTTCCCTTCAAATTTTTTAACTGTGAAAGGATAGGTCACTTTGGATCTCAGTGTCCACACAAGAAGAAGGACCAGAACTCTGAAGGTGAAGAGAATTATAAATCCAAAAGATTTGATAAAAAGAAAATTTTATGTGTAAACAATGATGATTCTTTAGGAGACACAGATAGTGATTCTGATGGCAAAGATAAGGTTGATGACTTTGTGCTTATGGCCAAAGAGGATTATGTTAATCAAAAAACAGGAAGTGATGTTAATGATGAATAAGTTGTGTTTGACATGGAAGGTGAACTAATCAGTGCCTTAGAAGAGATTGACATACTCATACTCAAGAAGAGAAAACAAAAACAATTGTTGATACAGTTTGAAAAGAATGCTAAAAAACCTGATGAAGACTTTGCCCTGCTAAAGGTGGAGTTATAAGAGGCAAAGAAAATAGAGGACTTTCTCAAACAGTAGTTATCAAAGAAAAAGGCAATATGTGAAGCCTTGGAAGAAGAGGTAGTAAAAATCAAAAAAGAGATGGTGACATTCAAAGCATTGTATCTCCAAAATCTTCCAAGCATTAAAGCCTCAAAAGGATTAACCACCATTTTGAATCAGCAAAGGAATCCAAATTTGAAAACTAGTTTGGGTTATGAAGAAGGATCAAGTTATAGTCATCCAAACAATAAAGAATCCATCAAGTTTGTCAAGTCTACATTCATTCACAACAACAAATATGGAGAAACAAAGGAACATAATTAGGCGCCAAGGAAGAGTGAAAGAAAAAGTGCCAGAACTAAATCTGTAGAACAAAGAAATCGACCTACTCAAAGAAGACAACCATTTTCCAGGTACAAAGGATTTTTCTATGGATATTGTTTTTTTTGTTCTAAGTTCGGTCACAAAGATGTAAAATGTTCTTTAAGATTTAGATGTGAGCGATCAAAACACTCGAGGAATAGATAGTTTCCGCAACAAAGAATGAGATAGCCAAGTAACAAACAATCACAGACTGCAATCCATGTGATGGCTTGGAAAAGGACACAAGTTAAGCATAACAACCATTATGATCCCTTATTCAATGAACCAGAATGTTACACCTGCCATAATTATGGACATAAAGTTGTAGATTGTTGCTTACGGAACTATGAATCAGATATGACTCCCTATACTGAAAACGTCAAGGTTTGGAAGAAGAAAGAAAATAACAAGTGTGGATTAGTGTTGTTAGCTCAAAGACAAAAGAACCCCTGGTATATTGACAATGGATGCTCCAAACATATGAAAGGAGACAAAAGTAAGTTTTTGTCTCTAAGTGAAAGAAAATCAGGAAATGTAACCTTTGGAAGTGATGCTCCTGGTAAAATCAAGGGTAAAGGGATGGTGGGTTTAAGTAATGGAAAAGGAAAATCCCAGGATGTTCTGCTTGTATATGGGATGAAACATAATTTTCTCAGTGTAAGTCAAATGTGTGACAGAGGATGTGAAGTGGTGTTCATTTCCAAGGATTGTAAGATAAAGTTTGTAAACTTGGGACAAGTGGTGGCTAAAGGCATAAGGACATAAAATAATGTCTATGTGTTGAAAGAAGATAAAGAAGAGTGTCATCTTAGCAAACATGATGAGATATGGTTATGGCATAGGAGACTTGGACATCTAAACTTTGACAACTTAATCAAGCTTAAAAATCTTGAGGCAATAAAAGATCTTCCAAGAATATCAAAGCCACAAGACTCTGTGTATAAACCCTTCCAAGTAGGAAAGCTAACCAGGACATAGTTTAAATCCAAGAGATCTACTTCAACAAAGAAACCACTCCAATTAGTTCATATGGATTTATGTGGACCATCAAGACATGAAGGCACAGGTAAGGAAAACTACTTTATGTTGATCATTGATGATTACTCCAAACTTACTTGCGTTGCTTTTCTCAAAGAAAAAGCTGAAGCATTTGAGAAATTTAAAATATTTAAGGCTTTAACTGAGAATCAAATAGGCAAGAGGTTAAAGGCAGTAATATCAGACAGAGGAGGAGAATTCATGTCAAGTGAGTTCAACGAATTCTGTGATAAACATGGGATCGATAGAGAATACACAATCCCAGGAACCCCATAGCAAAATGGAGTAGTTGAGAGGCAAAACAGAATAGTTCAGCAAATGCCCGGGTCAATGATGAATGATAAGAACATTGGTCAAACTTACTGAGTAGAAGAAATACACACAACAATCCATATTCATTACAAAGCTCATCTCAGACCACACAGTGACAAGACACCTTATGAACTGTGGCATGGAAGACCTGCTACAATCAAACACATCAAAGTCTTTGGGAGTAAGTGATACATAAATAATAATAATGAAAACCTTGGAAAGTATGATGAAAGGGATGATGAAGGCATCTTCTTAGGGTATGCTACAAACAGTAAAGGATACAGATGCTATAATAAGAGGCTGCATAAATTGGTTGAATGTATTGACATAAAAGTTGATGAAGGAGTCCCAGTAAGAGAAGTGAGCAATACTTAATCAACAACAAAGGATCTAGTTGAAGTTTAAGCTGAAGAGGTCCAAGAATCAGAACAAGAAGACTCTAAGTCAGATGAATATGAAAATACTTAGGCATACTCAAATCAATAGACATCATCAAATCCTTCCTCCATAATTACTCAAAAGAATCAGCATGCAGGTCAGATAATTGGAGAGAAAGACAAAGGTGTACAAACCAGGATAAGGATAATCAAAAACACCGAGCAATCACATATAGCCTTCATATCCATGGTAGAACCCAAGAACTTCAATGAAGCCATTGAAGATGAAAATTGGTTAAAATCAATGAATGAGGAACTGGATCAGATTGAGAAGAAAAATACTAGGGAGCTTGTTCCTAGACCTGCAGATAAGAATGCAATTGACTCCAAATGGGTGTTTAAGAATAAAATAAATGAACAAGGACAAATTGTCAAGATTAAAGCCATATTGGTCTATAAGGGATATGCACAAGTTGAAGGACAAGATTTTGATGAAACTTTTGCACCAATGGAAAGATTGGAAGCCATTAGAATGGTACTAGCCTATGCATGTCATAAGAACTTTAAAGTATATCAGATGGATGTTAAGTCATCTTTTCTTAATGGAGACCTAGAAGAAGTATACATGGAGAAACCTGAAGGATTTTCACGAATAGATAATCCTAACTATGTATGTAAGTTGGAAAAGGCATTGTATGGATTGATACAGGCACCACGAGCCTGCTATCATAGACTGGACAAATTTCTATATGACAAAGGGTTCAAGAAAGGTACTATTGACAGTAATCTATATATAAAATCTGAAGGTGATGATTTATTAGTTGTTGTGGTTTATGTAGATGACATTACCTTTGGAAGCAATACTGAACTTTTATTTCAGTGGTTTGCTAATTCAATGCAGACTAAGTTTGAGATGTACATGATAGGAGAACTGTCATATTTTCTTGGTTTATGAATCAATCAGAGTTCTGCAGGGATATTTATCTCTCAAGAACAATATTTGAAAGAGATGTTAAATAGGTTTCAGATGGAATATTCCTCTCCTATTAGTACACCTATGGTGGTTGGTTGCAAGCTCAGTAAAGATGATATTTCACCCAATGTTGATCAAAGAACATATCAATCAATGATAGGTAGTCTTCTATACATCACAACATCTCGTTCTGATATAATTTAGGCTATTGGAATGGTAGGTCATTAGCAATCTTCCCCTAAACAAATTCATTTAGTAGTTGTCAAGAGGATCTTCAAATATTTGAAGGGTAAAATGACTTATGGTCTTTGGTATCCTAGAAATCAGAACTTACAATTAATTGCATATTCAGATGTTGATTGGGAAAACTGTTTGGATGAGATAAAGAGCACCAGTGGAGGTGCATTATTCTTAAGTGAATCGTTAGTAGCATGGCTTAGTAAAAAGTAGGGATCTATCTCATTGTCAACTACAGAGGCAGAGTACATTGCTGCTGCTACTTGCTGCACTTAGATTTTATGGATGTTACAAACTCTTGCAGATTTGAAGGTAACTTATGCTAATCCAATTCCACTTCACTGTGATAACAACAATGCCATTAGTGTCTCGAAGAATCTTTTTCTCCATTCAAAGAAGAAACATATCCCAATAAAGTATCATTTTCTCAAAGAGAAGATTACAAACAGAGTTGTTCAGCTGAATTATATTCCTTCCACAGAAAAAATTGTAGACATCTTTACTAAACCCCTGGACAAGACACCTTTTGAATATCTTTGTCAGAAGCTGGGTGTCATCCCTACTCTCACCTAAGCGAGTCCATTATTTCATGGGGATTATGTATTGGTTGAATATCTAATACCTCCAGAAAAATACTGCAACATCTCAGGGGGAGCGTGTTTTCTTTGACATTGATGTCAAAGGGGGAGAAAAGGTATGGATGCCTTTGTTGCAATCAATGCCAAAGGGGGAGATTGTTGGCACATTTTACAGGAAGTGTATATTCTTGTCATTGATGGTAAGAACAATAGTGACAAAGGCAAGAAAAGTAGTGAAAAATGCAAGAACCGTTTGCAGAGATCAAATCTCAAGAAGGAAAGCACAGAAGGTGAACAAATCTCAGGTGTCAGATCTGAGTGCGAGGACCGATCGTTGTTGAATCCTAAAGAACATGCACTACCTTTAAAATGAAAGGTGAAGCAAGCTTACAAAGTTTCAAAAGCATGGGGACCATCCATCATCGAGGAAGACATGTGGCAGCTGATGAGCAGATTCGCAGAATAGTGAATCGGGAGAACTACGTCGAGCAGTCCGTAGAAGTCGCGAAACATGAAATCGTGATGAGAGATGAACCATTGGCTCTAGAGGACATGTGGAGAGAGATCAACATTTATCTAACTAAAAATTCAAAGGAAAGAGGTGCTCTAACCTTTGAAGTCACAAAACGCGAAATTTCGATGAGAGTTGGACCGTTGGATCACAGAGGGTTGTGGGCGATTGATCTAGAGAAAGTTTTGAATATTGGGAGTTGGAAGAGTCAGGGTTGGCTCATGTTCAAACACCCGACATGTGAAGTCACTATTTGATAACAACCTTCAATCAAATGGAGAATGAGGATTGTTGATTCAAGAAGGACACGTCAGCAAGGACAGGTGACAGACTACATCAGTAGGGACATGTGGTACAATCAAACAATGACAAGTGTCAAGTTGATTCAGCATTTCAGGTACATGGAAATCACAAATATTAGTGACACATGGTAGCTGCTCAGCTCATGACACATCATCGAGTGACGCAAGAGTTACATCACTCCGGGAGTTTTGCTTCGGGAGTTTTACCACCAGTACTCACCCAAATACCCGAAGTCCCAAAATCTAAAGTCCTAGAGCGGAGGATATCCATTGGATTAAAGAGGACATGCGTTAGTGGATTTTCAACTCCAGGAAAAATCAAAGGAAGGATGAATGAGAGTTATAGGAACTCATGATATGCGAATTCGCGAAATGATCTGAGCTATCGCATCACCGAGAATATGGACCATTGATCTAATATGAAGTCTGATTTCATGATATTTGATCGCAGCCATTGATCAAAGGGAAATATCTGGACCATTAATCTAATATGGAGTACTTTAGAGTTTTGTGAGTTGAGAGATTCGAAGCAACTCACAGCAGAAAGTCATGAAATGTGAAATCACAACTTGATATGAGCCATTTGATTGAGCAGAGATCTGGACCTTTGATTATCCAGGGAGATGAGACTCGAAGTCACGAAACACAAAATTACAAACTGCTTGAAATATTTGGCCCGTGATCACATTGAAAGGTCACATCAATGAAAAGTTAAGGGAGGAGCTAGCATGTCGCTAGGCTCCACTTCGGTGATCACCGAAATTGTGAAGCACCTCTTTTTGGTTAGTGAGTGGTCATAGCTTGTGGTCTAATTAGTGGAATATTTGGGAAGGAGCTAGCAACACTAGGCTCCATTTCGGGGTTTCTTGAGTTGGGAAGATCGAGGAAACTTGTGGCTGGATATCCTGAAATGAAAATTCATGAAGCACCTGTTGGATAGGCATCTGGTCACAGCCATGATCATGTGGAAGGTAGGGGCTTAGCAAGAAGAGCTAGCACCCACTGTGTAGATTTATCAGAAATGGGAAAAGGAACCAAAGCCATAAGTGCATCGAGGTTCTCTCAGTAACTGCTAGAGACTGGTTGATTGAAACTGCATAAAACGACTGATTGCATTTACCAGAGAATTCAAAGAATATCAGGTTGATCACAAAAGGAGCTGAAGAGTCTCGAGGTATCTTTTAGTGGAATGAAGACTCAGAATAGAGACGATTGACAAATGGAAAAAATTCAAAGACTATAGCTTCCAAAGAAGCCAAAGAGTCTCAGCATAATGACCATGGATGAAGAACAGACTAAGTGTAATCGCCAGAGGGGATGAAGAGGTAGGTGTATTATCTGGCAGAGGATTGGGCATTACAAAAATACACAGAATAGAGAAGAGAGGTTTCATTTGTTGAAAGTAATTTCACATGGGAAAAGGCATGTTGTGGACAACAACTGAAATGCACAGAAGAGGCATAGCACATAGAACAGAGATGGATATCTGAGATAGGTAGAAAAATTTGAGGTGTGCATGCAGAGACAATCAGAAGAACATAAATCTTATGAAGATGCAAGGAGGAGGACACTGAAGCAGCCAGAGCAGAGCAGTGTATCATTATAGTGATGAGACTGGTAAGCTATTGATGAATATTGTATCACTGTAATAGATTCAAGAAAGAAAATATTAATATTTCAGGGTGTTAGGGAGGTGCTAGGGAGGACTGTTGTACTCAAAGTTTCAAGTGGGTGCTTGAACACAGGGAGTTGTAGCTTCCATCTGGTTGCAGCCAGAAAAACTAGGGTGGCAGGGTGGAAAGGAGAACTATTGTTCTCTGTTATACAGGTTGGTGCCTGTGTGACTAGAAGTTGGTGCTTCCATCTAGTTGGTGCTAGAACACTTAGGGAGTTGATGCTTCCTTCTAGTGGGTGCTAGAGAAACCAGGAATTTGGTGCTTCCTTGTAGTAGGTCCCAGAGAAAACAGAGAGTTGGTGCTCTCAGCAAGTTGAAGCTTGCAAAACATAGGTTGTAGCCTCAAGAGGAAATGGAGCTCACAAGTATGATAATGTAAAGAAAATAAAGATTACTTATCATATCAAGAAGAAGAGGTTTTTTCCCTTTATGGGTTTCCTCAGGAAATATATGTCTCTATATATTTCATGTGTGTGATTGATATTTAATATTCTATTTCTTACTTCTCTGCATCATTGTGATCATCATTGAGTATTTTGTGAAGAGTTTAAAATGGGCATAATAGTTTAAGCACAATAACAACTGATTCATCCGCCATCTCAGTTGTTTAACACAGGGATTACAAGGGTGGCCAACAGATGTGCTCTTAAGTACCACTTGTATTTCCTGCGTGTATGAATCCCCGGCCGTGGGTTTATGCATGTAACGACAGATCTTTGTAGCTTAAAGACGTCAGAATACATCTCTACCCTGAAAAAAATTAACCCACAACTTTCTGCCAAGGAAAGTGCTCTGATACCACTTGTAATATTCCAGATATAAAAAGTATGCAGAACAGAGATAAAATGATAGAAATGGCAAATGAACAACAATTTAACCAGAACAACACCACAATAATACCAAAAAGATACTAGAATAACACCAGAAAGAGCACTTTGATTACTGAGAGCAATGTTCACTTGCCTCTTCAAGGGGGAAAACTTCGGCATAGTAGATATCTATTACAATAATATCTAAGACAAAAGTTCTCATGCCCTCGACTCCTATTTATACTAAATATGTCTATCAAAGGAACCATCTAGAGGAAGATCCTTCTAGAAGCATAATCTTCTATTAGGTCTTCTTACATTCGATGTATTCTTCCTTATTGATATGCCTTATTAATATTGACCTTTATTACATCAGAATATATTATTCTACCTAAGTTAGGGGTTAGGTCCCTAAAAAACAATGCACCAACAAACCCTAACTACTGGCCCTTACAATAGCACCTACGGAGCAGATGAAGTCTCACCCGAAGTAGCAATAGGGGGATTGTAGGACACAGGTGTCTACAACCAGAGGAAATGAAAGATGCTTTCAGAACAACAATGCAAGATAACCTAGATATTCTTAGTAGTATTATGATAGCTTCATGAGTAAGTTATAACTTCCTATCTTTAACAAGGAAATATTAGTGCAATAACAATATTAAAGGTAGTAAATAGAAAAGCACCAACCACATGAACAATAATGTTTTACGTGGTTCACCCTCTCCCTAGGGATACTACCATAGAATTGTGTTTATTGATTAAGTAGATGAAAATACATAGTCTTATCTGCGCACATAGCTACAGATCCTCCTCTCTCTTTCTCTCTATTTTCTCTCCCTGCGCACCCAACTGCAGAGTAGATCTTTGCACCCAACTGAAGACCCAAAATACAAGAATACTCTTAAAACGTAACACTTTTACATCTCCATATCACTATGACTATCACTATTATCCTCTCAACTCTTCTTGACCTCTTTTTTTAAATTCAATTACTCTTAGACAAATTTAGACTGAAACCTAGGTGTCAAAACCCTAGGTACACATAACTCGCCTTTTACGGACTTCATCGACCTGTTCTTCTTTCTTCTCCACGAGGTGCTCCAAAGAACCCATTAGTATCTTCTTTCGCTTGTTGAGTTTTCCACGATGTTGGGGTTACTTCACACACACCTAGGATTTATTTTTAATAAGGTTTTTCCTTGTTTATTAGTCATAATTAGTCATTATCCAGTCTCCTTTATTTTAAGGTAGAATATTCTACCTGGAGAATATTCTCTTTCAGTTGACACTTCAGTTTGACTAGTTGAGTTGATTTTAGATGTTGCGTTGGTTTTGTCACCATGATAATTAGACCTTTCCTTGGTATCATCACCAAACTGGTGCATTACCCTTGATTCCCCGAGTTAACTCCTCACTACTCTTTGTTCAATCAGTTAACTGAAGACTAATTGACTAGTTAACTCAACTAGGTGGCAGTTCACTCTCGTAACTGCCTGAGAGACTATACTAGGTGGTAGTTCACTCCCGTAATTGTTGGTGTGTGTCTAGATCACTCTATACCACCACTATGGTGCATTTTTTCTCGTCCAGTGCACACTCATTGAGTTATACAGAGTATATCATGTGTAAATTATTCATTATTCACAACGGTTAATGAGAATTTTTTCATTCTTTCTCTCCTTCTTATTTCTCAAATTATCTCTGAAAATGTGTGTATTATTGTTTAGATAGATATATTATGTGAAGTTTCAACACATCTACATGGTATCATATCCAACATACTACTAAGAAAAAGATACACCAAAAATTTTTGCAGGTACAAAAGATTGAAGACAACGGAAAGATGGATTTCCAAAAAGAATTCATTCTTACACCTTACAATTATTTTGCATGGAAGGAGAAAACAGCCATGCATCTCTGAGCTAGAGGGTTGTACAAGTTAACCTTGAATACATATACAAAACCGACATCAGCCATAGAAAAATACAAGTATTTAAATCGCATGGATGAGGCACTCAGAACAATTTGCGGTCTTATTTCTCTTGATCTCCTTTTTCATATATCTTCCTGTAAGACTCCCAATGAAGCCTAGACCACATTGGAAGGGCTCTTTGGAAAAAAATATGAGATGAGGGGACACATGTTGGAGGTGGAACTCCTTACATTGGATCCAAAAAGCTTCGATAATATCCAAGATTTCTTTACAAAATTCAAGGATTTACTGTCGCAACTCAAAGCTTGCGGGGTTGATAAATCGAAGGAGGAGAAAAAAATGGTTCTCACCATTCTCTCCAATATTGGTCCTGAATTCTCTGTATTCATATCCACATTCCATTCTGTCGGATTTGCCTCCAGAGCCACCTGGAAATATGCCTTCTCTTGAGGAATTTATTGAATCTGTGACACAAAAGAAAACTAAGATCATCAACATGGGCACAATCAAAGGCCCAAGGGCACATGCACTCATTGTGCATGATGGAAGCCAAAAATATCAGAAATCTAAAGATAAATATAAATGGAAATATCATGCACATCTAAAGAAGGAAGGGTACACAAAACCTTTCACTGGTACCTCGGGATCCAAAGGAGAAAAGGGGAGAAATGCACATATTGTCACAAAGGATTCCATTCAGAATCTGCATGCATGAAAAAACAAATAGATTTGATGTCTCAAATACTTCATCAAAACAACCTTGGAAATCGTATCCCCGAGGGTGCCAAGAAGAAGAAGTCAGAAGATCTGAATTCCAAGAAAGGAAATTCTAGCCATGCCTTGATTGCAATCAACTCCTCTCCTGATGCTTGGATCGTAGATTCAGGATGATCCAGATTCTATGATCAAAATGAAATGACTACAGATTATTAAAACGTTCTTATCACAAAATAACAGAGATACAGTAAAACTGGTTTTCTATTCAATAAGGAAATAAGTTGAAACTATAAAATGCAACGGAAAACAACCTTGCTGGAATGGTGGCGGCTTATCTCTGAGAAGAGATGTGACGGTTGCACTCATTCACAAGAAGATGATTTTACAATGAGGCTCCAAAGGCATTTTGTATCATAAATAAAATCCAAAACCCTAACCCCAAAAGATGAAATACTAACAGTTTTGTGGACCTCATTTTGGGTAGTTTGGTGTATCAACTTCTCGAGGGCGTAACTTTGGCATGTGATCTTCGTTTGGGGAAAACGATAGCTCGTTGGAAAGGTATCATTGAAGAGATTCATTTAGGGGGGATAAATCAATTACTTTGGCTATAATTTAAAACCGCTATTCCAAAAAACCTTCATTTAGGCCCTCAAAATGGTCCCGAAAGTTAAAAACTGCTAAAAATAGTAAATTACCAAAATTGCAAGAAACATGTTTTGGGTCAGTTGGAAAAGGTGGGTGGCCACCAATATCCACCTAGATAAATCCTCACTCTTTAGGAAGAAATGGTATCCATTGTGTTGAGTTCCCAGGGGAGAGGGAAAAGCATTTGTTGAATCTGCATCTTGATGAGTTGCTTGCCTTGTTGGAGAAGTTGTGTTGCTTAGCTTGTTAAAGGTTGTCACGAACATGTGGCTAGAAGGGTTGGACCTTTTTAACTAGTCTAGATACATGATATTCTTGTGTGCAAAAGGAATATTTACACTTTTTTTCAATCTTCTCGACCTTCCTCTGTTGGATAGAAGGTGCTTGGGCCGAGGTTGTAGTGGTTGCAGTATCCTTTTTTTTTCCCTTTAAACAGATTGTGAAGAAGCTGAATTTTGTAGTATGAGATACTACCTTGCAACACTGTTTAGGTGGGATGGTAGTTGGAACTACCTTTGGTATTTTGTAGAGATGACCTCCCAAAGTAACAATGACACTACGGGGTCGAGACTCATAAACAACATGGCGTTTCAACATATATGGTTGGCCCAAGAGAACATCACATGCATCCAATGGAGAAACATCACATAATACCTCATCCTTGAAGGGATGGATTCCATATGACAATCGACACTACTTGTTGACACAAAGATCTTTTCCTTGGCGAAGACACCTGATGTTGTATGGCTGCAAGTGTGGTGTTGTTGACAATCCCAACTATTTGACGACCTCTGTTGAGATGAGGTTCTTCTGGCTTCTGCTATCAACAATAAAATGTAGTGGGCTACCCTTCACCCACATCTGTGAATGAAAAAGGTGCTCCCCCTCTTCAGGATCTGTTGGTTCTTCTGGTTGAATTGTAGCGGTCGCGACAATAGAAGTGGGGTCTGCGTCCATGATCTGTCTTTTACCAGTATTTTTAGAATCAGATTCTGAATCAGGGTTCGGCTCCTTGTCTTTGATATTGGCCACCAATGACTATTTTGAGTGACATTCATTAGTGTTGTGCCAAGGGCTTTTGTGGAAATCGCACCATTTTTTGGTGTCCTTCTTTGTCTTCCCGTGACCCTTGTTTTCTTGTGGCTTGGAATGGTTGTCCTAATACTTTCCATATTTTATATTTCCTTTGTTATGTAGGTTGGGGCCACCCTTTCCTAGATTTTGTTGTGAGAGGTTCCCAGGCCAAAATTTCCACGTCTTTTGTTTGAGCTTCTGCACAATTTTGATGGCATATCGGTATGCCGCACCCAAGGATGAGATTTCCAGAAATTCCATTTCGGTATGCCGCACCCAAGGATGAGATTTCTAGAAATTCCATTTCGGTCTAGATGTATCTATGCAGATCACCACAATACTTGAGCACCATATGTCACTCTGAATCTTTGATACCATCTTGATGCACAAGGTATGGAATATATTTGTGAAATCTGGCACTGCTTGGTCTCTTTCTTGCCGAAGTGTGGTCCATTTGGTATACAAGTCGTCATAACTTCTGACAGGGTAGTATTGTTCCTTAATAGAATCCCTAAAGGATTCTCAGGTGGTTGTGACTATAAATAATGAGGTTTCCTCTATTTCCTTTTGCTCACAGAAAGTTTCCCACCAATCTTGGACATGGGGAATGGCTTTGAGGAGCACAAAAGTAATCTTTTCTCTATTCAAAAAGTTATGGACAGAAAAATACCCTTCTGGTAGATTCAACCACTTGTCTACAACATCTACATCTATATGACCTTCAAATATAGGAATATTGAAGTTTATTTGTACCTTGAAGGGGGGCGGCACCTCCGCTCGAAGAATATGTGTTGCATGTTGTTAGTCGCTGAAGAATTTGTGCAAAACTATCCATCATCTTGTTCCTTTGTTACGTGACGTCTTCCTCAAGAAAAATTTTGAAAGGATATCTTGTCCTGTCATATTTATTTTCTCCTGCCATGAGAGGTCACTTGGGTGTGCGAGAGCTTTTTTCCTCAAGAGAAACAAGCTCGAGACCCAACTCTTTGTACTCCGACCTCGTTGGGGGCATGCATTAAGACGAAAAGGAGAAAACCGCTCTAATACCATTGATCTGGATTTTATGAGAAAAACGAAATGACTATAGATTATTAACAGGTGCTTAACACAAAGTAACAAAGATACAATAAAATTCGTTTTCTATTCAATAAGGAAATAAGTTGAAACTGTAAAATGCAGCAGAAAACAAACTTGTTGGAATGGTGGAGACTTATCTCTGAAAAGAGATGTGACGGTTGTGCTCATTCGCAAGAAGATGATTTTACAATGGGGCTCCAAAAGCATTTTTTATCATAAAGAAAATCCAAAACCCTAACCCTGGAAGATGAAAAGCCAATAGTTTTGTGGACCCCATTTTGGGTAGCTTGGTGTATCAACTTCTCAGGGGCGTAACTTTGGCATACGATCTCTGTTTGGGGCGCATGATAGCTCGTTGGAAAGGAAAAGTCAAGGAGATTCATTTAGGGGGATCAATTAGAGCCTTTAGCTATCATTGATAACCTATATCCCAAAAAACCTTCATTTAGTCCCTCAAAATGGCCCCAAAAGTTAAAAACTGCTAAAAATAGTAAATTACCAAAATTGCTAGAAAATTGTTTTGGGCCAGTTGGAAAAGGTGGGTGGCCACTGATATCCACCTAGATCACATGAGAATCACATCACATGACTGAAAAAAAATAATTATATTCTTCTTTGCATTCATGCAAATTTCCTCCCATTCCGATGGGGGACAACTCTTCTATTGAAGTCATCGGCAAAGGAAGAATTGAACTCACCAACGAAAGCTTTGAGAATGTGCTTCACGTTCCCAAACTTTTTGTCAACCTTATCTCCATGTATTAGATGATGAATTTTGGCACCGGAAATAAATTCATATTCACACCAAATTTCGTGGACATCCATGACATGCAAACCAACTCCAAGGTTGCCACCAGTGAGGTAAATCATCAATCTAGATTCTATACTTTTTCTGAATTCATTGAACCTGATTCTACTTTACTACTTACTCATGTTGATGAAAGTAGTAGGATATGGCATGAAAGGTTTGGACATTTTAATTTCAGATACATGCAACATATTAGAAGAACAGGTTGGTTGATGGTGTACCAGACATCCATTTCTCCAAGGGAGTGTGTGAGGGATGTGTTCTCGATAAACACCCTCAAGAGAAATTCGACAAAGGAAAGTCTCAATGAGATTCCACACCTTTGGATCTAATCCATAGTGACCTTATGGGTCATTTTCTGCATCCATCCATCAACAAAGCGAGGTTTGTTCTAATTTTTGTTGATGATTTCTCATGTTTTACTTGGATCTACTTTCTCAGGAAAAAATCTAAGGTCTTTCAACACCTCAAAGATTTCAAATCTCTGGTTGAGACACAGTCTAGAAAGAAGATCAAAGTACTACGAACTGATAATGGGGGAGAGTATGTAAATCATGAGATCCATAATCTTTTCCATGAGGCAGGGATTCGGTTGTAGCACAAAGTTCCCTATACTCTGCAACAAAATGAAGTTGTGGAGCAGAAAAAACAATCTCTAAGGGAGATGGAATCTTGCATGCTGCATGCAAAGTCACTACTATAGAGATGATGGACCGAAGCACTTAATTGTGAAACATACATCCAAAAAAGATATGTCAAGGATAATGCCCCTTTACGCGGCTTGGAGCATCCTCAAATCGGAAGTGACCTACTTTTGCATTTTTGGTTCACGTGCATGGGCCAGGATTCCCTCTAGAAAGAGAAAGGTAATTGATCCACATAGCAATGACTACATTTTTGTTGGATACCCCAACAATGTGAAGGGATATTGGCTTATTGATCTTTCCTCAGACTGTCTCATCATTTAGCATAGTGTCCAATTTGAGAAAAGTGTCTCACATGTACCTCAACAGTCGCATGCAGACACCTTCACTCTTCCACCTGTTCGAGATAATGAGAATGCAAATGCCCATTATTCTTCATATGAGAGTTCTAATTCAGAGGACTCAGATGATTCAGATTCAAAGTAAGTATAGTCATATGCATATTCAGAGCATCTAGATGTAGTTGCAAAGCCAGAGAAGAGGCCCAAGTGGGCACAAACTACTCTTTAGGATGCAAGGGATATCGTTGGTGATCCAACCGATACTAGGAGGATTCGATCTTATTTCAGGGAGCATCATTTTGCACTCACTTCCACTGAACCATTTCCTTCCTGGCATCTTTTCTTCGTTCAGTCTTCAGATCCACAGTCTTATGGCAAGGCTACTAGAAATCCCTTTTGGGAATCCGCCATGCAGGAGGAGTACAACTCCCTCCTTGAGAACTAAACTTGGGATCTGGTTCCCCTTCCTTCTGGGAGGAAAATTTTCAGATGCAGATGAGTCTATAGGACCAAGAGTGTAGAAGATGGATAGATTAGTAGATACAAAGCCAAGCTTGTTGCCAAAGGCTTTAGGTAGGTTCATCGTATTGAATATGATGAGACCTTCGCTCCAGTAGAAAAGATGGATTCCATACGATTGGCACTTTCCATTGTGGAAGCCAAAGGATGGGAATTCCATCAAATGGACATGAAGAATTCATTTCTTCACAGTGATCTCTCTGAGGAGATCTATATGGAGCAACCCCAGGGATTTATGTAGGACTCATCTTTGGTTTGTCGACTGAATAAGTCCCTTTATGGCCTCAAGCAGGCTCCGAGGGCATGGTATGCCAAGATAGACTCCTACCTATTGTCATAGAACTTTGTACATTGTAAATTAGACCCGAATGTCTACATGCTCAGGATGATTGATTCACTTCTACTCTTAGTTCTATATGTTTATGATTTGTTGATCACTGGTTGCTCGACTTCAGAGATTGCTTCAGTCAAGAGGATTCTACATGACAGGTTTTCTATGACAGACATGGGTCCACTGCACTTCTTCCTTGGACTCGAGATCACTCAGGATGCATCAAGCATCAAACTATCTCAAGCCAAGTATGCACGATATCTCCTCGAGATATTTCACATGACAGACTGCAAGTCTTCTCTGACTCCTTTCCTATCAGGAGTCAAACTTGAGGATGGCTAGGATACTCCATTGGTTGATAGCACAATGTACAGACAGAAAGTGGGGAGCTTGTTGTATATCACACACTCCAGACCAGACCTCTCATATGCAGTTGGTGCAGTTTCCAAGTTCATGCAGGAGATGCATGAGCTACATTGGAAGGCTGCAAAGTGTATTCTTTGATACATACAGGGCACCATCACCTTTTGGATTCATTATGTAGCAGAATCTACATTAGATCTCATTAGGTTTACTGATTCCAATTAGGCTGGCGATAAATGTGAATGCAAGTCCACATCTGGTTACTCACTCAGTCTTGGTTATGGGCCTATCCGTTGGTCGAGAAAGAAGCAAGATGCCATTTCTCTATCTTTAGCAGAGGTAGTATATAGAAGGGTAGTTAACATAGCCATTCAGGCTATGTGGCTACAACATTTTCTCACTTAGTTGGGCATTCAGTTTCATTGGTCGATCGTCATCTAGTGTGACAACCATAGCACTCTAAAGTTCTGTAGAGATCTATTTTAGAGGCAGCGGGTGAAGCACATTGAGATCCACATGCACTACATCCGAGACTTATTACACGAGGGTATCATTGACTTATAGTTCTATCCTTCAACAGAACGGACGAAAAACATCTTCACCAAGACCTTCATTGAGTAGAAGTTCCATTCTCTACGAAGTCATCTTGGAGTGAAGGACACAGTTTCCTAGCAACTGTAGTTCTTCTTTTTACATACATTGTACCTTGAGGGGGGGGTTTCCCCATGAGATTTTCCCTCTTTCCTTACTTTATTTTAGTGTATATTTTGTATTTGGGTACCTAACATGGCCTCATTGCCGGGACCCATTCTTTATTTTCACCATAGTGATGTTCAAGGGGGGTGTTGGAGTTACTTCACACACACCTAGGA
>JZKD02S2123609.1:492970-512600 GCA_000966675.3 Picea glauca
ATAATTAGTCATTATCCAATCTCCTATATTTTAGGGGAGAATATTCCACCTAGAGAATATTCTCTTTCAGTTGACACTTCAGTTTGACTAGTTGAGTTGAGTTTAGATGTTGCATCGGTTTTGTCACCATGCAACATTGGGATCATCACCATAATAATTCATCCTTTCCTTGGTATCATCACCAAACTAGCACATTACCCTTGATTCCCTGAGTTAAATCCTCACTACTCTATGTTCATTCGGTTAACTAAATACTAGTTCACTAGTTAACTCAGCTAGGTGGCAATTCACTCCCATAACTGCCTGAGAGACTAGACTAGGTGGAATTTCACTCCCGTAACTGTTGGTGTATGTCTAGATCACTCTAGACCACCACTATGGTGCATTGTTTCTCCTCTAATGTGCACTCATTGAGTTATACAGAGTATATCATGTGTAAACTATTCATTATTCACAACGGTTAATGAGAATTCTTTCATTCTTTCTCTCCTTCTTCTTCTTTCTCAAATCCTCTCTGCAAATGTGTGTATTATTGTTTAGCTAGATCTATTCTGTGTAGTTTCAACACATTTACACGCGATCATCTATCTTCTTTGTTTCTTTGTCTTCCTTGATCTTCTCTTTCAATGACTTGTTTTCCTTTACTTCATTCCTTCTTTTCCGCTTCTTTAACCACTTCGACCCTTCCTCAGTTTGTGTTCCTTCCATGCACTTCATACTTTGTCTTTATTCTTCCTTAATCTTCATTTCCTTCCTTAATACATTACCAAGGGCCAACAATATATAAAGTTCTGGAAGAGTTTTTGTGTGTATATGTTTTATTTTTGTATACAATTCGAAAATTTTATGTGGCATAGCCCAATTGGATGTTGGGGATGCTACAATATGGTATCGTAGCTTTAGTTTTCAACACTGAGCCTGGATGGGCTGAGAAAGTTGAATTGAAGTGAAATTTCACACAGAATTGATTTCAAAGTGGCCAAATTTCAAGTTATAGAGCGTCCATGGTAAAAATTAGAATCAAATGCGTGGAATTGGGGAAAAGCCCCAATTTATGTTGTTAAATTCATGGGAAAATTGAAAAATTTGTCCAAGTGGTGAGATATTCTTAATTTAGTATCTATCCTAGCCAATTCAGACCTGGAATTGGTCAAATTTGAAGTTACATGGAAGCCATGATAGATGGAGCGAGATTAGTTGATTAAAATTCTCAATTTGTGAATTGAGTTTGGGAAACATTCGTTCAAAGAATGTCATCGAGCAACTATTTGTTGTTGCAGAGGTTGAATTGGTGTTATCAGGGTGAAATTGAACAAATTTTATAGTTACAGAATGCATATGGTGAAAATTGGGAAAACGTTTGGCAAAATCCCCAATTTCTACAGCGAAGTTCACGAGGAATTGATGTGCATAAAAATGAATGTGTGCAGGTGTGCACACTAAAAATGCATGATGCACAGTGAAAATATTGTGATGTGTGGAAAAATAGTGGTGCATGGGTGTGCACACTTAAATTTGGTGTTGCGCAGTGTAGCGTGGTAATGCGCAGAAAATATTGGCATGCGGGTGTGCGCACTTAAATTTGGCGTTGCGTAGTGAAGAGTGGTAATGCATGGAAAATATTGATACGCGAGTGTGCACACTTAAATTTGGCATTGCACCGTGTAGAGTGGTATTGCGCATAAAATATTGGTGTGTGGATGTGCACACTTAAATTTGGTGTTGCGCGGTGCAGAATGGTAATGCACAGAAAATATTGGTACGCGGATGTGCACACTTAAATTTGGCGTTGCACAGTGTAGAGTGGTAATGCACAAAAAATATTGACGTGTGGGTGTGTGCACTAAATTTAGCACTGCACGATACAGATAGGGTGTGTACATGCACAACGGCATGCATGATGTGTGCAGTATTGCCAGAGTGCAGAGAAATTTTGTTGGTGCACGTGCAATGTAGGTATATTCCTGTCGCGCGACAGTTTAATTAATGGTGTGCATAGAGTACTAGTGCATGGTGGGAGCGTACTAAACTTTGGCATGGTGTAGCGTGTATATTGCAATGTGCGCAGAATAATAACATGTGACACAAAAATTGCGTGCAAAAGGTTTTAGTGCATGAACTAAATTTGTGCGTGGTGGATATTGGCACGCAACATAAAAGTAGTGCACACCAGATATTTGCGCGAAAGAGAAGTGATCTGCATTGTTTATAACTACGTGAAGCATGTGCTACCTTATGGTGTTGTTGCACAAGATAAATATGGGTATACATGTTCAAATTTGTGCACGCGAAGTCGTTTGGATGGTCTACAACAACAAAAATCTAGTTAATTTCTGTGACATTTTATATTGTTTGAAGCTCATCTTTTTGCAACACATTTTTGAGGACCTAAACAACATCTTTAGCTACTCAAGAACCCCGAGAACAGATTGAACAAAGTTAGACTTTGTCTTTGCAGCTCAAATGAAATATCCCAGACAGAGCTTTCTAATGGTGTAAACAGTTAGTCAAACGGAGCTTTTATGTGGAAGTTATAGGACAAATAGTGGAGGGTAAATTTTAAGACCTAACTGACTTCGAAGGACCATAAATTTCTGCTCAAGACTCATAATTGAGCATGGAAGCGAGCATTGGAAAGGTATTGGGAAATAAAATATAACTTCTCACCTAGGAAATTGATCTGGGCATTCAATTTTCAGGAAATCAGAAGAAATAATTATGATGCATTATTGGACCAGAATGGTTCATATTTTCATGAAATTCTTGAAACAGTTAGCCTGACAAAGTTCTGTTGGCTGCACATTTTGCAGATTTAACAACAACTAGATCAGATCAGGATCAACACAAAGTGCAAAGGAATGGAATATGTAGAGGGGGCTTACATCCAGGAAGATGAGATCATAGGGATAAATTTCCATATGGGTATTGAAGGAACAAACTCCAATGGACATGGAGAAGGAAAGGAAGAAAACATGAATATGGTAGAGACCATTAAAAATTTGCAAAAGGATGTCCAAAGACATAAAGATGATAATGAAAGGCTTATGAAATCCAAGGAGAAACAAGAGTACTTCAACATGAATTTAATGCAGAGCTTAAACATAATAGAAAATAAATTGGATAAGGAGAGTGGCTCAAGAAAATCGGGAAGTCATGAGTCTCCTGATGAGAAAAGAAGAACAAGAAGTGTTAGAAGACATCACCATCACTCCCCGAGGAATTCAAATTGGAGAGCACATAGAAGCTTAATTCCATCCATTGTCAGGAAGCATAAGAAGTCTGGGGTGGATGAGCTATGAGGAAAAATGAACAAAATCAAACCTCGCACATTTGATGGTGAGCACAAGAAGTATGAAGATGCATGGACATGGTTGTTGGGCATGAGAAAGTATTTTCAATTGCATAATTATTCTTCTCATACAGAAAGAATAATTTTCATCTATCAAATCAAGGGAAAGGCATCAATGTGGTGGGATCATCTTGTGCAAGTGCAACACATCAAAAAGAAAAATGTTACTTGGAAGGAATTCAAGAAATATTTTGAAAATAAATATTTGACTAAGAGATACTATGACAAGAAAATGAAAGAGTTATTTGAACTCAAGCTTGGGAGTATGACCATAGATGAATGTGAAATAAGGTTTTTAGAACTGTTAAATTATGTTTCTTTCATCAAGGATGAGACAACTAAGATTCAGAGCTATTTGAGTGGATTGTCATCATTCATCAATGACAAAATACTATATGATGATCCCAAAACATTGGAGGAGACCATAAGGTGATCTAAATGCCTATATAATCAACAAAAAGCAAGGCCAACTTTCCAAAAATCTTAGGAAGAAAAGAAGAAATTCAAGATGGATCGAAGAAAGAAGGGGACTAAGCCACCATTCTTCATAAATAACCCTCAGGGACATCCAACTTCCATAGAAACTAGAATGATTGAGACAGGGGGTCAAAGGCCAAGGAAGCCACCTTTTCAATGTTGGGGTTATAAGGGAGATCATATGTATAGATATTGTCCTCACCGAGGTGAAAAAGTGAGGATTGTTCACAATGTACAACAAGTTGAAAGAGTGGAGAACATGGATAGAAATGTACCAAGGATCTACGTAGTCATGGACAACAAGAAAGTATAATATCATTCACATATGATTGAAGTGGAAGGTATGATCAACAATCAAACCATTGCTATTTTAATTGATTCAAGAGCTAGTCATAGTTATATAGATCCTAATATGGTGGAATGCTTTCATTTTCCAAGAAGTAAGCATGGAAAATATTGTTTGGTGCAGCTAGTTACCAGAGCCAAAAGAAAAGTTAATGAAATGGTTAAGTCATGTCCTATGAACATGAATGGACTAAACACCAGGGAATATTTGAACATCTTGCCTTTGGGTTCATATGATTGTATAATTGGGATGGATTGGTTGGACCAACATCATGCTATCCCGGACTGTCATAACAAGGAATTTACTTGCTTGGATGAGGAAGGGAACCTAAGGATAGCACAAGGAGTTCCTAGGTAAGTAACCATCATAGAAATTTCAGCATTGCAGGTGAAGAAATGTTACAGAAAAGGGTGTCAAATATTTGCAACTCATATGGAAGAAACACCTAAGGAAAGAGTGCCAAATATTGAAGATTATGCAGTCCTAAAAGAGTTTGAAGAGGTATAAATAAATACCAGGATTACCCCCTAAAAGAGACATTGATTTCCCCATAAATTTGATGCCTGGAGCAGCTCCAATATCCAAGACTCCCTACAGGATGAGTACACCAGAATTGAAGGAGTTGCAAATGCAACTTGAAGAGCTCTTGTAGAAGGGGTATATACGTCCAAGTGTGTCTACTTGGGGCGCCCCAATTTTAGTTGTGAATAAAAAGGATGGAACATTGAGACTTTGCATTGTCTTTAGGAAGTTGAACAAAGTAACTATGAAGAATAAGTATCATTTGCCAAGGATCGATGACCTCTTTGATCAATTGAAACATGCAAAAATATTCTCCAAGATTGATATTAGGTTAGGTTATCATCACGTAAGAATTAAAGAAGAAGACATTAGCAAGACAGCTTTCAGAACAAGGTATGGTCATTATGAGTTCACAATGGTTCCATTTGGGTTATCAAATGCACTAGTTGTCTTCATGTGTTTAATGAATGGTATTTTTACAGAATACTTAGATAAGTTTGTCATTGTATTTTTAGATGACATTCTTATATATTCTAAATCATAGAAATATCATGAAAAACACTTGAGGATGGTGTTACAATTATTAAGGGAGCATTAGTTGTATGCTAAATTGAGCAAGTTCTCATTTTATCAGAAGCAAATTCATTATTTAGGGCATATCATTTCATAGGAAGGGATAGCAGTGAATCCTAAGAAGATAGAATCCATTAGAGGATGGTCAGCGCCAAAGAATGTGATAGAGGTCAGATCATCCATGGGTCTTACATGCCACTATAAGAGATCTATTGAAGGATTCTCAAAGATTGCACACCCAATCACTTCCTTGCAAAAGAAGGGTGTGAAGTTTCAGTGGACATTGGATTGTGAAAAGAGTTTCCAACACTTGAAGCAATTATTAACCAATGCTCCAATTTTAAGTATTGCATATCCAAATGAAGACTCCATTGTATGCACAGATGCATGTAAAGAAGGAATTGGTGGAGTCTTCAGTAAAAATGGGTTTGGTGTATGTTATGAATCCAGGAAGTTGAAGGAGCATGAAAGACACTATGTCACTCATGATTTGGAGTTGGAAGCCATAGTGTATGCCTTGAGGAAGTGGAGGCACTACCTCATGGGGAAAAGGTTCAAGCTGAGGACAGACCATAATGGTCTGAAATATTTATTTGATCAACCAATTCTAAATGCTAGGTAAAGCAGGTGGTTAGAATTTCTCAGTGAATATGACTTTGATATAAAGAATATCAAAGGGAAAGAGAACAAGACGGTTGATGAAATCAATAGAAGAGTGCATGAGTTGCATGCTACAACCATTAGCATGTACCAATCAAATTTGAAAGACATAATCTTGGAGGCTGCAAAATCAGATTTGCAATAAAAGGAATTAGTAACAAAATTACAACAAGGTATTTTGCAGTAGAAAATTGAAGACTATAAGCTAGAAAATGATGAAATTCCCATGTACAAGGATAGAATATATGTACCAAATTCTCAGGAATTGAAAAAACGGATATTGAGATAAATGCATAATGTACATTATCTTGGGCACCTAGGTTATCAGAAAACTATTGCACCTGTCAAGAGCCAATATTATTGGCCAAGCATGAAGAAAGAAGTTGATGATTTTATTGTCAAATGTTTGGAATGTCAAAAAGTAAATGTTGAGCATAGACACCCAGCTGATTTTTTACAACCATTTCCCATTCCAGAGTGGAAATGGGAAGTTGTAACAATGGATTTCATCGCCAAACTTCCCAGAACAAACAAGCAGCATGATTCTATTATGGTGGTGGTGGATAAGCTTACTAAAGCTTCCCATTTTATTCCAGTAAAGCTTTCTCACAAGGCAACCAACATTGTTGATGTTTATATGAGAGAAATTGCTCGATTACATGGTATATCTAAGACAATTGTGTCTGACGAAGATCCAAAATTTACATCAAATTTTTGGAAATGATTATTTAATGGATTTGGAACAAATTTGAACTTTAGCACAGCTTATCATCCAGAATCAAATGGAAAAACAGAGAGGGTTAATCAAGTGATTGAGGATATGTTGAGGATGTATGTGATGGATAAACCATCAAAATGGGAAGACTACCTACACTTAGTAGAGTTTTATTATAACAATGGGTACCAAGAATCTCTAAATATGAGCCCATTTGAGGCACTTTATGGAAGAAAGTGCAACACACTAGTAAGTTGGGACAACCCAGCAGATAGAGCAGTAGTTGGGACATAATTACTCAGGGGAATGGAAGAGAAAATGTTGAAAATAAAAAAGAATTTAAAGGCTTCCCAAGTCAGGTAGAAAATCTATGTTGATAAGGGCAGAACATACAGGAAATTTAAAGTGGGTGACCATGTATTCTTGAAAGTAAATTCCACCAAAAGTTCCCTGAAGTTGGGAAATTGTTCAAAGTTGGCACCTCACTATTGTGGGTCGTTTGAAATCCTAGAGAGGATTGGGTCTGTAGCATGCATGCTTGCCTTTCCTGCATCAATGTCTATTCATAATTTGTTCCATCTATCATTGCTTAAGAAATATATACCTGATGTTAATCATGTTATTGATTGGAATGTGATTCAGGTGGAGCAAGAAGGTGCTTTCCAAGTGCATTTGGTACGCATTCTGGACTAAAAAATCAAACAGCTTTGGAATTGATCCATAGAGCTTGTAAAGGTCCAATGGACCTAGTACGGTCCTAAGGACACAACTTGGGAGCATGAGGATGTTATGCAGACAAAATACCCACATCTTTTTGAGAATTTTTGAAATTTTGGTTGTATATGTGTATATATTGCATTGAGGACAATGCATAAATAAGGGGAGGGGAATGTAATACCCCTAGGTTGAACTCCAACTGTAAATGTAAATACAAATCTCATTCCAGGATACCACACACAATAAAATTAAGTGCACGCGAATTTGAGGCTGGTGATCCTTTTTGTATATGTTGTGTTTTATAGGCTGGTGAGCCATTTATTATAATCTAGGAGGATGATGTGTTGAATTAAGCTAGAGAGGCTAGTGAGCCTATTTTTGTATATGTCTTATCATTAATATAATACATCGTTGGGTGTATACCGACCACGATAAAAGAGTATGGGGACTAAACTCCACTAGTTAGGGAAATGGGGGGCTAAAATTTAAGGATAAGGAGCTAAGTTAGGGAGCTTAAGCCAAAACGGAATATTATATTAATATTCCTTAAAGTATGAAGTATGGATATTAATATTAATATTAATATTATATTATTTTATCCTAAGTTCTAAGGATGGGGACAAGTGGGCCAAAGTATCTCTCAACATGAAAAGTGTCAAGTTGGGAACATGCATAAATACATTTTGGACTTAGTTCATTCTCGTAAGAGGCCATCATCATTCACTCACTCATTCAGTCATCCTTCGTACCTTTATATACTTGTACATATACCTGTAACTATATATGTACGTTCATGTCACTATACCTATACCTGTACATGTACTTGTACCTGTACCTAGTTATATTAGTAGATGGAATGAAGAAGCGGGTTGTCAGGCCCTTGGGATATTGAAGAGGCAGGTTGTTAAGCCCATGAGAAATTTCTCTCTAAGTGAGAGAATTGTTGGGAATTGATTTCTCGATGGTACCAAACTGCAGTTATAGAGCTCTGAGACTTCCTATTTGGCCTGTTGTTGAAGCCCCGAAAAGGAAGTGGGGCAGCTAAAGGACTATTGAGAAAAGAAAGGGCAGACTTCCTGGGGTGGGATAGGCATGTGGGGAATTAGGGATTGTAGATTGTTAGTTCAAGTTGGCACTTGTGATGGAGTTTTTCTTGTTGTCTGAGATACATCATCCTGGTTAGGAATCCCTTTACTCGAGTGGAATTTAGTCCCAACTCAGGGGTGACCCACTGATGAAAGTGATGAGTAATGTGGTCTAAGGTTGGGAGGTTCGTGGAAGATCTGCATGCAGCTGGTGATATTTTTACCAAGATAAGTGTCAATTATGTGTTAAATTACGTGTTGGATTATTATTTATACGTTTATTTTTATGGGTTTTCCCTATGTGTGTTGCATGTGTATTTTTATTAGTATTATGTATGAATTTGTGCATTTGCGGAATGTATGTGTATGTTTTATGTTTTATATTCAACGTTCTGCATGATTTTTTGTGTGTATATGCTTTAATTTTGTATACAATTCGAAAATTTTATGTGGCATAGCCCAATTGGATGTTGGGGATGCTACACATTCTATCACTTCCAATAGTTACATATTTTTTATCTATTCCTTTCTTCTTATCCTACAATTCAAAGTGCCTCTATATATTTATGAAATTTAAGAAGATTCATCTGTAGTCGATCTCTCTTTGTAGTCTTTTCATGAGTCATAATTCCATAAAATGTCTTTGATCCTATCTATATATATTCATTTATTTTCACCAAAATTACTAGGAATTTATATTGTCCACCTAGCACAAAGGAATCTACCAACATGTTCTTCATTGTCCCAGCTTTCCAAAGAGCCATTATATGCCTAATTTGACCACTTAGAACTCGATATATGATCTTTTGAATTCAACGTTTAGTGGTCATTGATTTGTTTCTTCATGTTAATCTCTGTCATTGATCTATTAGTTTGGATATTTATCCCACATTCACTAGGGAATTCAATTGTGAAGTGTTTATATTCTTTAATCCTCCACATGTATTTTTTATTTGGAGTTAGGAAGGGTATGGAGTTTCTAGACTGTGTTATAATTTTGATCGCACATGTAAACAAAAATAACCCAAGATTAAAATAATCAAACCATAAATATAGTTATAAATCCAAACATCCATAAATTGGGCTTAAATCTCAATGGAAGCGAGAAAAGCCAAGGAGTATCTTACCTGGTGGTCAGTTATTCCTGTGATCTAGTATCCGATGATCCAAACTTGGTACACTTTGATCAGGGGTGGTTCAAAAAGGGTCGTTCATTTGTTTGGGACAAGATATATTGTCCATTGATTCCCTAGACAATATCGGGAGAGAGTCAATGACCAGAGAACTGGGCCATTGGATAAGTGCAGACCTGTTTTCAAGGACCTTATTTAGCCTAGGGTTTTGGTGCCCAGCTAGGTTGTCCTGATTCCTAGTGGGTGTGTTTTCTTGGTTGGGGCCTGGTTCTAGGAACTAGGCCATTGGATAACTGGAAATCATGAGGGTCTTTGGTCGAGTCATATGTGGGGATCTACTGGATCCCATTATCTGGTTGGGAATGGAACCACCTCCTACCAGTTTGTTTAAAAAATCTTCTCATCTATTGGTTGGGATGCTCCAAATCAGAGAGTTGACATGTGATGGAACACCAATCCATGTCATATGTTACAAGTGACATGGAACCACATGGGTGCCACGTGGATATGGAAAGAGAAAACCTAACAAATTTAAAATGCCATAACTTTCGATTATGAACTTTGTTTTGAGAATGGTTACAGTCATCATAAAGATATTGAAGAGAATACCTGAATTATGAAATACAAATTAGATTCATGGGGTTAATAAGAAATGTGTTTTAAGAAAATAAAAGAGGAAATTTGTACACCCCACCAAACTAAGAGAGTTTAGGGGTATCGTATGTTACATAAACTTGATAATCCCTTACTATGTAAGTAAAGGTGAATCTAACTCTCAATAGGGAAGATCCTGATGAGGTAAGAGCCTAAGAAGGTAATCCCAGTGATCAAGGTTCCTGATTAGGATGAAGGTTTGATCAGAAAATACTTAGATGTAAAACTTAATTCTTACATTTATATAAACATCTGACTAGATTCAGAAATGAAGATCGTCTTTGACTATTTGCAAATAACATGTGACTGTATTATGTATCCATAAACTTCAATAACACTAATGAATAACTTGCGGAAATAAAATTATGAATATGAGATAAATAAGATCAGTGACAATTCAAATGGCACATAAACAATTTGTTAACGGAGTTCACCCATTTTGGGCTACGTCTCTGGGTGCCTTTTCAATTAGTGAGACCACTCAAATAATGCTCAAATGCCAAAATTGCAATGAATGGACTTACAAATTTCAAGTTTTTGAACACACCCTTTGGGTCAGCTACTCAATCCTAGAAACAAAGGTCACCACTGAATTCCTCTCGAAATTTTGAGAAAAATTAGTTTAAACTTGACTTTGTTCTAAACATGTACCCAAAAAGCCCTTTTTGCATGCATAACGAGACTATGGGTATCATACATAAAAATATGCACTAATACTTTCATACACAACACTTTTACATAAAATTGGCATCACCATTAGATTCCCCTCGAAATTCTGAGGAAAATGAGTATAAACACTCTATACTTCCCTCAAAGAACTCAATGGCACGCAATACGAGGAAAGACAAAACTACGAACACCTCTTGCATGGAAAATGAGAAAAATATGAACTTGGCATGAAATTTTGTGTATACCCTCTCTTGGCACACATTTCTATGCATCATATTGTACTCACTATACCGTCTGCATTGATTTTCATGCCCATTAAATAGACCCAGGTCAACCAAACCACCAATCGGAATCCACGTTGCAGCTTAAATATATATTTATTAGTATGTTTTAACAAGAGGTTCATATGGCATAGTGGTTAAAGCTTCGAAAATATAGCTCGGAGGTTCCTGGGTCAATCCACAATAAGACATATCCATTTTTTTTTTATAACTATACATTAAATCTGTTTGGTTGGTTATAAATTTATAACCATATATATATATATATATATATATATAATAAACCAATGAATTAACCACCATGGAGTCAAATATTGAACCATCATTGGCCAATTTGGGTCTGCCACGTGGCATCCTGTGATTTTCCCACCTCAAACCATGCCATGTCACCTGCCAATTGTATTGTCCGCTCACTTCCACATGGCACTTGTTGGTACTTCCACATCACTACCAATTCATTTCCACATCAGCACACATATGTTGACTATACCTTCCACCTTTCACGTCATTGTACAGATGACACAAGCATTTTTATATTGGTCGCCTAAAAATGCCAAAAATGAGTGACACGTGGTAGCCTCTCATGCTACCACATCAGCTTGCTGACATTAGCATGATGTCATCCTGTCAGTTGTATGACCTGTACGAACATGACATGTGACACCCTTTTAGTGGTGACACGTGTCACCTTCTTTGACTTTTGACTCATTTGACCAAAACTTTGATTGGCCATAATTTCTTCATACGATCTTTATTTGAGGCAATTTTTGTGTCGTTGGAAAGGTATCGTCAAGATTTATGCAATGAAGTCATTCCAAGAGAATTTGAGAATGTCAATTTTTGAGCATTCTTGGATCCTCCTAGATCTCTTTGAGCATTTCAGATCCTCGTGGATCACATTTCCCCACTGAAGAAATTTAGGACCTCCAAAAGTATGGATCATTCAGAAATGAAGTGAGGATACTTTTGCCTCACTTGTCCAATATCATCCATCCTTCCTACTTGGATAATGAACATCTAACTCATCATAATGATAACAAATATTGGAATAACATTGTTGACCAAGTTAACCATTCCCTTAAATTCACAAACTCCACTATTCATTGTTGCAGTAGCTAAGAATACTCCATTGATTAGTAATAAAATGAACAACAAAACTAAATATACATATGCAAAAGAGAATGAACCATCAACATATTTTCCCTTCTTTATAGGAACACCATCAACCAAATGACCTATTTTACTTTCAACCATAGGCTATAAACTTGGATCATGGATACTAGCATTAACAATCATTTTCACGTGCCTTGTAGTGACAACTGCCAAATTAGTCTTCATCTGATGAGCTCTCACAATGAACTCAATCCCATCCTTTAAAACATGAAACTTGTTCTATTCCCTGTAGAAAATGGACTTCATGTCATACAAGTATGGACTTCCCAAAACCATCCTGCAAATTTCAAGTGGAACCACGTCAAGTATGGACTTCCCAAAACCATCCTGCAAATTTCATCAATGAAAATGGATGTGATCGCAAATCGTAACTTGTGTTGCTTAGTTACTTGTACCTAAGAATTAACAAAAATCCAACCCAAAGGATATCATCTAAGATGGGGCCTAGTTTTCGATCCCAAATTCTAAACAAATTTCTCTGAAATAAGATTTACTTGTGATCCACTATCAACAAGTGTATCAATATTAGTGTGCTTTGAGATAACTTGTACATGAAATAGGTCATTTATTTTCCTTCCATCAGGGATTACAGTAGCCTTTGCAAAATAAGTATATGAACTGAAACTTGCAACATAAGATTTACCTTTGATGCCCATAGTTGTAACCTCAATTTCATCCTCAAAATCTGATCCAAGATCCTGAACTATGGTCATTGTCTTCTTTTTACCCTGCTTAGTTTGAGCCCATTTTGGTTTCAATTCTGGATGCAACTTTCAACAATGTTTCTCATCATGTCCTTTCTTCTTGCAATGAGAACATATAGGATTTTTCTCTTCATCCTTCTTCATTGTAGTTGTATTCTTACTCTTCCTTTTTTCCTTCGAATGATTCTTGAATTTGCATGGCTTCTTTGACTTCTTTTTGAAGTTATTTTTCTTTCCTTTGCTTTTACCACTAGTTCACTTGGCCTTCTTTCAATCCTCATACATTTCTTCCACCACAAAATTCATTTCCATGAACATAAAAATGAATACCTCCTAAGTACTGAAAGGATTTGGATTATAAGAATCTCGATCTTTTGTTGAATCCATTTCTTGCTTTTGAAATGCACACCTCGAACCAATCTCAAGAATGTACTATTCAAACGATCATTCACCAAGATTGAGTTTTGGACCTCATAAGCATTCACTTGCAAATACACGTCAAAAATATCTTTGATACCAACTTGATCCAAAAATACTTTTATGTAAAACTTAATTCTTAAGTATATATAAACATTTGACCTGATCTAAAAATGAAGATCACATTTGACTATTTGCAAATAACATGTGAATATCTTACTTATCCATAAACTTTAATAACATTGATGAATAACTTGTGGAAATAAAATGTTGAATATGAGAGAAAAAATATCAAAAAAAAATCAAATGGCACATAAACAATTTGTTAACGGAGCTCACCCATCTTGGGCTACGTCTCTAGGTCCCTTTTCAACTAGTGAGACCGCTCAATTAATGCTCAAATACCAAAATTACAATGAATGGAATTACAAATAACAAGTTTTTAAAGACAACCCTTAACTCTGCTACTCAATCCCAGAAACAGAAGTCACCACTTAATTCCTCTTGAAATTCTACGAAAAATGAGTATAAACTTGACTATGTTCTAAACAAGTACTCGAAAAGCCATTTCCCCATGCATAACGAGACTATGGGTCTCATACATAGAAATATGAACTAAGTCTTTAATAAAAAAACAATTTTACATAAAACCGACATCATCATCATCATAATCCCCTTGAAATTCCAAAAAAAATGAGTATAACTTCCCTCAAAGAATTCAATGGCACACAAAACAAGGCAAGACAAAACTATGAACACCTCTTGCACATAAAACGAGACAAATATGAACTTGGTGCAAAATTTTGCATAGACCCTCTCTTGGCATGCATTTCTATGCATCGTGTTGTACTCACCATACCCTCTAAATTGGTTTTCGTGCCCATTAAATAGGCCTAGGTCGACCAAACCACCAACCAAAATCCATGCTACAACTTAAATATATACTTATTAGTTTGTTTTAACAAGTGTTTCATATGGCATAGTGGTTAAAGCTATGGGAATATAGCTCAAAGGTTCTGGGTTCTATCCACAATAAGGAATATCTGTTGTTTTTTTTATAACTATAAATTAAATCTGTTTGGTTGGTTATACAATTATGACCATATATATATATATATATATATATATATATATGTAAATTAAAATTAATAATTAATAAACCAATGAATTGACCACCATGGAGTCGAATCTTGTACCATCATTGGCAATCCAGACCTGCCACGCCATGCCATGTCACTTTCCAATTGTATTGTCATGTCATTGCCATGTGGATCTTGCTGGTACTTCCACATCACTACACAGTCATTGCCACATAAATGTATTGATGCTGACTATACCTTCTACCTGCCACATCATCGTACAGATGACATGTGGCATTTTTTTATTGGTCCACATGGGTGCCTAAAAATGACAAAAATGAGTGAAATGTGGAAGTCTCTCATGCTACCGCATCAACTTGTTGACGTCATCATGATGTCCTCATGTTAGTTTTATGACCTCTATGGACAGACCATGTGTCACCCTTCAAGTGGTGACATGTGTCACCTTCTTTGACTTTGACATGTTTGACCAAAACTTTGACCAGCCATAACTTCTTCATATGAACTCCATTTGAGGCGATTTTTTCACCGTTGGAAAGATATTATCGAGCTCTATGCAATGAAGTCCTTTTCAAGAATATTAGATAAGAAAAAGTTTTTAGCATTCTTGTATCCTCCTAGATCTCTTTGAGCGTTCCAGATCCTCCTGGATCAAGGTTCTATATGAGTAATTAGGGTTTCGATCACATAATACAATATAATAAAATTTAGGAATTGGAACAAAAGTGAAAATAGAAAATAGGGAAACAGTGAGATAATCAAATTCAGATGAGAATTAGGCAATACAAGGTTTAACACCAACTATTGAATGTTGGCTTCAAATAATAGACAATATTTTCATAGAGAGAATTCTAGTCAATAAGAAAAATATCACAGGATTCCCCACATGCATTTAGAGGTTGGAGAAATCATGTAAAGAATGTGACCCTACAACCCTGCTCCTACAACCACAGAAAAGATGAGATCATTTATGCGAGGAAGAAGACACTTTCCAGTATATCATAAACATTACATTATTTTCCTTTGACTTCAACAAACTTATGAATAAGTGTTGGGTTTGTTTGAAAAATGAAGAAAAGAAAAAGAGAGGTTTCTCAAAGAAAATCATTAATTATCTCGTCTATTGTAGATAAATGTCACGATAGCTGGATGCATCTAATATCAAACTCATATAAAGGATTACTGACCTTCTGATTCAAGATAATAGTTTTAAACTAAATAATATGATCAAAATACGAGAGCATAAAGATGAATACATTCGGCACAACATGCAAGAAAAAGGATGCAGAATGCAAATATGTTCTTCATCTAATTTATCCATTCAAAAAATCCCCAAGAGGAGACTCATTCAAGACATACAATAGAACTTCAAACTTTGTATCTGTTGAAACATATATATTTTTTCTAAAAACATTAGACTTAAAAAGTTTAATGTTGTTTAAATAAACACAAATGCGCACTTGGACACTACCATTGATAAAGTCTTCTGATTAATCCAATGGTCTAAAATATTTTCAATTTGTGGAGCCGCCCATTCGTTAAAAAGATAAATCACTAAAGACATCTTTCAAAGTATCGGGTTTCGAGGTTTCTCAATACTAACAGTCAAACATACAAAGAACTCCAAAGTCTCGATATGAGAAGTCACGAAACTAGCTTGAATTAAATCAAGTTAATTAAACAATTAAAATGATTAACAATAATTAACCTTATCACAACTTCATGTTTCGGGAATCCTGCCTCAAACGATAACTGGAAACCCCTCGCGAAATCATCAATTAATCGCAATTATTTATAAACGTTAAACATTATTAATATTAATTAATCAATCGTGATTTCGCAATTGGGGAATCTTAGCTTGAATTGAAATAGGTTAACCCGCTACCCGAAACCCCGAAATGGATTAAGGTAAAAAATAATTAATTAACGTATAAACTTGATTTATTAACAAATAAAACACTTTTATTTTACCATTGAGTTTATGTTGATTGCGACACGAGTGATTTCAAATTTCTTTTCTGATCACGAAAATTGACCATTAATGTTATTAAATGACCATCCTGGGGAAATGATTTCAAATAAGATCTTGCATTAATTCCCAAATCTTTTTATTAAAAGAATTAAACATATTGTCATTGAAGGTATATGCAGGTCGAGGCATCTAAAGCAAGAAAGACTTTTTCATTTTCAATTACATTCACGTTTTGGTAGAGCTTGCTTAACGAGATACTCAGTCCTGTGCGTTTTCTGTGACAAATAATAGGATTTTAAGAACATCTACCATGTCATCACAAAAAGTAGCTAAAGAAAATAGCGAGAGTTCAGGCCAGAGTTCAGAGGTTATCTCTGATAGCTCACCCAAAAGTATAAACATAGTTAAAACCTGGACGAATGTATTCAACATCCTAGAGTACAAGCTGGTAAACTGCCCTAATGATTCAAGCAACAATGAAAAGGAAGACTTATCTACCAAATACAAGACTATTTCTTAGGCAGAGATCCATAAGGTAGCAAAAAGGCCGAGTCTTTTACCCTATAATGACATGATTAAATGGGCACTGGATCATGTGGATATCCCAACTAGAACTATTTTCAATTCTTAGGAGGTAGTTGTTGGGTCATTTCGGACGGAACACATACAGATGATGTATAAATTGTCTTCAATGCCAAACTTCGTTTATAATGCCAGTTTTCTAGAGAATTTTAGCAATAAGGAGTGTGATCAATATGGAAAGAATCTTTCCAACTTGATTAAAGACTAGTGCTCACGCCCCGAAAAGTTCAGAGTCGATTCTCACGGCATATACTCAATCTCATTGCTAGAACCACAGTTCATGTATATATCCATGATGATGTGCCGACTTTATGGAAAATAGAGCACAACCCATTTCTTTCTACCATGGGTACCCATTATACACATAATGTTGGAAGGTTATTCTTTCAACTGGGCCAAGATATTGTCAGACATTCTAACTAGTGAAATTACATAATACCAGACAAAGAAAGCCAAGGGGCAATCAACTTCATTTTACATGTTAGCTTATATCATGGATGCCATTTATTTCATAAGGCCTTTCACACTGATGGGCTGGAGATGGACTCCAAATAGTGCAAAACCAATTCATATTTATCATTCAAAACTCTAGGAAGACAAGGCGAAGGATTTCTTTTATGAAATCTATAATTGGGTAGCGGTGTCGATGCACATTGCTATTTTGGTCACTCACCTCCTAGAATTTCATACACAGTTGTGGCTAACCTGGATAAAGTGGCAAACTGGTACATCGAGGAACACTTCTCTTATATCATATTTTTCAGTTACTCAGTTCCCCCATATGCTTTACCGCAATTTTTACCAGACCGACTGGTGTGCTAAATTTTATGCTTTGTTTAAATTTATATCATCTATTTTCCTCTCTTGTAGAAAAGTAAGATTATTCTGTAATAAATGCCTTGCTTTGTCTAACAGCTATATGTTTTTCTCTCATTACACCCATGCTTTTAATTTTAACTCAGACACAAAAGACGGCCTCTGAGTTATTGTGTTGTTAATTCATTTGTAGGAATTTTTCTCACATAACAGAGGTAGAAAAACATAAACACTAAAACATCCTTTATTTCTATATGCCTTGACATTATACTTTGAAATCCTTAAGTATAAACTTAGGAACAACATCTTTTTTGCACCGTTGTCAGGGATGGAGAAACGATGTTATTTTTCCATGGGATAACGACATTGGTAAGTTTCTCTCTTTGATAGTGAACAAAGATTGAATGCATTATAAGGATAATTTTTATCTTTCACTTGGCGAATCCACAACTAATACTCTGGCATTTATTTGAACAAATACCAGAAAGAATCCATACGGTAAGCAGATTTTGCCTGTATCTGACCCTGAAATTTTTTTGAAACCAAGGGGATACCTTAAAAAGACTACTGCATCAGCAAGTAAAGTTTATCAACCCAAATCTGATACTAGGGTTTTATTTGAGCAATTAACTCCGCAAGAAGATTTTACCCAAGTCTTTTCTGAAGAAACATTTACTGTTAGAATTGAAACTGAAACCCTAAAACCTGAGTTGGTTTCACCTGATATTAAATCTGAGACTGTTCCAACTGTCTCTTTTACCAATAAAGGTAAAAAATCCATCTCAATACCCGCTTCAATTGATATTTCATCAGTTCCCAAAGTCAAGCTTATAACTTCTCGAAGTTTTGAAGAATACATCTTATACTCTGATTTGACTTCAGTTAGTTCTCCTATTTATACATCCTGTAAATCCGAAGAACCTAGCCCTCATTTCCCTTTTTCCTCTTTTTCATATTTTATGTCTCCTGAACCTTTTTCACTTAATCCTGAAGGGACCGAAAGGTCACTACACATTCTTGAAAAGCCTTCCTATAATCCCAAAGTTTCATCTCTTAAATTATCAATGGCTACATCCAGAGTAAGTGGTGTCGAAGGTGTTGTCGGATGTTACACATTATTTTCGTCATCCCTATGACCGTTAATGATGTAAACCTATCTGTTTCCTTCAAAGGGGTCAGTGGCCTGAGTTCCTGAAGAGAGAAGGGAGAAGAACTTTTCCTGAGAAAAGAAGTTGCATTTTCCTATGTAAAAACCTTATAAAAAGGGAAGTTCGCAGGCTGCCAATGTATTAGGGTGCGAGAATGCCTGATTCTCGCAGGCTACATCATAGCTAGGGTGCAAACAGTTCGCAGGTTGCACTATAAGCAGGGTGTGAGAATGCTTACACGTGGGAAAAATGAGCATTTTCTCAAATCTTCTAGAAGGAGAAACTTCCATGGTGAGGTGTCATCCGAATGGTTTGGATCTTACTCGCTTTCATGATTTAGTGGGATCATCCTAACCTCCTCACCTTATCCTCTTCAACTTATAAAAGGAGAGGAGCTCTCATGAAGAAGGGGTTCTTAAGCTTTGTTAGCTTTGGTTGGCTTGGAATTATTAGCTTGGTTGGAGTGGCTTTGAGATTTGCCTTTGTCAAGATAGATTGTGAATATTATCAGATCTATGTTCTCAGAATTCTTGGAGT
>JZKD02S2123609.1:518198-543506 GCA_000966675.3 Picea glauca
AGTGAGAGGAAGCGACGTTTAAATGGTATGTCACCTATCCCTCTTTAGTTAGTAAATTCAGTATTTAAAACTTAAGGAAAGCGTCATGTTCTGTCCTGTTTTGTTCTAGATCTAGATGGATCTAGGGAGATCGGTTAGTGTCCACACCTACCGATTAGTCTGATAACACCGGAGGTGCTAGAAATGGTGCTGGAGGAGGAGGAGGAGGAGGCACTCAAGGACCGCCCCTGCCTCCTAGAATTTTTTCTAAAGTAGCTGCTAGGTATGCTCTTTTGTTCCTCCCAGTTCCTCTCCATAATTTACCAGAAAACTACATGAAAAACCTGCCAAAGTTCATCGGAGAGGGAGACTTAGCCACAACTGAGCACATAAATGTATTTGATCAATTCACTGATATCCTTGGCCTTGAACATGAGGACTTTTATTTGAAACTTCTAGTTCAAAGCTTTGAAGGATAGGTAAGCACCTGGTTCCGAGGACTACCAGCAGATTCCATAGGATCATATGACGAGTTACAAAGTGACTTTATCAGACAATGGGGAGAAAGAAAAGATCACCTTTATTATCTAACCGAGTTTAGAGCTTTAAGGAAGAAAAATTCAGAAACAGTTCTTGAGTTTACTCAAAGATTTAATAAATTGTATAATAAGATTACAACTGAGGTTAAACCTTCCCAACCTGCAGTGAAAGTAACTTTTGTTGGGGCTTTTGATCCTGATTTTTCTCTGTTGTTGAGGGAAATAAGATCTGTTGACCTCACTAAAATGCAGGACGATGATGTAGAAATTGAATCAAATATGATGGCATTAGGGAAGTTAAAAGCTAAATTCGAACTGAGAAATAAAGAAATCAGATGATACATAGAACAAGCAAGACCATCTGGAGCTCGGAGGTCCTCGGAAGATAATATGGATGACATGGAAAAAATAATCAAAGAATTGTCAAATAAAATCTCGAAAATGGAGTTGGATCAATCTAAGAATGATCAGTTCCCTAGAAAATATTTCAGAAGAAATCCTAATCTTCAAATCCAGCAAAGACAGATCAAGAATGAAGATCAAAAGATTCAAGCCCCCTTTAAGAACGGAAATTTTATAGGAGGAGAAGACCTACGAAACTTTGAGGCGTTAGAAGAAGGTATGAATAATCTTGGTGATGATTGTCAAGAACCTTTTTTGACGAAACAAGATTATGAAAAGTATCTAAATACAGAATGTTGGTCTAATAATGATGAAAGAATAAATAATACAAAAGAATATGCTTATCAAGGAATCGTCGATAATATAATAGCCGAACTTTAGCAAAAGTATAATCTGAGGCCTAGAGATAGAAATATCACAATTGCTCAACCAAAGAAAATGATGTCAAAGAGCAACGATAAAGAGACAGCTTCACTGTTAGCTGAGACACAAAATGTCAAAACAAAAGTAGTCGGAACCCAAACTATAAAAACAAACTTGGCTGAAACAAAAGCAACACAAACCAATAAATCAGAAAAAAAAAAAAGAGATAGAAATCCAAACNAAAAAAAAAAAAAGAGATAGAAATCCAAACCAGGGAAGTCGATAAGACAAAAGGAAATTTCAATCTAGAGAATGAGATTAATAAGATCAAGATCCTTGTACCTTTGGTTGAATTGGAAAAAAACCCTAGATACAGAAAAAAAAAATTTGCTAAAATGATAAATTTTTCAGATATCGAAAGTCAAGTCGACCTCATAAATTTAGAAGATGATAAAACAAATATAATTTTTGGTCGTCATTTTGAAGGTGCCAGAGATATTGTTGCTCCTTTTTACATTACCCTAACTGTGCATGATCATCTTCTTCATAATTGCATGTTGGATTCTGGAGATTCCCATAATGTGATGCCCAAAGGTATTATGGATAGGCTTGGTCTCGAAATCACTCGACCATACAAAGATTTATATTCTTTTGATTCGAGAAAAGTTAAATGTGTGGGCATGATTAAATATTTAGTGGTTAATCTTACACAGATTCATGTAAAAAGTGTTATGATGGATGTGGTTTTTGATGATATATGTCCAAAGTATGGCATGTTGTTATCCAGGTCTTGGGGCGCCAAACTGGGAGGATCCCTTCAACTTGACATGGCATACGCTACAATCTCAATCTTGGGTGGACAGTTTAATCACTTGTATAGAGAGACAAGATTGGCATATACAGTAAGTGATCCGTTGAATTCGAATAATTATCATGTTTATGTCGCAGATCAAGATTTAGGAAATTGTATTTTATCCATTGATGACAATTTAGATGACTATATAGAAGAAAATTATATAGAAAAATAAAAAATAGAAAAAACAAATAAAGATGTATATAGTAGTGGAGTTTGGAAAATGTATTTCAATGGTGTTTTGTCTTGTGAAGGAGCAGGAACTGGAGTTTTTTTTGTGGCACCTAGAGATGAGTTTATTATCCCTTTTTCTTACAGGTTACAGTGGGACATCGATTACACTAATAATGTATGTGAATATGAAGCCTTGGTCTTAAGATTAGAGGCTGCTAGGAAGTTGAAAATTAAAAACTTGGAAGTCTATGGTGATGCGGAATTAATTGTAAAACAAATAAATTGTTAGTATCAGGCTAAACACCCAAGGTTAAGTTCTTATAGAAATTGTTCTTGTGATCTAATTGAAATTTTTTTCTCATTAGTTAATGTTCACTACATCCCCAGAACAAAAAATCAATAGGCAGATTCATTGGCCAAAGCAGCCTCAATGTTTGTACCTTCTACAGATTTCAAACTGAAATATCATATAGAAATGAGGCATAGACCTTCAATTCCAAACAATATACAACACTAGAAGGTCTTTGAATATGATGAGAAAATCAGATGGTGGATGAATTTTCCGAAATGCATATTGATTAGGAAAATCAGAATGACCCTGTTTGGATTATGCAGGAAGGAGCAGATCTTCGGGAGTTTCAAGATAAAATTGCTAATCACCGCATGTTGTTAGTGAAAAATAATAAGATCCCTAAAGGTTTAATTCCATTGGAGAGATTATTTAATCATGATGACATTCCCTTGAAATCTACTTTACATGCTCAGCCTCAAGAAGTTGAAGACTGTGATATAGGCACTAAGGAAACTCTGAGGTTGGTTAAAATATCCAAATATCTGCCTCCTGAAATAAAAAGAAAATATGTTGAGCTACTCAATCAGTATAAGGATGTTTTTGCTTGGTCCTATGATGAATTAATAACTTATGATACCACCATAATCGAACACAACATTCCTCTGAAGCAAGGTGTTAAACCATTCAAGTAGAAGCTCAGACAGATAAATCATATTCTACTGCCTATGATAGAGAAAGAGGCCAAGAAGCTTCTGGATGCCAAGATCATTGTCCCACTCAGCTACTCTGAATGGGTAGCTAATTTAGTTCCTGTCAGAAATAAAAATGGTGAGATCAGATTGTGTGTTGACTTCATAAATTTAAATAGATCATCACTCAAAGATAATTATCCATTGCCTAAATTGGATCATGTATTGGAAAAGATGGTAGGAGAAAATAGAATGTCTATGATTGATGGATTTTTAGGCTATAATCAAATTGCAGTTCATGAGGATGATAAAGATAAAACCACGTTCAATACCCCCATGGGGTACTTTTATGTATGATAAAATGCCATTTGGTTTAATGAACGCATGAGCCACTTTCCAATGAGCTATGGACATTGATTTTGTTGGTGAAAGAGATAAGTTCGTTGTCATTTATCTTGATGATCTAACTATGTTTTCTAAATCTGATGTAGAGCACCTATTGCACCTTAAACAGACATTTGAGAAATGTCAAAAATTTGGTTTGTCTCTGAATCCTAAGAAATCTCATTTTCCAATGCATGAAGGTAAACTCTTGGGCCATATAGTATCAAAAAAAGGAATTAAAATTGATCCAAATAGGGTCGAAGCTATAGATACTATTAATATTCATAGAAATAGAAAGGAGATCGAGTCATTTTTAGGAAAAAATATTTTTTTAAGAAGATTCATCCCAAACTTTGTTGAAATTGTAAAATTGATTACAGATATGCTCAAGAAATACATTGAGGTCAAGTGGAAAAGCGAGGCCAAGGCATCATTTGAACGTATTAAGAAGGTCATAGGTGAAGCACTGGTACTAGCAAGCCCAGATTATATGAAAGAATTTTTTATTTTTTCATTTGTTTCTGAACATACTATTGCATCCATACTGTTACAAAAGAATGATGAGGGTTTTAAGCAGCCAATTGCATTTTTTAGTAAAAGTATCATAGATGTTGAACTAAAATATGATATATTGGAAAAGAAAGATTACACAATGGTGAAGGCCCTAAAGGCTTTCAGGACCTACATACTACATTCAAAAATAATTGCTTATGTACCCATCAGTTCTGTTAAAGATATATTGGTTCAACCCAATAGTGATGGAAGGAGGGGCCAATGGCTTGCTAAAATTCAGGAGTTTGACCTAGAAGTAAAACCGACCAAACTTGCAAAAAGGTTAGGGTTTGGCAAAGCTATTATATGAATCAAATTTTAAAGAACTTGGAATAAATCGTATGCAAGAGTATGAGGGATTTTTAGATATAAATGAATTTGATGTTACTGTACCTGCAACTGAAATTTCAGAAAAGATCTCTTCTTCAGGTTGGTATAGTGACATTGTTTCATATCTTCTGACTCTTAAATGCCCCAGCGACCTAACTCCATCTAAAACTAGAACGTTTAAGTTACATGCAGTAAAATATTGCATTGTAGATGGTCAACTATATTGGAAAGATCCTCTGGGTTTCTTACTAAGTTGTTTAGTAGAATCTGAAATAGAGAAAGTTATAAACAAATTTCATGAAGGAGTGTGTGGAGGACATCGCGCATGGAGAGAAACAACCTACAAAATCCTAAGAGTTGGATATTATTGGCCAAAATTATTCAATGATGTGAATGCTAAGGTCAGAGATTGTAAACCCTGCCAATTGTTCGTAGGCAAGCAAAAGATTCTTGCACTACCTTTGGTTCCAATTAAAGTTGAAGCTCTATTTCAACAATGGGGCCTTGATTCATTAGAGAAATAAATCCACATTCTAGTGTTGAACATAAGTGGATTTTGACTGTTACCGATTATTTTACCAAATGGGTAGAAGCCATTCCTAAGTGAAATGCAACAGACACAGTGATGATCAGTTTCTTGGAAGAGAACATTCTATCAATATTTGGTTGTCCTCGGAAGATAGTTACTGATAATGGTCAAGCATTCAAATCCATGGCCATGATAAGTTTTTGTCAAAAGTACAACATTGTACTAGGACATTCTATGGCTTACTATCCACAAGGTAAGGGATTAGCCGAGTCATCAAACAAGAGCTTGATAACCATAATTAAAAAAATGTTGACCGAAAATAAGAAAGCATGGCATGTACATTTGAAATTTGCTTTATGGGCTAACAGAATAGGCACAAAAAGATCCATTGGAATGTCCCCATTCCATATGGTGTATGGTACTGACGTTGTTTTACTCATAAATCTTGCGTTGCCTATAATGAAACTCTGGAAAGACTCAAAAGAAGAGTCAAATGAAATCACCAGAAGAATAAATCAAATGATTGAAGTTCAACAAAATAGGGTTGAAGTAAATGAAAAACTATGGAAGTGTCAGAATAACATGAAATCCCTGTTTGACCAGAAATCTAAAGATAGGGAATTTCTCCCTGGTGATTTGATTTTAAAGTGGGAATCTAGAAAAGAAGATGTGGGGAAGCATGATAAGTTTGATCAGATCTGGTGTGGACCATATAAAATTTCAGCCTCTGAAGGAAAGAATGCATTTTTGTTAGAAAATCTTGACGGAAAGATTCTTAATGCCCCTATCAATGGGCGTTACCTCAAACATTGCATGTAGTAATACAGTTCCAAACTCTCATTGTACATACAAGTTTGGTTTTCACTTTTTGTTATAATTTCCATCTTTTTGGTAAGTTTTTATTTTCACTGGAAATTGAAACAGGCTAGTTGATTTAATTATATATATATATAAATATATATAAATATACAACAAGAAGGTTACCAATAAATAAAGAGTTTTTAACATTTTTTATGATTGATCTCATTGCAGGATACAGACCGATAACCGAGAGACAATCTCTAGCAGGAATCAATACTCACATTGAAGTTCTCTCAAAACAGGTGATAAAATAATGGTTTGCTTGGCCGAAAACATAAAGAAACTATGAGGTATGAACTTCTGACCAAACGACCTAAGTTAAAATTTTCAAGTGGATATTAATAAACATGTCAGAAGTTTCATCTGCACTAATATTGACACTTGATTTACAGTCAAAGGGTTACAAAATTACAACATAATTTTCAAGTTTTCCCTCTGGATAAAAAAATAAAAATAAATAAATAAAAAGAAGAAAGCTAGAAATAAAAAGAACTTTTCTCCCTGGTCTTCAAAGAGGAAAAAGAGCTTCACTTTAACTCTGAAAACTTAAAAACAAATCTTTCACATGAGGATAGGTGGAAATTCTGATGATATTCCTATATTTAACTGAAATACAAAGTATGTTTGGACTAATCCTAACTACTCTAACCTCTTTACTAGATTTAAAATGATTGATGTCGCTCAAGGAAAGTCCCTGGAAAACAAAATTCCCCATGAAACCTTCCCAGTAAGTGAAGGTGTTTTGATAGTCAGAAGAGGATTAGTCCAAAGTAATCAGAGTTAACAGACCTCTAGTGCTAAAATATAAATAGATATCATCCATGGTATATTTTATTATATACAAATTGATTTCCCCCACTTCATGTTTTAAAATATAATACATATGGTGAAATAAGATTATTTAAATGATTACTTCCATCTAGTCCAAAGGAGATGATGAAAGGAAATTCATTCAATGATTGCACTTATCTCATCATTTAAATGAAAAGGTATTAATTGAAGTGGTGAAAGGAAATTCAATATGGGATTAGATAACTTCACTGACGTACTGAACAGGCTTGTTGGTAGTGAAGCAATGTCTATGACATCTATAAGGTTGTTATACATGTATCATAACGTACTCTAGCAACTATTTCTTTTTTCAAGCTAGATCTACATTCTAAGCTAACGTGAGACTCCTTGTTTAAAACATTAAAATCACCTTGCCTTGATGCGAATAAAATCAAACAAAGTCTGATAGATTGGTTAAGGTTGTTTTGATTATCTCAAGCAATTCTAAAATTAGTTTTAAGAAAATGAAGCATTTTAAGCCTAAATTCTAGATTGATGAATGATTAAGTTTTGAAAGTCTTCAGAGATATGGATGAAGTCTCAAGTTCTTTTGTGTGTCTTCTTTCAGAATGCGTTTCACAGAGCTACAATAATGAATCTATTAACCCAATAAAGGCACTCGATATAATGTTTTTCTCGTCCCGTAAGGAAACAAGATCCCTCGATGGAGCCTATGTTGAAACATATATATATTTTCTAAAAACATTAGATTTAAAAAGTTTAATGTTGTTTAAATAAAGACAAATCTGCACTTGGACACTACCGTTGATAAAGTCTTCTGATTAATCCAGTGGTCTAAAATATTTTCAAGTTGTGGAGTCGCCCATTCGTTAAAAAGCTAAATCACTAAAGACAACTTTCAAAGTATTGGGTTTCGGGGTTTTGCAATACTAACAGTCAGACATATAAAGAACTCCAAAGTCCTGATATGTGAAGTCATGAAACTAGCTTGAATTAAATCAAGTTAATTAAACAATTAAAATGATTAACAATAATTAACCTTATTGCAACTTCGTGTTTCAGGAATCTTGCTTCAAATGATAACTTAAAACCCTCGATATGTAAAGTCGTGAAATCATCAATTAATCATGAATATTTATAAACGTTAAACATGATTAATATTAATTAATCAATCGCGATTTCGTGATTTGGGAATCTTAGCTTGAATTGAAACAAGTTAACCCAGGACCTGAAACCCTGAAATGGATTAAGGTAAAACATAATTAATTAGCGTATAAACTTTATTTATTAACAAATAAAACACTTGTATTTTACCATTGAGTTTATGTTGATTGCGATACGGGTGATTTCAAATTTCTTTTTCGATCACGAAAATTGACCATTAATGTTATTAAATGTCTAGCCTGGGGAAATGATTTCAAATAAGATCATGCGTTAATGCCCAAATATTTTTATTAAAATAATTAAACGTATTTTCAGTGAAGGTCTATGCAGGTCGAGGCGTCTAAGGCAAGAAATACTTTTTCATTTTCAATTACATTCACTTTTTTGTAGAGTTTGCTTAACGAGATACTCAGTCCTGTGCATTTTCTGTGACAAATAACAGGTTTTTAAGAACTGCTACCATGCCGCTATGAAAAGTATCTAAAGAAACTAGCGAGAGTTCATGCTAGAGTTCAAAGGTTATCTCTGAAACCTCACCCAGAAGTATAGACACAGTTAAAACCTGGACGAATCTATTCAACATCCTACAATATGGGCTAGTAAATTGCCCTGATGATTCAAGCAACAACAAAAAGGAAGACTCATCTACCAAATACAAGACTATTACTCAGGCAGAGATGCATAAGGTAGAAACAAGGCCGAGTCTTTTACCCTAAAATGACATGATTAAATGGGCACTAGATCATGTGGATATCCCAACTAGAACTATTTTCAATTCTAAAAAGGTAGTTGTTGGGTCATTTCGGTCAGAACACATACATGTGATGTATAAATTGTCTTCAACGCCAAACTTCGTTTATAATGCTAGTTTTCTAGAGAATTTTAGCAAGAAGGAATGTGATCAATATGGAAAGAATCTTTACGAATTGATTAAAGATTGGTGCTCATGCCCCGAAAAGTTCAGAGATGATTCTCACGGCATATACTCAATCTCATCGCTAGAACCACAGTTCATGTGTATATCCATGATGATGTGTAAACTTTATGGAAAAGAGAACACAACCCATTTTTCTCTACCATGGGTACCCATTATACACACAATGGAAGAAGGTTATTCTTTCAATTGAGCCAAGATATTGTCGGACAGTCTAACTAGTGAAATTACAGAATACCAGACAAAGAAAACCAATGGGCAATCAACTTCATTTTACATATCAGCTTATATCATGGACACCATATGTTTCATAATGCCTTTCCCACTGATGGGTAGGATCTAGACTCCAGATAGTGCAAAACCAATTCATATTTATCATTTAAAACTCTGGGAAGACAAGGTGAAGGATTTCTTTTATGAAATCTGTAATTGGGTAGCGGTGTCAATGCACATTGCTATTTTTTGTCACTCACCTCCTATAATTTCAGACACAATTGTGGCTAACCTGGATAAAGTGGCAGACTGGTACATCGAGGAACACTTCTCTTATATAAGAGTTTTCGGTTGCTCGGTTCCCCCATATGCTTTACTGCAATTTTTACTAGACCAACTGGTGTGTCTCGAGGTTGCATGACAAACTGTACTTAGTGGGATTAGAAAAGAGCTCAAAGCAGTGCAGAAAAAGGTATGGCCATCTTTTCCCTTACATATTGGTGCATTTTATTTATTGTATTTCAGCCACTCCAAAGTGGAGGTTGCAGCGTTAGAATAAATAAAACTTGTTAACATTGAATTTAAGAAGCACGACCCGCAGAAGGTCGTGGGTAACCATATGGCTAGTTGCAATCTTAAAAAATATGAACATGAAGAATCCCCTTAGGATGAAATGATCCAAGGGGTGAGATCTTACCAAGAAGTTCTAAGCCGAGTTCGAGCTCTATCACCTGATAAAATGATTGATTTTTACAACTTCGAAAATCATCAAAGAAGTAGTCTTCCAAAAGTATTACAAGGGGGAAACCCAATGTCTCCTGCTACACAACAAAAAGAGACCCAGAATCCAGAAGTTGGAAGATCTAGCAAACAAGAAGCCCAGAAAAACTTAGAGAAATCTGAGATATTGACTTAGAAAAAAGATATCTCGACGATAGAGGTATCTGATGACCAGGCCAAAGATCAATTAGAGACATTAATAAATCAAGGAGAAGATAGGCCACTATCTTCATAAGATAAATCAACTACAGATGGAATCGGAAAACAGTTATCTACAGAAATCGGCATCCCCATTCAGGTGGTCACGCCATTGCAATTCACCAGAGGAAACCCCAATGCAGAGGTAATACTCATAGGAGATCTCACGCCTATCCCTATTGAAGAGATACGTCCCTCTGATTTCTTTTTCAGTAAGAAAAGGAAAGTTGTGGTGAAGAAAGAAATGCACCAGAAAGAGGGTGCAACGATAAAAAAGAAAAGAATACTATTGGATGGAAAAATTTTGGAAGAACAATACTTTGCTACAGAGGTAGCAGGATGCTTGGGAGATTTTTCAACAACTAACATATTCTCAGTTGATAATATGGAAGAAAGACTGAAGCAGAGGAATCAGATGATAAGTCAGTTGCAAAGTCAAATAAGGAATACAGAAAAGAATGTACGAGATGAAGTCAATAAGGGACTGGAACAGGCTAGATCCAGTGATAAACAATAAATCCAACTGCCCAAGTCCAGTCTTGATCGGATGCATAGGAATATGCAAGTGAGCGAAAGACAGACTATCCAACAAGATGAGTTGGTAAAGAAATTACAAGACAAGGTCAGTTCCACTGAGAAAATGGTTGTGGATATAGAATTGTTTCAATCTCAAGCATTGGAAGTGCTAAAGAAATTGGAAATAACACAATAGATCCTTTTTACTAAGGTAGTGATCATCCAAAATCATTTTCGGGAAGTAAACCAATCATTGGACAATATTGGTTTTCGAGAAAAAGAGGCTACTACAGCCTGAATCACTTTTCAAGAAGTGGTTGTGTCATTGACTAGATGAGAAATACATGTAACTCCCAGATTGACTGTTGCAGAACAGGTCAGAGGTGATATAATATTAAAGACGTGGGAGGCCAATATAGCCGAGAGTAAAAGAACGACCAAGGAAATAAAACAGGATTGTGAAGAGGTTTTCCATTTGCTTAGCAAAGAATCACTAGGCCTCGGAAAGGATGATGGTTCTGAAATACTAGAACAAATCAACATTTTAAAGCATCAAATTGATGTCAAAGAAAACTTAGAGGCAACTCAAGCTGAAATTTCACAGCTAAAGCAGGTTGACATCACTCAAATAGATAGATGGATGGTAAATCCAAATTTACAGCTACAGTCAATGATTTCTGAAGATAAAAGGATAGAAGACAGGTTGCCATAATTACAAAAGAAGTTGTATCTTTTTGAGGCAAAAGATGTGACAAAACCTTCTAGACTAGTAGTACAATTCCTAAGAAGGTGTGTGGAATATCTTGAGCGAGGAAAAGGAAGTACTTCAAAGAATCAATGAATTAACATGTACATATATTTTTCTGCTGGTATGAGAAAAATATAAAGAAGAACCAAATGGAACGGTTCCGGTTTTCACTTTGTAACCATTATTATCTAGGAATAACGAGGATTCCAACCACCTAGGGTTGAGAATCTCTTGTATAAATATATTTTCAAAAGACTAAAGAGAGGTTGGATTTTTTCCATATGTAGTTGAGAAAGCTTCCCTCATTGAGGATAAATACAAATACGGATCAGAGATTCCACATTTCGTTCATTTGAGTTATGTGTTCTTCTGTCTTTCCACATTCTGTTATCTTTTTATATATCTCTTTGATGAATGCTTAATCGCAATTTAGTACAACGTCTACTATGGTTACTTTTCATTTAGTAATTTAATAGCACACAACTTTTCCTTTGTTTTACTGTTAGTAAATACAAGACCTGTGAGTTAATTGGATTGCTACATTTTATGTGTCATTTAAAGTTATATCATCTATTTTCTTCTCCTGTAGAAAAGTAAGATTCTTTTGTAATAGATGCCTTGCTTTGTCTAACAGCGATATGTTTTTCTCTCATTACACCCATGCTTTTAATTTTAACTCAGACACAAAAGACAGCCTCTGAGCTGTTATGCTGTTAATTCATTTGTAGGAACTTTTCTCACATAACAAAGGTAGAAAAACACAAACACTAAGACATCCTTTATTTATGGATGCCTTGACATTATACTTTGAAAGCCTTAAGTATAAACTCAGGAACAACAATATCCATATAGGATCATCAAATACTTTGAAATATGCACAAGGTCCCAAAGATAACTTTTCAATTTCATCATACAAATGTCAATGAAGCATCATGAGTCAAGAGGTATTATGAAGACATTTTAAAGCATAAGATCACAAGGAATAAGAAACCTCCTTAAATACAATCATCAATAAATATCAAACCTCCAACTCCTTCAAAGTAGATAAAGAATAATCAGTAGGTTCATAGTAGTAGTGGATTAGGCATTAGAGCTCAAATTTTAGTTTGGGGGTGGGCGGGGAGATTTATTTTTCTTTTAAAAGTAAAACAAAAAGGGTGGTTGTTGTGGCCAACAGGTTCATGGTAAGATGAAACCACTTTGAATTTGAAATGATTAAGGGTGATCCGAGGAAAACGCTAGGTATGATGTAATGGTTGAAGGGTAACCCAAAGAAAACCAATGGGAAGGTCAAGGGTAAGCTAAAGAAATCCTTGATATGAAGATGATGCAGTTAAGAGGATTAACTGAAGATCCAAAATTGTGAAAGAAAGATGCATCTCATGTTAATACAAGAAGACAATGAAAATTGAAGAAACAAATGAAGATGAAGAAGAAAAAAGATGGCGAAGACAACTCAATACATCTAGATTGAATCATAATTATTAACTAAGAGGGATTATAAATTAATAATCCATACTTATCATATGATGAAATAATTATTAATGAAAGTAGACTTATTCTAGAATTCTATGTATGATCAAAGATTAGGACAATGAGATAATTTAGGGATGGAGATCATGTAGAATCAGCTGAGAGATTTATGGAGATATTTATGGAAATGGTTGTACCAATTAGCTATATTGGAAATCTTGTTATGAGAACCTCAATGCTATATAACGAGGTCTCATTTATTGTTTTGATGTAAGAGAGTGATGTATGATTATTGTACATTAATACAATGTGAACTTTGATGGATATTTGTATGTGTTAATGTTTGTTTATTGTTTCTCTTTAATGTTAAATTAATAATAATCAAATACCTAGGAAAAGTGTTTCTCATCACCTAGGAACCTAGGGGTGAGAAAGTGTTGAATGTGGTCACTAGTGAATTAATTTCATGTGAGGTGAAATTAAAAGTGACTTTATGAAATTTAAGTGAAGTGGGTGAATCAAGTGGCATTTCATCACCACCGTTGATCTAGTCTATCCTCCACCATTCGATTAGATGACCCTTCACCTTCCCTCATGAGGTCGAATTAGGAAAAGAGACGCCCCCAATCTCTTGGTATTCTTCATGATTTTTGAGAGTGCAAGAAGAAGAGAGAGTCAAGCTAGAGAAGGAGGGACAACTTGCTAATAAGGACACAAATTTCAGGGCAAGAAGAGAACATAAAAATTGAGGAAGGTATAACAAGTATTGGGCCATACCGTACAGATTCTGAGCAGGTTGTACAACACTAAATTGGCACAGAAATCGAGGAGGCTATATGCATGTATTTTTGGGTGAGTTTGGAACAAAAATCGAGGAACCCAACTGCCATATATTTTTGGAAAATAGTGATAGAAAATAGGAATGATTTTTTAATCAGTCGTACAACATTAAATGCAATGACAACCATACCCTATACCGATTTATCATAACAGAAATCGAGGAGTTGTTTAGCACACATTTTGAGGTTATGTGTGGGAATGAAAAATGAGATAAGTATGTGTATTAATTATTGAAGAAGACTGTTGTAAAAATATCTTTCCTTGAGCTCTGAAAATAATAAAAGGCCCCTCTCTCAATGGTTTTCCCCTTGTGGGTTTTTCCAGGGTCTTGATTTTTGGACCAAAAAACTTTGTGTAATAAATTTCTAAGTTATTGTTGTAGCATACTTCATGTGTTTCTATTCATGAGAATTTAATTTTATACTTACTAATTTGTAGCCTAAAAATTACAATGTGGGTTGGGAATTAAACTATGTGTCTCTGTGAGACTTGAAACCAGGTTGGATTTTGAAATTTCTACATGGTATTAGAGATTGAAGTATGAAAAATGCATAAATTGAGAAAGATAGTTTTGTGACGGGATGTGAGATTTGAGGAGGATAGATCTTTCTGGAGATCATGAGATATGGAGAACGGGGAGAAATCAACTCCTCAGACATAGGTGAGTCCTTCACAGAGCATATTGACATGGAGTTTAGGACCACCTGTTTTAGGGACTACTGGTCCATTGGTGACATGGTCACATGTTACTGGTCCTTAGGTTACTGGCTCATAGGGTATTGTTTCTGAGTCTATTGGTTCATAAACAACCTCAAGATCATATTCAGGTACACATTATTCAGGTGGTGGGATTGAGGAGGAGGAGTCCCCTCCACATGGTTCTACTTTAGAGAAGAGGAAGCCCAAGTGGATTCAAGACACTTTGAAGGAATCACAAGGTTCAATGGGGAATCCCAGAGATACTGTGAGGGAGAGTAAAAATCTTGAGAGGTTTTTTAGCTATCTTGCAATGGTGAGAAGAATAAGTGGGTCCAATCCTTCCAATTTTGAGGAGGGAGTAGGTCAACAGGTATGGAAGGATGCCATGGTGGAAGAGTACAGTTCCATCATGAAGAATGATGTTTGGGATGTGGTTTCGTGACCTGAGGAGAAGTCCGTGGTGAATTCCACGTCGCTCTATAAGATCAAGTATGATGTTGATGGAAGCATTGAGAAGTTCAAAACTCAGTTTGTGGCTCGAGGGTTCTCACAGGTAGAGGGAGTAGACTATGATGAGACCTTTGCTCCAATTTCCAGATATACCTATATCAGGGGAGTGATTTCAATTGCAGTAGATATGGATTGGAAGATCCGTCAGATGGATGTGAAGACCAAATTTATGAATGGTAAAATAGAGGAGGAGGTGTACATTGAGTAGCCTTAGGGATTTGACGTGCATGGGAGATATTTTCATGTGTACATATTAAAGAAGGCATTGTAAGGGCTGAAGCAATCTCCTAGAGCTTGTATTCCAGGATAGATACATACTTGCAACAAATGGGTTTCAAGAAGAGAGAGGCAAATCCCAACCTATATTACATTGTTGTTGGAGAGGATCCTCTCATTCTTGTGTTATATGTGGATTATATAGTCATTACATAGGATGAGAAACTCATAGTTGGTTGCAAGGAGAGCCTCTCTTTAGAGTTCGAGATGAAATGCATTGGTATGATGCATGACTTCATGGAATTCGAGGTTTGGAAGGAGCCTAGACACATATTTCTGGGACAAGGAATATATGTTGTTGACATTCTAAGGATATTACAGATGGAGGATTGTAGGCCCATGTCCACTCCTATGATAACCAACTAGAAGAAGCTTCATTCTTCTGAGTCAGAGTTTGTTGATTCCAAGTTGTATCGCTAGTTGATTGGTTTTCTTATGTATATGGTCAACAACATACTAGATAAATGTTTTTTTTTCAACTCCCTTATTCAGTTTATGGTAGAGCCTCAAAGAGTGCATTGGGTGGCTGCAAAACACGTGCTCAGGTACCTTAAAGGTACGGTGGATTTTGGCCCGAGCTATGAGAGAGGGGATGGATTCAGATTAATTTTCTACACAGATTCATATTGGGAAGGATGTGTGAGTGACAGGAAGAGTACCTCAGGTTGTTTCTTTGGATTGGGCACTACAAGGGCATCTTGGTTCAGTTGAAAGAAAAAGTCAGTGTCTTTACGTTCTAGAGATTTTGAGTATATGGAAGTCAATTAGGCCAGTTGTGAGGTGATTTTTCTTTGCAAGTTGTTGGTTGGTGTAAATTTGTTGAACCTACAGATAATAGATCTAGCTAGGAATTTACATACACAGTTGCAAAGAAAATATGATAAAATAAAAGCAGGAGAGAAAGAATGGAACAATTCTGATTAACCAAATGAATGAATGATAATTTACACATGATATGTTTTGTATAACTCAACTAATGCGCACTAGAGGAGAATCCAATGCACCATAGTGGTGGTCTAGAGTGATTTGGACACACACCAACGATTATGGGAGTAAACTGCCACCTAGTCTAGTCTCTCAAGAAGTTACGGGAGTGAACTGCCACCTAGTCTGAGTTAACTAGTCTATTAGTCTTCAGTTAACTAACTGAAACAGAGTGAACTGAGGAGGAGATTAGGGAATCGTGAGTAATGAACTAGTATGGTGATGATCTCAAGTACAATGCACATTAGTTGGAAATGATCCCAATGTTGGATGGTGATAATCCCAATGTAGCATCTAGACTCCACTCAACTGATCAAACTGAAGTGAAAACTGGAGAGAATATTATCCTAGAGGAATATTCTCCCTAAACTTTAGGAGACTGGATAATGACTAATAAACATAGGGAAAACCTTAGGAAAAATAAATCCTAGGTGTGTGTGAAGTAATCCAACACCCCCCCTCAACATCACTATGGTGAAAATAAAGAATGGGTCATGACAAAGAGGCCATGTTAGGTACCCAAATAGAAAAGATAGACTGGAATAAAATGAGGAAAGAGGAAAAACCCCATGGGAAACCCCCCCCCCCCCCTCAAAGTGAAATGTATGTAAAAAGAAGATCTGATAGTTGTTAGGCAATTATTTCCTTCACTCCAAGACGACTGCACAGAGAATGGAACTTATGCTCAGTGAAGGTATTTGTGAATATGTATGCAGTCTGTTCTACTGAAGGAAAAAACTGCAAGCCGATGATCCCCTCGTGTACTAACTCCAAGATGTAGTGCATGTGAATATCGATGTGCTTCTTCCATTTCCTTTGAACTGGATCTCTATCGAACTTCAGAGTGCTTTGGTTGTCACACCATATGTTGATCGGCCGATGAAACTGAATTCCCAAATTAGTGAGAAAATGTTGTAGCCACATAGCCTGAATGGTTTTGTTAACTACCCCTATGTACTCTGTCTCGACTGAAGATAGAGCAATAGAAACCTGCTTCTTGCTCAACCAACAGATAGGCTCGGAACCAAGACTGAGTGAGTAACCATATGTTGACTTGCGATCAATGTTATCGCCAGCCCAGTCAAAATCAGTGAACCCGATGAGTTCCAATGTATATTTTTCTGCATAGTGAATCCCAAAGGTGATGGTGCCCTATATGTATCGAAGGATACACTTTGCAGCCTTACAATGTAGCTCATGCAACTCCTGCATGAACCTAGAGACTACTCCAACTGCATAGGAGAGTTCTGGTCTGGAGTGTGTGAGACATAACAAGCTGCCCACTAGATTTATGTACAATGTGTTTTCAACTAGTGGAGTGTCCCCGCCATCCTCAAGTCTGACTCCTGATAGGAAAGGAGTTGGGGCAGACTTGTAGTCTATCGTGTGAAATATCTTAAGGAGATCTTGGGGATACTTTTCCTGAGACAGTTTGATGCTTGATGCATCCTTGATTATCTTGAGTCCAAGGAATAAATTTAGTTGACCCATGTCTGTCATCAAGAACATGTCATGTAGAATCCTCTCGATTGCAGCAATAGTTGAAGTCGAGCAATCGGTGATCAACAAATCATCAACATATAGAACTAGGAGTAGAAGTGAATTAGTCGTCATGAGCATGTAAACATTTAGGTCTGATTTACAACATACAAAGTTTTGTGACAGCAGGTAGGAGTCCATCTTGGCATACCGTGCCCTCAGATCTTGCTTGAGGCCATAAAGATACTTCTTTAGTCGACAAACCAAAGATGAATCCTGCATAAATCCCTGAGACTACTCTATATAGATCTCCTCAAATATATCATCATGAAGAAATGCATTATTCACCTCCATCTAATGGAATTCCCATCCCTTGGTTGCCGCAATGGAAAGTGTCAAACTATGGAATCCATCTTCTCTACTAGAGTGAAAGTCTCATCATAGTCAATGCCATGCACCTGTTGAAAGCCTTTGGAAACTAGCATGGCTTTGTATCTGCTAATCTATCCATCTGTTGTGCTCTTGGTCTTATAGACCCATATTCCCCTGACAAGTTTCCTTCCTAAGGGAAAGGGAACCAGATCCCAAGCCTGGTTCTCGAGGAGGGAGTTGTACTCCTCTTGCATGGCGTATTCCCAAAAGGGACTTCTAGCAGCCTCTCCATAAGACTTTGGATCTAAAGACTGAACCAAGAAAATATGTTTGGGTGGCATAGTTTCAATGGAAGTGAGTGCAAGAGGAGGCTCCTCGAAATTAGATCGAGTCCTCCTAGTATCAGTTGGATCCCCAACAAGATCCCCTGCATCCTGAAGGGTAGTCTTGGCCCACTTAGGCCGCTTCTCTAGCTCTGCATTTTCATCTGGATGAACTGACTCTACATCTGACTGTACTGACTCTATATCTAGATCATATGAATCCTCTGAATCAAAACTCTCATCTAAATAAGAGTTAGCATGTGCATGCTCACATCTATGACAGGTGGAAGAACAAAAATATATGCATGTGGTTGATGAGGTACATGCGAGACACTTTCCTCGAATTGGACACTTCACTCAATAATGAGTCGGTCTGATGAAATATAAATGAGTCTATATCCCTTCACATCGTTGGGGTATCCAACAAACATACATTATGTGCTCTTTGGATCAACTTTCTTCCTCTTCTCAGAGGGAATCCTGGCCCATGCACATGAACCGAAAATATGAAAGTGCGCCACTTCCAATTTGAGGCCGCTCTAAGCCTCATAGGGGGTCTTATCCTTGGAATATATATGGGGAGATATGTTTTGGATGTAGGTTTCACAATTAAGTGCTTGAGCCCATAATCTCTGTGGAAGTGACTTTTCATGTAGCATGCAAGATGCCATATCTTTTAGAGATCTATATTTCTGCTCAACAACTTCGTTTTGCTGCAGAGTATAAGGAACGATGTGTTGCAACTGAATCCCGGCCTCATGAAAAATATTATGTATCTCATGGTTGACATACTCCCCCTTTATCTTTTCAGAGGACTTTGATTTTCTTTCTTGACTATGTCTCAACAAGGGCTTCGAAATCTTTGAGGTGTTGAAAGACCTTTGATTTTTTCTTGAGAAAGTAAATCCATGTGAAGCATGAGAAATCATCAACAAAAATGAGCATGTACCTTGATTTATTGATTAATGGATGTGGAAAAGGACCCATGAGGTCACTATAGATAAAATCTAAAGGAGAGGAATCCTTTTGAGTCTTTCCTTTGTCGAATTTCTTTTGTGGGTGTTTTCCAAGGACATATCCCTCACAAATTCCTTTGAAGAAGTGTATATCAGGTATAACATCAACCATTCCATGGTTGCTAAGCTATTTCATATATATTAAATTCAAATTCTTGAACCTTTCGTGCCATATCCTACTTCTTTCATCAACATGGGTAAACAATAATGCAAAATCTGGTTCAATAAATTCAGAAAATGTGTAGAGTCTAGATTGATGATTTACCTCACCGGTAGCAACCCTGGAATTGGTTTGCATGTCATAGATATCCACTGCATCAGGTGTGAATATGACTCTCTTTCCGGTGCCTGAGTTTTTCATCTACTACAAAGAGACAAGATTGAGGAAAATTTTGGGACCGTGCAACACATTCTCGAAGCTTCCATTTGTGAGTTCAATTCTTCCTTTGTCGGTGACCTCAACTGGAGAGTTGTCCTCCATCAGAATAGGAGGAACTTTGCATGCATCCAATGAAGTATAGACTTCTTTTGTGGCATCCATGTGGTGTGATGCACCTAAATCTACAGTCCAAACATCAGGAGAGAAGTTGATGGCAATCAAAGCATGGCTAGAATTTCCTTTATTGGGATTCTGATCTTCTGGCTTCTTCTTTTTGGCACACTCGGGGATGTGATCTCCAAGGTTGTTTTGTTGAAGTATTTGGGTCATTAGATCTATATGTTTCTGCATACATGTGTATTCTGGATGGAATCCTTTACGATAGTAAGTGCATTTCTCCTCTTTTCTTCCCTTTCCACCTTTGGATCTGGAGGCATCGTTGAAGGGTTTTGAGTACCCTTCCTTCTTTGGATTTGCATGTTCTTTAATTTTGTATTTGTCTTTAGATTTCTAATATTGATGACCGCTTCCATTTTACACAGTAAGTGCATGCGCCTTTGGGCCTTTGATTTTTCCCATATTGATGAGTTTGTTCTGCTCTTGTGTCAGAGACTCGATAAAGTCCTCAAGAGAGGGAATCTTCCAATTAGATCAGATGTGAATATAACTTAATGAAATGTGGATAAAAACATTGAGTATTCTAGACCAAGTTTGGAAATAATGGTCAGAACCATTTGTTTCTCCTCCTTATATTTAGCAACCCTGCAAGCTTTGAGTTGTGACAACAAATCCTTATATTTGGTAAAGAATCTTGGAGATTGTCGAAGGTTTTTGGATCCAATGTGAGAAATTCCACCTCGAGAAAGTGTCCCCTCATCTCATCATGTTTTCAAAAAATCCCTTCCATGGTGGTCCAAGATTCAATGGGGTTTTTACAAGAGGATATGTGAAAGAGGAGTTCAGGAGAAATGAGACTGCAAATTATTCCAAATGCTTCATCCATTCGATTTAGGTACTTGGATTTTTCTATGGATGATGTTGGTTCTTCCTCTGTGTTCATGCTTAACCTGTACAATCCTTTGCTTCGAAGATGGATTATCATCTTCTCCTTCCATGCAAATATGTTGTAAGGTGTAATAATGAATTCTTTTGGAAATTCCATTTTTCGTTGTCTTCAATCTTCGGTACCTACAAAAATAATTTGGTGTGTATTTTCACTAGCAATCTGTCAGCTCTGATACCATGTAAATGTGTTGAACCTGCACATAATGTATCTAGCTAGGAATTGACATACACATTTGCAAAGAAAATATGAGAAAAGAGAAGCAAGAGAGAAAGAATGGAGGAATTCTCATTAACCAAATAAATGAGTGATAATTTACACATGATATACTCTGTATAACTCAACTAATGCAAGTTGGAGGAGAATCCAATGTGCCATAGTGGTGGTCTAGAGTGATCTGGACACATACCAAAAGTTACGAGAGTAAACTACCACCTAGTCTAGTCTCTCAGGAAGTTACGGGAATGAACTGCCACCTAGTCTGAGTTAACTAGTCTATCAGTCTTCAGTTCACTGAATGAAACAAAGTGAAGTGAGGAGGAGATTAGGGAATCATGAGTAATGTGATACTCTAGTGATGATCCCAAGTACAATGCACATTAGCTGGTGGTAATCCCAATGTAGCATCTAGACTCCACTCAACTGATCAAAATGAAGTGAAAACTGAAGAGAATATTCTCCCTAAACTTTAAGAGACTGGATAATCATTAATAAACATAGGGAAAACCTTAGGAAAAATAAATCATGGGTGTGTGTGAATTAATCCAACAATTGGGATATTTGGTGTGTAGATAAGGCCCATGATGATCTACTGTGACAATAAGAGTTGCATTAAACTCTTTGAGAATCTCGTTTTTAATGAAAATTCTAAACACATTGAAATTAGATATCACTTCATCCGATATTATGTTCATAGAGGAGCAGTTGATCTACAATATATTACCACAGATGAGAAAGTGGTGTACATCCTCACGAAAGCTTTGGGGAGAGGGAAGTTTGTACCTTTCAGAGATAAGCTTGGGGTGGTGAGGAACAATTTCCTAGATAAGAGGTGTTATAATATTGTGCTTGTTTACCATAGACAATGCTACACCATTTTCACCCAACAATAGGCACAAATATATCCCCGAGCACCTTAACCTTTGCTAGATAGAATGCTTCCGGGAAGCCACACTAGAACCAACAAATAAACCAAGAGAGCACACCTTCTCCAAGGTAGCACACAATTAAGAGTACCAAAAAGGATGAAAAAGAGTGTGTTGCAACATTGCAGCTATTGTTGCTCCTCTTCTAGACTTGCGCACTACTTCTATTGTTACTACACTTCTAAGGTATGTGCACTAACTAAGTGAGTGTGTGGGTTTTCCAAATGAGTTAAAGTGACTTCTATTTATAATAATATGGCCAAGTGAACAAGTGTCTCTTCAAGAAAGGTCGACCTGTCCTTTTCTACATATAATACTTCACTATTACTTATTTTTCTAAGCTGCCTTGAATTCCATGGTTTTCAAACATCTGTTTAGGTTTTCTCTTGCTTCTGAAATATTCTATTCTAGTCAAATGTTTATATGTGGAGGTTAATACCTCCCACAACTACCAAAATATCAACACTCCCTCTTATATAGGGAGGTATTTAACCATGATGTTCCCTTCTAGTCTTCATAGCCTTCTCACTATGCCATGATCCTATCGTCATGGTTACACAGACCATGCTACTGGTAGCATCATTACATCACACATGGATACACCCATGTGGACCTGCCAATCTCGTCTAGGGTCCACAACCCAATAGAGAACACTAGAGCTACACCTCGTAGTGTGTGTCACCATCATCGTCATGGGCTACACCCACATGATGTGCTCACCCATGGCTACACCCATGTCATGAGTATCATCATTACTATCACCATTATCCATCCATATCACATGGCATGGGAAAGGCCTACATGGTCTTAGATACCGGTAGAATCACCAAACATACACAGGCTATCTCATGATCACCCAGATCATATTATGAGCAACACCATCACAACCATACAGGTTCTCGACTACGCCACTAGCATACCAGACTGTCTCACTGGTGTATTAAAAACTCAGAATACCAGACCATCTCACTAGAGTATCCTACAACTTATCATAAATCCTACAACTCGGAATAATGCCTACAACTCGGCACAAAGCCTACAAATCAGCATGAATCCTACAAATGGACACAAGGTCTACAACTTGGCATGAAGCCTACAACTCGGCATGAAGCCTACAACTCATCACAAGGCCTACAACTTGGCACGAAGCCTACAACTCGGAACGAATCCTACAACTCATCACAAGGCCTACAACTCGGTACGAATCCTACAACTTGGCATGAAGCCTACAACTCGCCATGAAGCCTACAACTCAGCACAAAGGCCTAAAACTCGGCATGAATCCTACAAGATCATTCTTTTTGAATTTTTCCATCAGCTCCCTATAACTAAGAGAATCCTCTAACCATGCTTCAATCTTCTGCATGCCCCTATGCATCCTACAAAGTGTCACAAAACCTTGCTTCTTCTTGATTATTGTCTCCCTCTAAAGTTTGACTCTCTCTAAGTCCTTTCAAGTCTTTCTTTATGTGGTAACCTTCCTGGAATATGTAGGATAACCTAATGTTGATTCTTATACAACACCAATAGGCTTGAGATCAGGCTCCCTACTCTGTGGTGGATGATCCCTCTCACCATTCAAGGCTAGTGCAACATCCAGGGCTACTTCTAAAGGTCTGCAATTAAGAGAATTTTCCAACTTGATATCTATTTCATCTTGGTTCAAGAATCCTGCAAATATGTCCTCTACCTCTTCACCTTCCTCTTCATTTTTGTTCCCCTCGGATTCTCACAAAGCATCATGAGGTGGAACAAGATATGACCATGAGAAGCAAGCATCACATAAGGATGATGCATCTTCCCCCAACATCCCCCTCAGCCTGTGCAGAGACAACAAAGTGAGGGAATCAATGGTGATATATTTTTTGGTCTCCTCGATGCTCATCCTATACGATATCAATTTCTCTTGACTGGGAGTGTCCACACCATAATAGAAGGACCCAAATATTGGACGACTTGTTATTCTCATGTGAACCTCCTTGGCACCTGCATATTTAATCATTCTCGCAATCTTTGAAGAAGTTGTTCCCTTGACAATACAATCGTCCACAACAACAACCTTCTTACCCTCCAACACACCGCAAATAGGGGTCGGCTTCAGATCCACATCGAAATCCCTAATCTTTTGAGAGGGCTCAATAAAATTTCTACCCACATAGTGTGACATAATCAAACCCCGTTGGAAGGCCACCTTACTTTTCCTGACATACCCAAACGTGACAACCATTCTAGAGTCTGACAAAACAATAACAACATCATAGTTCACTAGTGCCTCCTCTGCCAATATCCAACAAAACTCATATCATGACTCATACACAAACTACCCAAAGACAACAGAACTAGGAAGCAAGAAATATATGTGTTCAAAAACAGAAGCCTTCCTTTGCTTATGTGGCATCAAGCATATCGTTCTCACGCCATCCTTAACCATGAAAATAATCTCATTGTGGCCCACCTCATGTTCATAGGTCACCTCGATAAGGTCCAACGCGCATGTCTCAAAGGTGAAGACCATGTCCCCATTCTTGCGCCTCCCCATGACCAGGGGTCAAAACCCATGTAAGTCACACACGGCCACCAACTTGTCCTCCGTCAAGAAAAACAGAGAAAAAAAACCCTCCAGCTACTACATGGCCTCGACCAAACGCAAAATAAAATATTCTTCCTTCGACAGTGCAATAAGAACATAGTTACCACTTAACGAGAACTCTACAGAGTTCTAGTTTTTTGGGGGGTCCAATATTTTACCCCATTTTTAAAAATGGTGCTATCGGTAACACCCCTCTCCCTTTTTAGGTGGTTTTTTCAATATTTTGAATTTTTCGATCCACGATGTTTCCACATTTTTTTTACATGCTTATCTTTTATCTATTTTCAATTTTTTCAAAAAAAAATTATTTTTATTTTTTATTCAACAGTGTTTTTAGTCATTTTTCCATGTTTCTTTCAATCTTAAAAATATTTTTTACCATTTACTTTTTTGAAGTTACGATTTTTTATATAATTGGGTCTCCTTAATCAATTTATTGTTTCATAATTTTAAAATATAGTGGAAAACACCATTTTTAACACATTGTTTACCTTTGCTTCAATACATAGAAAAAAATTGTTGTTAAATAACACTATTTTTTAATATTTAACAAAAAAATATAATTCATTTTTTTTTATANAAAAATTAAAAAAAACTAAGAAAAATAAAAGAATTGAAATTAAAAAATAAAATAAAAAATTTGAAAAGCAAATTTAGATAATAAAAAAGATTAAAGAGGAACTTAAAAAACTAAAGAGGAAAAAAAAAACAAAACAAATATATAAACTAAGCTAAAACTAGAAAAAAACAAAAAAAAAAAGGTAAAAAAACAAATTTATGGCCCAAAATTTTTAGGAATGTTTAAAAAACACAAAGAACAATTAAAAATATATATTAATATAAACAAATTAACACACTTAAACGACA
>JZKD02S2123609.1:625995-637101 GCA_000966675.3 Picea glauca
ATAAATAAAATTTAAAAAGTGAATAAAAAAAAAATTAATATAAAACAAGAAAAACATTTGAGCCTGATATTAAATCTTCAAGTCCACACAAGTTTCGAGTCACAACACACAATGCCTAGCACTCGAGTATAGCGCCAAGCCTACAACAGAGTCCATAATCTATGCACAAACCATTGAAGATCAAGTTGTAAGACAAAACCATTGAGGAGGGAGCCCACAAGGCTCTTTTGCATTGCGTCCAAGTCATACAAGTCCACACAATAAGTGAAAAACCCCAGCACTGAGCACCAAGCCCTTCCATTCCACATGCCAAACTGTAAGGCACGACCAAGAGATGATTCCGCAAAGGGAAATTTTATTTTTCACTATGCGTCCAACGCACCAGCACACAGCCATCAGGATAGTGCCAAGCTCGCAGGCGTTGCACTACACAGGCCCAGCCGAAAACTTTTAAAAAAGAAAGTGCGGGCTCATGGGTTTTCAACCCGCGACTGGTAACCAGTCGACGCCCAAATACAAGCACCGAAGTCCATGAGTTAACACATATACCGAGTCCACAATTCAACAACACATAAACCAACACGAGCGCCAGCGCCAAGCCTCCAAGGATAGTCACTTGCACATATAATCACGGGTTAGCAAGAACACATAAACCACAAAAAGCCTAGCACAGGCACCAAGCCCAACAAAACTCTACCTATCTCATGTATCGAGACCAGGATCTAAGTAGATAACAAAGCATCGAGGGTCTAGTCACGATGAGAATCACTCACACTAAGGCACCCACGAAGCAACACACATAGCTCACAAGGGGAGATAATATTGCACTACGTGTTTATATAAAAATAAATAATAAAAAAAGGGAGAGTAAGAGCCACAGGCTAAGGGAGGAGTCGAGGGAGGAGTCACAGGCCTTTATGCGAGCCTTTTCCAAAGCTTTGAATAATTTTAGTGGAGTCTGTGGGGATTGAACCCTGGACCTCCCGCACAGTGCAAAGCCTTGGCAAGGGCTGGCAACTGGTGCGCCCACATATTGTTGTTTCATAGCATTCCTCCCATTATCACAGACTGACACGACCCTCTCGAGTCCCCTTTCTCACAATCTACAAACCGATGCAGAGTCACAATGACCATCCCTCATAGACCTAACGACGGCAGCTACAAGGCTAAAAGCAGAGGCTAAAGGGTGATACGGCGGCTGCTACAAGCCCGAACATTGAAGGCTGAGGTTACAGACTTCAACAACGGCCAAGACCATGTGCCAAGCCATGAAGGAGGAGCCCACGGGGGCTTGTAAATTTCATCTTTCCCACAAGAAGGAGCCCGACGTAGTTACACAACCAAAGGACTGCGCGGCCAAACCCTCTATTGAGCAAATGACAAAAAAAAACCAAACAAAGCAAAAATGAAAGAGGCACGATTGCAATTGCATACAGGAAGAGTGCGGGATTAGGGTTTGGGGGCAGGGCGTGTAGGGTTTTGGGTGATGGGAAAGGGGAGGGCGGGGCACGTGGGTCTCATGTGAGAACCCACTTTGCCACCCTCCACCCACTAGTTAACTTATTTTATTAATTAAATTGAATTAAATTATTTATGTAATGATTTATGTTTTTAATTTGTTGTTGTTATATAATTTAATTTGTTTATTTTATTTTATTTCTAAATTAAATTTTATTTTATTTATTTATTTTATTTATTTTATTTTACTTGATTATTTAAAAAAAAAATTAATTAATTTCTCATTAATTTAATTATTTTATTAAACAAATTAAAATAATTTAATTTGTTTAATTAAAATAATATTTCTTTATAACTATATTATTATTTATACAGTTGTTTGAATTTTAATTAGTAGTTATTTTAGAGCTATTTCAAATTTAATTATTTTTTTATTATTTAAATAATTAGATTTAAAATTTAATATTTAATGTTAATGTTAATGTGCGTCTCTCAAATTATCGATAATTAAGTACATATGTAATGATTTAGGTTAATGATTAATTATGTAAAAGATCACATTAACGGGTTTTAAAAGAAATTTTGGAGGGGGCTTCATGCGCACGTGGAAGGTAAGTTAGAGGAATTAACGACTATGGTACAGTGCTAGCATAGCGACTAGGTGAGGGAGTCAATAGTTTTCTTAGGCGAAGACATCGAGCTTAGATGCTTTAACCCTGACCTAGCCACTTCCCCTAAAGAGAGTAATGTCTGTTTACAGACAAGTAAAAAAAAACTTACGCCTAACCCTGTTTTCAAGTTTAAGTTGCGCAAATATGAACTTCCCTAAACTCTCCCTGACAAACTCTTGGTTGATGCAGATTTGATTATACAGGATGGTTAGGACTAGAGGAAATCAAGGCAGAGGGGCATCGTCGCAGGGACCATCAACGCGGCCACTACCATCGCCTAAATTAGCTCTCATTATGTGTGCTTTGGAGGCCATAAATGAGACTTTAAAGGGGTGTCAGCCAACAGGGACCAAAGTGGATCCCTGCCATCGGGAATGGGTAATCCTAAAGCGTCGAGGGATTCAGGGGGAGGGCCTCCACCCGAAGACGTCACTAGAGAACTACAGAAGATCAAACTTCCAGAGTTTGTCGGGGGTCGTGCCAGTGAACGTGCAGAGGCATGGTTGGAAGGCATGATAAGGTGTTTCACCTTAAGGGACTATGCGTCCACTTCAAAGGCGAAGATACCGATTTTTCATTTGAGAGACAGTGCCCTGAACTGGTGGGGCAACCTAGAGAGGCAATTTCACCTTACGCCGGACACCGTCTCTTAGGAAATTTTTGAGGAGAGTTTCCAAAGGAAATATCTACCAGCTTACTATGAGGAACAACAAGTGGGAGTGTTTCATGCTCTAGTACAGGGAAACAAGATCGTAGAAGAATACGAGATCAGGTTTATGGAATTGGGAAAATATGTTTCATGCATGGATAATGACCAATGACAAGAAGAACGCTTTGTCTATGGGTTAAACCCTAAGATAAGGGCCATGGTGCGGATGTGGAAACCGTCTTCAGTAGTAGAAGTAGTGGAAAATGCACGTTATGTGGAGGAACACATGAACTTAAATGTAGGTACGAGATCGATCTTTTTGCATCATCCTGGATTCGTGGGGAAGACCCCTAGGACATTTTCCAGGGGAGGGAGCTCAAGGCCACCTCCATATGGTAATAAATTCGCACCAAGGACAGTCACCATAGGTATTTCAATGGCATCGAGTGCAGCATCTCGTTCATCACTAACAACGCAGGAAAGTCCACGACCATCTCAGGGAGCAGCTAGTAGGGGTAGGGGTTCCAGGGGAAGGAACTCATTTTAGAGACTATCACAGAGCAGTGCGTAGGTTCCATCTCGTGTTATGTGTTAGGGATGTGGAGGACCCCATTACCAGCGTGACTTCCCAAAGTTGAAAGTAGGATTTGTGCATAGAGAAGGAAAGGCCCCAATGGGAAGAGCAAGTGGCAGCCACCAGATTTACGCAGTGGTTAATAATCGCTAGGCAGAACATCAATCCGCAGTAGTGGAGTCTTCAGGTACACTAAATCATATCAATGTTAATATTTTATTTGATTCTGGTGCTACAGATAGTGTCATTTCACTATCTGCATTAGAAAAGAGTGGGTTGGCAACCTACGAGCACAATGACTTTAAACAAGTCGAGATGGCTTTGGGGAAAAAACAAGCGGTAGGACCTAGCATTGATAATTGTCTAGTAGACCTGGGAGTGTGTACTACCAGGTTGAAGGTATACATCACTACTCTATGGATTGGTTAGAAGCCCATCGAGCTATGGTAGATTGTTTCGCAAAAAGGGTGCTTTGTGTTGATGACGAAGGAAGACCAGTAGAGATCCAGGGTGTACGGAGAAAGATGTTTCTATGCTTTATTTCAACTATGAAAGTTAAGCGATGCATGAGGCAAGGGTGTCGAATTTATGTCGTTGAAGCAGTGAATGAAAAGAAAGGACCCTCCTTAGATCAGTACCCGGTATTTTCAGAATTTAAGGATGTTTTTCCGAATGAGTTACCAGGGTTACCTCCTGAGAGGGAGCTTGATTTTACTATTGAGCTAAAGCCTGGTGTAAAACCAATTTCCAAAACTCCGTATAGGATGATAGCGCCAGAACATTGTGAGTTGCAGATGCAATTGAAAGAGATACTCGACTTACAACTAATAAGACTCAGTGTCTCGCCTTGGGGTGCACCAGTAATTTTTGTAAAGAAGAAGGATGGTTCCTTACGACTGTGTATAGATTACAAGGACTTGAACCGTGCTACAGTGAAAAATAGGTACCCAATTCCACTAATAGATGATCTCTTCGATCAGATGAAAGGAGCAACGGTATTCTCAAATATTGATTTGTGATCAGGGTATCATCAGTTAAGAATTAAGAAAGGTGATATTCCTAAAACTACCTTTCGAACTCAGTTTGGGCATTACGAATTTGTTGTAGTACCTTTCGGATTGACCAATGCGCCAACATTATTCATGAGCCTCATGAATGGTGTATTCCGGAAGTACTTAGACCACTTTGTACAAGTCTTTCTAGATGACATCATCATCTATTCCAAAAATGAAAGAGAGCATAAGGAACACTTGCGAGTGGTATTGTCCTGCCTTAGAGAGAACAAATTGTATGGGAAGTTGTCGAAGTGTTCCTTCTTCTAGAAAGAAATCCACTATTTAGGTCATATCATTTCCGGCGAAGGAATCTCTATGGACCCAGAAAAGGTAAAGGCCATTATGGAATGGCCAATGCCGAAAAACGCTCATGAGGTAAGAAGCTTCATGGGGCTAGCAGGTTACTATAGGAGAATTGTGGAAGGGTTCTCTAAAATAGCGAAACCCATCACCACTTTGCAGTGCAAGGGGATCAAGTATGAATGGATAGAAGAATGTGATAGTGCATTCATTGAGCTTAAGAGGTTACTAACTAGTGCGCCAATTCTATGAGTGTCGGATATGGAAAAGGACTTCACAGTCTGCACAGATGCCTCGAAGCAAGGGTTGGGGGCCGTGCTAATGTAGGATGGAGGAGTGATAGCTTATGCGTCAAGGAAGTTGAAGAAAGACGAGGAGATTTACACTACTCATGATTTAGAGTTGGCAATTGTAATGCTAGCTCTGAAACTTTGGAGGCACTATCTAGTGGGGCAAAACTTTGAGTTCAAAACAGACCATCAAAGTTTAAAACATCTCTTCACTCAAAGGGATCTAAATGCCAGGCAAAGGCGATGGAGTGATTTCATGAGTGAGTATGATTTTGGTATTTCATACATCAAGGGAAAAGAAAATGTGGTCGCGGATGCCTTGAGTAGGAGACCACGTGTCTTCTCCTTGGTACCCTTAAAAGTCAATCTGAGGGAACCTGTGTTGACGCAACTCCTTGGAGACAGTTGGTATTTAAAGGTTACCTCAAACCTCCAGAATGGGAGGCAATTAGATCCAAAGCATGAAGGATATAGTCTGGAAGCAGATGGACTATTGAGATATCGAGGAAGGATGTACATACCCGAAAGTGGGGATATTCGAAGCATCATACTAAAGGAATCCCATAGAGCACTTTATTTTGCGCATCCGAGTGTGAAGAAAATGTACGTAGACATGAGGGAGTTTTTCTTTTGGGTAGGCATGAAGCGTGATGTAGTCCATTTCATCGCCAAGTGCCTAGAGTGTCAACAAGTAAAAGTTGACCACCATCACCCAGAAGGTATCCTACAACCACATGATGTTCCTATGTCTAAGTGGGAAGTCATTTCCATGGATTTTGTTATGGGGTTTCCGCTCACATCTCATAGACACAATGCCATTCTTTTGATAGTTGATAAGTTAACCAAGAGTGCTCATTTTTTTCTGGTTAGAGACACTTATGATGTCACTGATGTGGCACACGTGTTTGTAAGTGAGGTCATATGTTTGCATGGGATACCTAAGAAGATCATTTCAGATAGGGACTCCAGATTCACTTCTAGCTTTTGGACAAGTTTGCAGTCAATGTTGGGGACTCAGTTGAACTTAAGTACATCTTATCATCCTGAAATAGATGGGCAAACCGAGAGAGTAAATCAGGTTATGGAATACATGTTTAGGATGTATGTTATGGATAATCAAACCCTTTGGGAGAAGTACCTACCTTTGGTAGAGTTTGCCTATAATAATAGTTTTCATAGCTCCATCAGAATGCCACCCTACGAAGCTCTGTATGGAAGGCCATGCAGAACGTCGTTGAGTTGGGAGAGGTTAGAAGACTGAGTAACAGTTGGACTAGAGTTGATTCAAGAAATGGAGGAACATGTGATTCAGATTAGGCAGAGACTAAAGGAAGCACAGGATAGACAGAAAATTAATGCGGATGCACACAGGACTGACCGAAGTTATAAAGTGGGAGATCAGGTTTTCATTCGTATCAGGCCTAATAAGAGTACCATTCAATTTGGGAAGGGGACAAAGTTGTCACCTCGATTTATAGGACCGTTCAAAATCCAAGAGAAAATTGGACCCGTTGCCTATCGTCTCGTACTGCCACCCCACTTGCATAAAACTCATAATGTTCTTCAAGTATCTGTTCTACGTCATTATGTTGTTGATGAATCACATAAACTAAATTGAAAAGAATTGCAGGGATTAGACGCAGGAACCCTCACGGTAGAACCATTATGCATATTGGACCGTAGATTCCGACAGCTCAGGAACCATCTAGTAGACCAAGTTAAGGTCCATTGGGACAAGTATAGTCCAGGATCTGCTACTTTGGAAGATGTCGAGACATTACGACGAGATTATCCCTCACTTTTTTTACCACCTCACGAATATGTTCTCAAAGGTAGGGTGTATGTAACGCCACCTTTTGACTTAGACAGCTAGGATTACTTGAGGCCTAAACACCTTTATTTTCTATTCACAGTAAAACTATTAAATGATACACTTGAACTTTTAAGACGTATGAACATTTATGAATGTTTAAATATGTTTGAATAATGATGGATATGATGCGATATATTGTGAGAATGTAAATTTTATGAATGTTTAAATGTTATTGATGATGATGGATATGATATGATCTACTATGTGAATGTAAATTCTATGAATGTTTAAATGTTGTTGATGATGAAGGATATGATGCGATATATTGTGTGAATGTGAATCCTATGAAGGTTTAGATTCTATTTGAATGATGTTGGATATGATGCAATCTATTATGTAAATGATAATTCTATGAATGGGTAACGTTAATGGAATTATGGGGATATTTTGAGATCTATTTCTAAAAAACTTGATGTTAAAATTGTTGGTACGTGGATACCGAATGGAAATTATGGTTGTAAGCAATTACATGATGATAATGCATAGATATGTATGAGTTTGTGTCACAGACTAATCTGCAAGTTATTGGGCTATGAAATAGCCAAGGGATAATGGTGATGAAAGTGGATGTCATGACCACCGACCAAGAAACAATATGGTATGAATCTTTGTATGTGGAATTATATTGGTTGGATACATTGATATGATATGTGAACCAGTGCATGATTTCAGGAGGTGAAACTGTCCAAAACCGAGTAAACAATGACAAAACTCCCAACAACACAGTGCCACTATATATTCCATTGTAGGGTGTGGACCCTAGTCCTGTTAGGAGGGGTGGAGGCATTTCCCACCGTGTATCCTCTGAAACCTGGAGTCATGGGAGGACGGTGTTAGCTCACGCTCCCCTAGACGTGTGATGATGATTGTTAGTTGCCTGCTGGGGAAGCTTGGTCAAGAGAGTGACACTTCTGCTTATGGGTTCTATTTGGAGTTAGGTCAATATAGTTGACGCTCTAAGATAGTCTAGCAGAGGAAGGATAGGAATGGAAGATGGAAGTAAGTTAGGGAGGAAGGATGAGTAGAAATAGTTGAGAGTGTATGGAGATTTGTCTTATGGTGGAATTTATTGTTTTTCCTTCTGAAAAGAAAAAGTATATATATGAATATTCATAATTACTTAACTAAACTACAATTGTCTAAATAGCATTGTTGAGCTAGAAAATTGTAATTAAAGGATTTCGCAAACATTTGATTGGGTTATTGTCTTTTATAAAATGAATAGTCTTGTTGAATGGATTGGATGCATACAGAAATTACTATAGAGATGATAGTTATTGTTATTAAAACATGCACGAGACTTGTATGTACTAGCTACACATGCATTTCTTGCACATGTACACTAGTATGTATGAGTTTTTTTGGATTACTTACTAATAATGTCGGTTATTTGTTATGAATGTGTGAACCATGTGTCTTTTCCCTTGTATCATAAAATACTTTAACTTCTGGACAAAGTTTCCTGAAGGGTGGGTGTATGTAACAACCCTAGTTAAATAGTTAATTGTCATAGTTAAATAATTGTTTAAAGTATATTAAGTTTAATTAATTAATTAATTAATTGTCATGAATTATTAATTGTTTTATGTATATTAATTAATTAATTAACTCATTAAATATTTGGGTAATGAATTTAAGTTTAATAAATTTTAATTTATTAAAAGAAAACTTAACATATCGAATGATGGAACCATTAAGGAGAAGGGGATAAGGTGGTTCGCATTGAATGGAGGGATAAGGTGGGTGATTCTTAATGAAAGGAAGAAGGTGGTGAATGGGGGAAAAAAATAAAAGGAGGATATGAGGGGGAAAACACTCGAGAGAAGGGGACTTTTGGGCAGGGAGCATTATTTTTGTATTAGGAGATTCGAAGACAATATTACGGGTTTTGGCTAGAGAAGCTTGTGGTAGGATTGTTACAAGGGGGCACCTGTTGCTGGGAGTTTTGGACTCCGGGGGCTAGGAATCCTTATGGAATTTTGGAGCTAGGGAGTTGGAGAGGCTCTGTTCCTAGCTGGATGGGTGGTTAGACGGTTTTGGGCAGAGCATCAGGCAGAGTTGGAGAATTTGGGCAAAGCATCAGGCAGAGTTGGAGAATTTGGGCAGTTGCATCAGCTAGAGGTATGTATTTTCATTTTTCTACTGTGTGATATAATTTATTATGATCTGCTCATAAATTTTATTTAAGCTGAATGGTTATATGTTGGTTATGAAATTGTGAAAATGTTAGGATAGCATTTCTTTAATCAATTTTTTTTTGTTTTATAAGGCTCTGTTTGAAGAGACCTTACAGGAATTATGAGTTCCTAGTTATGTCATTTTGGCTAACCAATGCTTTTGCTACATTCTAGTCCTACATGAATCATGCTTTCAATAAGTAGCTTCGGAAATTTATGTTAGTCTTCTTTGTTGACATTCTCATTTATAGCAAGACTTGGGAGGAACACCTCTAGAAATTGGACGAGGTGTTGGAGATTTTGGAGGATCGACAGATCTACGCAAAAAAAATCTAAATGTGATTTTGGCATTACTGAGATGCTTTATTTGGGGCATGCGATCGGGGAAAACAGGGTCCAGGTACACCAGGAGAAAATCAGAACAATTATCGAGTGGCCTACCCCCAGAAATGTGACAGAAATGAAAAGCTTCTTAGGCCTCTGCACTTATTACATGAAATTTATTAAGGGGTTCTCATAGTTGATGGAACCTCTTACAGATCTCACTAAGAAGGGATATTTCAGTTGGATAGATGAGGCATAGGAAACATTTGAGAATATGAAATAAGTAATGAGTTTGTGTCATGTGTTAGCCTTACCAGACTTCACTCAACCATTTGTGCTTGAGTGTGATGTTTTAGGGATAAGGATAGGAGTTATATTGATGCAAAACAACCATCTCATTGATTTTGAGAGCCACAAACTTAGGGAGTATGAGAGGCATTACTCGATATACGATACGCAGATGTTGGCCATCATGCATGCATTGGCCAAATTCAGATAGTACTTGGTGGGGAGCAGGTTTAAAGTGAAGATAGATCATAACAACCTAAGGTTCCTCATGGAGCAGAAAGAATTGAGTGAGGGGAAGCAAAAGTGAATCAGTAAAATTCAAGCATATGATTTTGAGATCGAGTACGTGAAGCGATATAACAATGTGGTGGCCGATGCCATTTCCAAAGTACCATCCACTCTCTCCCTCATGGAGATTTCAACTGACTGGAAATCTCTTTTGTTTGTAGAATACTCGAAGAAAAAGTTTTCTTGTGAGATCCTTAACGGGGACCCAAGATGATCGGTACCAAGTTATTGATGACATCATTTATTACAAAGGAAGGATCTACCTAGTAACAGAATCTCAGTTGAAGGATAAAATCATGCATGCAACACACAATTCACCATTGGCAGGACACCCTGGTACTTGAAAACCTACAAGCAAATTAGGGAAATATTTACGTGGAAAGGCCTCAAGAAGAACATGTTGAGATTCGTGAGGGAATGCACCATCTGTTAATAGAACAAAGAGGAGCATACTCACACGACTGGATTACTCCATCCACTTCCCATTCCAGAACAAAAATGGGAAAGCATCTCTATGGATTTCATCACAGGGTTGCCTCAAGAGCAAGGAAAGGACTACATTTATGTGGTATTTGGCATGCTCATGAAATTTGCACACTTATTTACCATACCGTCCAGGTATTCAACAACACAGGTAGTAGAGTTGTTCTTTAGAGAGATATTTTGAATGCATGGGTTGCTGAAAACTATTTTCAGTGACAGAGATAGCAAGTTCATGGGAGGATTTTGGTAGGATCTTTTCAGGATAGTTAGAACAAATATGACACCTAGCATGAGTTACCATCCTCAGATCGATGGGAAGACTGAGATTATGAATAAATGGCTTGAAGGTTATCTGAGGAATTATGTGTAGGCTCAACAGAAATCTTGGATAAAATGGTTACACTTGGGAGAGTGTTGCCAGAACACCACCTATCACATGTCGATTAGGATGACACCCTTCTAAGCCTTGTATGGATATGATGCACCCACGTTTGTGGATCGTATATTTGGAGACAGCAGAGCACCTAAGGCTAAGGATTGGATTCGGGAGAGCCAAGATATTCTACGAACCCTCAAGGATAATTTGAAAATGGATCAGAATCAACAAAAGGTCTATGCAGACATGCATCGGGTGGAGACCTTCTATGCAGACAGACATAGAGTGGAGTGTATATTT
>JZKD02S2123609.1:679224-692191 GCA_000966675.3 Picea glauca
AACTTGTTTGTAAAGTCTTGAAGGACTGTAAGAAATTGCAGATATGGAGTGTCGACTCTATCTGGCAATAACTAGTAGTTATTGTAATAGGACAGAGTAGGTAATAGCTTTGAATTTAAAATCATAGATTTCAGAACACGATGAGAGAGCTCATGGAGTAGTCCTTAGATAGTTTTTCGGTATTGCTTTGTAAGATAGAGAATGCAAGAGACAAAATAGAGAGATCAATAGAGCAGAGTAGAATAGCAGAAACACTATGTATTTTGTTTTCATGAATGAATAGAGCAGACAAAAATTGTCCCAAATCCTTGGACTGGGTTCATTTCATGTGTGATTGAATGAATGTTATTCTGCGTGTATGATTTGTTACAGTTCATTTCATGTATGAGTGTTCGAGAGATTAACTGTATGAGTTCGTGACGAAACTGGTCTGAGTTTCAATTGTTTCTCTTCTGATACTTGTATGCAAGGTGTGCATCTCGAGCGCAAGGAGTGCGTGGACTGAGTCTAGGATTGATTTAGAGAAGTTCAGAGAGAGATTCAGAGAAACTCGGACCAGGTGCAAGGTGTGCACAATGTCAAGGAGTGAACAAGCTTCAGAGAACCAGCGTAGAAGAACGCCAGGTGGGCGATAAGCATTTTCTTAGCAAGAAAATCCTTTGAATTGAGTTATTTGAAATCTCGAGAACGTAAGATGTGTGTGGAGATCGAAATCCTTCCAAGGGATAAATCTCAGAAGAGATAGCACTTTCTACAAGTGTTAGCGAGATCCAAGAGTTGGATTCACAAGAGGGGCGAAGATCGAGTCTCTCAACCTTGAGAAATCTTCCAAGTCTTGGAGAAGGTGAAAGTTCAGGAGAGAAGGTACAGTGGTTGTAGATTAGTTGTAGGGAAGATTTGGACCGTCGAATCCATGTCCAGGCAATGAGAAGTAAGCGCAGCAGAAAAACAGACATGAATCGTCAGATCTGGCGTGTGAACCAACAATCGTTGGATCTGGAGGAAGTTGCACGGGGGAAGTTATGAACCCATCAGAACCATCCATCGGAGAGGGCATGTGGCAAGCGCACAATGTTTCATTGACTCACAACTTGAAAGCGTCAAAGGGAAGTCCGTGAGGTTTTGTGAAACGCGAACTCCTGAAAGGATCATAGCCGTTGATCGTTCCGAAGTCATCGGGACCGTCCGTTGTCAAGGGAGACACGTGGCAAAGAGTCATCGTTTCGCTGACTCGCAGAGTGAAGAAGTCAAGGAGCAGAATCTGGAGAATTCACGAAGAGTAGATTTACGAGAGGATCACAACGGTTGATTGTCCCAACGTCATCAGCGCCGCAAATTTTGGAGGGACGCGTGGCAAGAGACCAACATTTTGCTGACTCACTACTAGAGAAGGTCAAAGGAGCAGAGTCGAGGACTTGCGATAGGATCTGAGCCGTCAGATCATGAGAGAAACATGACCATCGATCTAGGTGAAGGAAATATCAGAGGTTCGGGGATCGGGCTTTCGAAAGGTAAGCGTGGGGGTTGAGCTTCAATCTTGCGAAACGCGAAGTCCCGACGCACTCGGAGGAGTAGCCCCAGGTCATACGTAAGGGTCACCTGGATAGAGACCAAAGGGAGAGCTAAGGAACATTAGCCCATTTCAGAATTCGGGGATTGGAGAGTTAGAGTGGACTCATACATGGAAGTCTCGAGGTCGCGAAACGCAACGAGCCTTTCTGGGCTCAACCGATGGTCATAGGTGGTGGTCACATGGGGAAAGATTTGAGGGGAGCTAACCAGCGGTCAACCGTCATTGGGAATCAACTATCGAGAGGATTGAGGAGGCTCATTCCAAGGAATCGTGATACGCGAACTCATGATAAGCCTTTTTCGTAGGCGTGCGATCACGTTTCTCTCATGATCTGACGATTCAGATCCTATCGCGAGTTCGGACCTCGCGAGGCCCAGATTTCGCTCCTTTGGCCTTCTCTAGTAGAAAATCAACGAAATGTTGGTATCTCGTCACACGTCCCTCCAAAATGGACGACCCTGATGACATTGGGACAATCAACGACTGTGATCCTCTCGCGAATCTGCTCTTCGCGAATTCTCTCGATTCTGTTCTTTGACTTCTTCACTCTGCGAGTCAGCGAAACGATGACTCTTCGCCACATGTCTCCCTTGACAATGGATGATCCCGATGACTTCAGAACGATCAACGACTATGATTCTTTCGGGAGTTCGCATTTCGCGAAACCTCACGGACTTTCCTTTGACCCTTTCAAGTTGAGAGTCAGTGAAACATTGTGCGCTTGCCACACGCCCTCTCCGATGGACGGTTCCGATGGGTTTAAAACTTTCCCTGTACGACTTCCTCTGGATCCAACGACTGTTGGTTCAGATGCTAGATCTGATGGTTCATATCTGTTTTCCTCCTGCGCTTACTTCTCGCTTCCTAGACACGGATTTGACGGTCCAGATCTTCCCTGCGATTGATCTACGACCACTATACCTTCTCTACTGAACTTCTTCCTTCTCCCAGACTTAGAAGATTTCTCAGTGTTCAAAGACTCGATCTTCGCCCCTCTTGCGAATCCAACTCTTGGATCTCTCTAACACTATGTGATGTAATTCCTATGGATGTCTGTCATATTTTATTGGGGAGGCCGTGGCAGTATGACCGAAAGGTTATTCATGATGGGAGAGAGAATACCTATACCCTAGAAAAGAATGGTAGAACACATATGTTGCTACCCATAGAAGACAAAGAGAAAAAGAGAGAAGATAGTTCAAGCATACTTCTCATGAGTGGGAAGGAGCTCTTAAAAGAAGTCAAGAAGGAGAAAGAAATGAAATTTGTTGTTGTGAGGAAGCCTAAAGTTATCCTTACGAATACTTCTGTAGAAGACTTTCCTGTAGAAATCTAGGAACTGTGTGAGAACTTTGATGATATAGTTGTGGATGAGTTACCACACTCGTTACCACCCATTAGGAGCATAAGCCATCATATTGACCTTATTCCAAGAGCTACTTTACCAAAAAAAGCATCTTATAGGTTGACACCTAAAGAGAATGAGGAAGTCAAAAATCAAGTCCAGGAGTTGTTGGATAAAGGGTTAGTCAGGGAAATCCTAAGCCCATGTGCAATACCAACTGTATTAAGTCCAAAGAAAGATGGGGGATGGAGGATGTGTACAGATTCCTGAGCCATCAACAAGATAACCAGTAGATACAGATTCCCTTTGCCAAGGATGGATGATTTGATGGACTGTTTGAGTGGAGCAAGCTATTTTTCCAAGATAGACTTGAAGAGTAGATATCATCAAATCCGAATGAGAGAGGGAGATGAATGGAAAACAACATTCAAGAGAAACGAAGGATTGTTTGAATGGTTGGTCATGCCGTTTGGGTTGACAAATGCACCAAACACATTTATGAGATTGATGAATGAAGAGCTGAAAGACTTCATAGGAAAATTTGTCATAGTATATCTAGATGATATACTAATCTTCAACAAGACAAAGGAAGAACACTTAAGATATCTGACATTAGTGATGGAAAGGTTGCAGCAATAGAAATTGCTGATAAATTTGAAGAAGAGTTCTTTTATGAAGAAGGAGCTCATATATTTGGGTTTCGTAATCTCTTCAAATGAATTGAAGATGTACCCAGAAAAAGTGAGAGCGATCAGAGAATGGTCATAACCGAGCAACATATTTGAGGTAAGAATTTTTCATGGGTTAGCAAGCTTTTATAGAAAATTTATCAGAAATTTTAGTGGCATATGCGCACCCATGATGGACATTGTGAAGAAGAAACACAAGTCCTTCAGTTGGATAGAGGAAGCTGAAAGAAGTTTCAAAGTGTTGAAAGAAAAGATCATAGAGAAGCCAATTCTGGACTTACCATATTTTGGAAAAACATTTCAGGTGAGATGCGACGCAAGTGGATTAGCTATTGGAGCAGTCTTGAGTCAGGACAATAGACCAGTTGCTTATTTCAGAGAGAAACTGAATGACGCCAAGCAAAAGTATTCCACGTATGAGAAGGAATTTTATGCGGTGATTCAAGCATTGAAAAAATGGAGACACTATCTAATTCCTAAAGAATTTTTCTTGTGCAGTGACAATCAAGCTTTGCAATTTATTACTAGGCAAGAAAAGTTGAATCAGAAACATGCAAAATGGGTAGAATTCATGCAAAATTTTACTTTTGTTATTAAACACATCGCTGGAACTACTAACAAAGTCGCAGATGCTTTGAGCAGAAGGAGGTTGATTGTACATGAATTCCAGGTGGAGACCTTAGGGTTCGAACACCTCAAGGAGCTGTATAAAGAAGATGCAGATTTCAAAGAAGCTTACAAGGCATGCAATAATCCTTTATTGGGAGATAGAAGCCCATGGAATGAATATTTGATTAAGGATGGATTATTGTTCAAGGGGAGCCAATTATGCATTCCGAAGTGCTCAATGAGAGACAACCTACTGAAAGAGAAACACAATGGAGGTTTAGCTGGACACTTTGGTCACGATAAGACATTTGCATAGCTGAGCAATTCATATTATTGGCCGAGCATGAGAGCATAAGTGAAGAAGTTTGTAAACAAATGCAAAATTTGTCAATATGCAAAAGGAAGACAATCGAACACTGGTTTGTATCAGCCATTACCAATTCCAGAGAGGTCGTGGGATGCAATCAGTATGGATTTTGTTTTGGGATTGCCTAAAACTCAAAAAGGGAGTGATTCCATATTTGTTGTGGTAGACGGATTCTAAAAAATGGCACATTTCATACCATGGTAGAAGACAAGCGATGCCACACACATCGCCAATTTATTTTTCAGAGAAGTAGTGAGACTACATGGATTGCCAAGGAGTAGAGTTTCAGGCAGGGACACCAAATTTGTAGGACACTTTTGGAGAACTCTATGGAAGAGGCTAGGGAAGAACTTATCCTTTAGTTAAACATATCACCCTCAAACAGATGGATAGAGTGAAGTAGTAAACATGAGTCTGGGAAACTTGTTGAGACGTTTAGTCACTGAGCAAGGTCGACAATGGGATCGGATTCTGGCATAGGCAGAATTTGCATTCAACAATTCAGTGAACAAAAGCACATGAAAAAGTCCATTTGAAATTGTGTATGGTATACAACCAAGACAGATTACATAGTTGAGAGATTTGAGTCAAGATGAGTTCAGAAGTGTTGGAGTAGAGGATTTTGCAACAAGAATGCAGAAACTCCATGACAGAGTCAGAGAGTAGTTACAAGACAACAATCAGAAATACAAGAGCAGAGTTGATCAAAGGAGAACATAAGTTTAGTTAGAAGTTGGAGATGAAGTTTTAGCTCATTTGAAAAAAAAGAGATTCCCAAGGGGAACATACAACACGTTAAAGATGAAAAAGATAGGACCATGCATGATTCTCAGAAAATTCGCAGCCAATGCTTATGAGATTGAGTTGGTAAACAATGTTGGGATATCACCTATATTCAATGTTGCAGACCTGTATCCTTACAGGAGAGATGAAGCAGGAGAATCAGATGATCAGAAAGAAATTCAGTGGGAAGAGCAATTGCCCACAGTAGAAAAACCTCAGATGGAGAAAATTATCGAACAAAGGGATGGAAAGAAAACCAGGCGGAAGACATATCCTGAATATTTAATGAAGTGGAAAGATCATCCAATGGAAGATGCAAGTTGGGTCACAGAACCTGATATTTTGAAGCATGGAAAGACAGTGCAGGAGCTCATGGACAGGAGTCCATGAATTTTTTTAACCAGAGGAGTATGATGCAGGAGCATCGCCTTCAAAGTCATCAACGCACGCGTGGAGACAAAAATAGGACATCTCAACAATGACATAATTTCAAATCGAGCATTTAACTCATAATTTAATGGGTTGTTGAGATATTTTTGTAACAACATTTTAAAATGTAACTTGTTTGTAAAGTCTTGAAGGGATGTAATAAATTGCAGATATGGAGTGTCAACTCTATCTGGCAATAACTAGTAGTTATTGTAATAGGACAGAGTAGGTAATAACTTTGAATTTGAAATGATATATTTCATAATAGAACGAGAGAGCTCGTGGAGCAGTCCTTAGATAGTTTTTCAGTATTGCATTGTAAGATAGAGAATGTAAGAGATAGAATAGAGAAATCAGTAGAGCATAGTAGAATAGCAGAAACACTATGTATTTTGTTTTCATGAATGAACAGAGCATACATAAATTGTCCCAAATCCTTGGATTGGGTTCATTTCATGTGTGATTGAATGAATGTTATTCTGTGTGTATGATTTTTTACAGTTCATTTCATGTATGAGTGTTCGAGAGATTAACTGCATGGGTTCGTGATGAAACTGGTCTGAGTTTCAATCGTTTCTCTTCTAATACTTATATGCAAGGTGTGCATCTCGAGCGCAAGGAGTGCGTCGACTGAGTCTAGGATTGATTAAGAGAAGTTCAGAGATTGATTCAAAGAAACTCAGACCAGGTGTAAGGTGTGCACAATGTCAAGGAGCCAACAAGCTTAAGAGAACCAGTGCAAAAGAATGTCAGGTGGGTGAGAAGCATTTTCTTGGCAAGAAAATCCTTCGAATTGAGTTATTCGAAATCCCGAGAATGCAAGATGTGCGTGGGAGATTGAAATCCTTCCAAGGGATAAAGCTCAGAAGAGATAACACTTTCTACAAGTGTTAGTGAGATCCAGGAGTTGGATTCACAAGAGGGGCGAAGATCGAGTCTCTCAACCTTGAGAAATCTTCTAAGTCTGGGAGAAGGCGGAAGTTCAGGAGAGAAGGTACAGTGGCCGTAGATCAGTCGCAAGGAATCTCTGGACCGTCGAATTCGTGTCCAGGCAACGAGAAGTAAGTGTAGGAGGAAAACAGATCTGAATTGTCAGATTTGGTGTGTGAATCAACAACCATTGGATCCGGAGGAAGTCACACGGGGGAAGCTCTGAACCCATCGGAACCGTCCATCGGAGAGGGCGTGTGGGAAGCACACAACGTTTCATTGAATCACAACTTGAAAGGGTCAAAAGGAAGTCCGTGAGGTTTCGCGAAACGCGAACTCTCTAAAGGATCATAGCCGTTGATCGTTCTGAAATCATCGGGACCGTTCGTTGTCAAGGGAGACACGTGGTGAAGAGTCATCGTTTCGCTGACTCGCAGAGTGAAGAAGTCAAAGAACATAATCGGGAGAATTCACGAAGAGCAGATTTGCGAGAGGATCATAGCCGTTGATTGTACCGACGTCATCAGGGTTGTCTATTTTGGAGGGACGCGTGGCGAGAGACCAACATTTCGTTGACTTGCTACTAGAGAATGTCAAAGGAGCAGAGTCGAGGACTCACGAGGTCCGAACTCGCGATATGATCTGAGCCATCAGATCATGAGAGAAATGTGACCGCATGCCTACGAAAAAGGCGTATTGCGAGTTCGCGTATCGAGATTCCTTGGAATGAGCCTCCTCAATCCTCTCGATAGCTGATTCTCGATGAGGGTTGAGCGTTGGTTAGCTCCCCTCGAATCTTTCCCCACGTGACCATCACCTGTGACCATCGGCTGAGCCCAGAAAGGTTCGTCGCGTTTCGGGACCTCGTGACTTCCATGTATGGGTCCACTCTAACTCTCCAATCCCCGAGTTCTGAAAGGGGCTAATGTTCCTTATCTCTCCCTTTGGTCTCTGTCTAGGTGACCCTTACCTATGACCTGGGGCTACTCCTCTGAGCACGTCGGGACTTTGCGTTTCGCGAGATTGAAGCTCAACCCCCACGCTTACCTTTCGAAAGCCCGATCCTCGAACCTTCGATATTTCCTTCGCCCAGATCGATGGTCACGTTTCTCTCATGATCTGAGGGCTCAGATCCTATCGCAAGTTCGGACCTCGCAAGTCCTCGACTCTGCTCCTTTGACCTTCTCTAGTAGCGAGTCAGCAAAATGTTGGTCTCTCGCCATGTGTCCCTCCAAAATGGATGGCCCTGATGACGTCGGGACAATCAACGACTGTGATCCTCTCACAAATCTTCTCTTCGTTAATTCTCTCGATTCTGTTCTTTGACTTCTTCACTCTGCGAGTCAGTGAAACGATGACTCTTTGCCACGTGTCTCCCTTGACAACGGACGGTCCCGATGACTTCGGAATGATCAACAACTATGATCCTTTCGAGAGTTTGGGTTTCGTGAAACCTCACAGACTTCCCTTTGACCCTTTCAAGTTGTGAGTCAACGAAATGTTGTGTGCTTGCCACACACCCTCTCCGATGGACAGTTCCGATGGGTTCAGAACTTCCCTTGTGCGACTTCCTCTGGATCCAACGACTATTGGTTCACACGCCAGATCTGATGGTTCAGATTTGTTTTCCTCCTGCGCTTACTTCTCGCTACCTGGACACGGATTCGACGGTCTAGATATTCCCTACGACTGATCTACGACCAGTGTACCTTCTCTCCTGAACTTCCGCCTTCTCTCGGATTTAGAATATTTCTCAGGGTTGAGAGACTCGATCTTTGCCCCTCTTGCGAATCCAACTCCTGGATCTCGCTAACACTTGTAGAAAGTTCTATCTCTTCTGAGCTTTATCCCTTGGAAGGATCTCGATCTCCCACGCACATCTTGTGTTCTTGGTATTTCGAATAACTCAGTTCGAAGGATTTTATTGCCAAGAAAATGCTTCTCGCCCACTTGGCGTTCTTCTGTGTTGGTTCTCCGAAGCTTGTTGGCTCCTTGACGCTATGCACACCTTGCATCTGGTTCGAGTTTCTCTGAATCTCTCTCTGAACTTCTTCGAATCAATCCTAGACTCAATCGACACACTCCTTGCGCTCGAGATTCACACCTTGCAGACACATATCAGAAGAGAAACGATTGAAACTCAAACCAGTTTCATCACGAACTCATATAGTTAATCTCTCGAAAACTCATACATGAAATGAACTATAACAAATCATAGACGCAGAATGACATTCATTCAATCACACATGAAATGAATCCAGTCCAAGGATTTGGGACAATTTCTGTCTGCTCTATTCATTCATGAAAACAAAATACATAGTGTTTCTGCTATTCTACTCTGCTCTACTGATCTCTCTATTCTGTCTCTTACATTCTCTATCTTACAATGCAATACTGAAAAACTATCTAAGGACTGCTCCACGAGCTCTCTCGTCCCGTTCTGAAATCTATCCTTTCAAATTCAAAGCTATTACCTACTCTGTCCTATTATAATAACTACTAGTTATTGCCAGATAGAGTCGACACTGCTTACCTGCTATTTCTTACAGTCCTTCAAGACTTTACAAACAAGTTACATTTTAAAATGTTGTTACAAAAATATATCAACAACCCATTAAATTATGAGTTAAATGCTTGATTTGAAATTCTGTCATTGCTGAGATGTCCTCTGTTTGCCTCCACGCGTGCGTTGTTGACTTTGAAGGTGATGCTCCTACATCAGAATTCCTACTTGGCTTAGGCAGAGGTCCTCACAGAAAAGGGAGTGTCAGGTGTTATAGCTCTTTGATATATGTGTGGGGTCCAACAATAGTACTTGGCCCAATATCTCAGGGCACTAACTAAAGAGGCTTGACCATTCCCTTAGTCGTACTATTCGACTACCTAGGTATTAGAGAGTGATCTCCCCGATTGTTGTTCTCGGTGTACTATAGAAACACGACGCCAAATGGTTTACTCGATTGGTCTTAGGATTCTAGGGGGTCTCCCGATATACGCTAGGTACATGGGAGCTCAAATCCATAGTAGTGTTGTCTAATGCGCAATCGTTCGAAAGGGGCCTTCTGATATACTCTAGGTACGTGGAAGAACCACACTGTCCCTCGGTTGTAGCATTGACAAGTAATGACAACTCCTATGTTTAGAGATGTCGGAATACGTCTATACCTAAAAATCCCTAAGATTCTCCGAAATTTACGTGATACTCCTTCACTTTATTCCACTTTTTGAATCACCCCAATTGGATCTTCTAGTCAAAAGATATGCAAATTGCCAAAAAAAAATGCACCTTTTAAAACACTGATTTGGAGACTATTCTACTAGTTGACCTTTCTTCTGCTATTGCTCTGCAATTTCAAACCTTCTAAGTCTAAACTTTCGTCCCGAGGTATCCTGATGTGTCTTCTTTCCAACCCCACAGGTTAGACCAAGATTGGATTCTCCAAGATAATTTTATGATAACTTTCCCAAGATGTGTTGTTTTTTTCCCTTTAAAGAGAGAAAACTTGTACGACCTGCCGCGTGTCAATGTCTTCACTTCAAAACTTGAATTTTGCACCAGTAAAACTTCGGTCCATACCATAACCAATGGAACAGGTCTCATTCAATTTGGAGGTCTATAGCTTCAGATATAACAGTTTTCCGAAGAACACCTATTTTAGACTGAAATTTGGACCAACCAAAAACCCTAATTTCCTCAGAGAATAAATTTCAGAGTCTAATGAATCAAGGGATGAAATTTGTACACAAAGTACCTCACTATTCCTCCTTCGTATTGTAAACATTTCATAATCTGAAACCAAGCCAAAAAAAATTGGGAGAAAAAATTCCAAGAAGACCCGTTTCAGACTAGTTTCAGGACTAGTCAAAAACCCTAACTTGAACAACATGTAGCTCCAAACATATAACGAACGAAGATCTGAAATTTGGACCCTAGTTAGCTCTATATGTCATCTTTATACCATATAAATTCCAGATATCGAAACCTTCCATAAAAAAAAGTTGTAGCAAAAATGCCAAGAAGAGTTTTTTTGAAGAGGCCAGTCTTGAGGATTGTCTAGCTTTGATACCAAATGTTAAGAACCAAATATCAAAATAACATAAAAACCTCAGAATAAGTACTCCACGCCTTGACAAAGAGAGAAATTCAGATAATAAGCCTCTTCGAGGGGGCAACTTTTTTATACATCACATGAATTCACAAATACAAGATGATTCCAAATGAAAAGGTCTCCTTGGCATATATAGGAGACTAGGAGGCACAATTACAAATAATGGACCCAAGCCGACATAAATAAAATAACAATATTAATGTAATATGCCCCAATTAAGGAGTAATGTGCCACGATTTAGGGCTTAAAAAATATATCATAAGTTATCCCCCATGGCACAAAAGAAACTTCACAAGATAAAATTCAGAGCAGGATTGATCAGATGATTGAGTCAAATGAAAATCAAAAGAAAAACATTAAATCAGAGTATGAGGTATCAGGGTAAAGTCAAGAGAGCCTTTGACACATCATCTCGGCCAAAGACTTTTCACAAAGGTGATACAACGCTTTTACATGATAAAAGGAGAGAGAAGGTAGGGAAACATTGAAAATTTGACATTGTATGGATAGGGCCTTACATCATTCATGACATGGTTGGTTTGAATTATTTCTATCTCAGCCAATTGGAAGGTGAAAAGTTAAATCTACTAGTGAATGGGAAACTCCTCAAGTTATTCTTCAATGGTAACATCTGATACCCAAGGGGTATCCATGTAAAATCATTTACTCTAACCCTTTTTCCTTGTATTTTACTTTTTACTTCTTCAACATTTCACTTTCTTCTCTTTCATTTCAACATTATTTTTTGTATATATATGTGCACTTATACTTTATTGATGGTTTCTATATATTTCATGTACCACTAATAGTTTTTTGGCAAGACATTTGTCCATTGTGAAAATAACAAATTCTAGAGTTCTCGCATGCTTTCCAAAGATCAAGCACATGTCCCCATATGGAGCCAGTTGTTACCTCCCCAGTTGCACCAGGAAGGACTTAGGATGATCCTCAAAGATCGAACAAGGAACTTGTTTGAAATTCAAAATTTAGAAGTTCTGTCAGGCATTATTGCCCCTTTATTTCCTTTTCTTCTTCTTCTTGTACACATGTTCCATACCCCCATGGGGGGAATTGTATAAAATGATCTACCATGAGTTCTCTTGTATGTAAAATACTTATATCCATAAGACATGGTTATTAGTGCACAACTCGAGAGTGTTTTTTTTTTCACTTGGTCCATTATACCTCGCTTCGGTGACTTATAATGTTCTAAGTTTTTTCACTCATTTCCTCCAAAGTTGGGGTATGTCCTAATGGATAGGCCTTGGTATGTTCTTTCTGAGTCTAGTGTCAAATGTAAATTACCATGCTAATCGTTAGTCCAGAGTCTTATGGACATGCATTAGCTCTTTCTAGGATTTTTTTTTAATTTTTAACGTAAAATTTATTGTTAAAATGGGATTTTACCTTGTAAATTCATGTAAATATTTAATAAGTGGTACTAGGAGGTGTTTAACACCTCAGGGGGTATCGTTTTCTAACTCAGAATACCCTTTTACTTTAGTACCCCCTTTTCGAGCAAAATAATTGAATTTTACTGATAAACATCAATTGTTTCCTCAAAAAGGTGATTTAATTAGCTCTCTATTTTTAAGGAAACATGTCAGAGACATGTTTTTGACTTGTCTTCAATTCACTCTACCTCATTGGTTGTTAGTGGATGTTGACGTCAAGTAAGGGTGAGTTAACTGTTGAGTTGATTAAACTTGGTGGAGATCTGAAGGAGAGGTGCACACTCTCTCTTGAGAGGTGGCACACTCTCTTTGAGGGAACCAATCCCAAGGAGGTGCACACTCTTGAGATAGGTGGCGCCTTCTCTCTCCCTTTCTCTTCAATTTTGGCGAGTTAGCCTTAGTTTTCCTGAGATGTGGCATATATCCATCCTTCCATTTGGCTCATCTAGATTTGGGATGTGCCCCCCCCCCTCCTTGGGAATGCACCCCTCTTTCTTATTTAAGCAAGTTGACCCCTCTCCTTTCCGGTTAATGAGAGTTTGGTCTTTTCTTATTGATTTGTAATGTATTGTTATACTTCATTGGAATGAAAGAAGACTTTGGAGGTCACAAAGGTGGTGTGCAACATTTGTGTGGATGTTTGATGTCTTATGCGTATTATACGAGGTAATTGTAGCTT
>JZKD02S2123609.1:780670-793065 GCA_000966675.3 Picea glauca
TTCTTGTATGGTGATGAATGGTTGCTATTTATAAATATACTAATGGATGATGAATGATGTTTTCAATATCTATAAAATGTTATTTCTATAGAATGATTATCTAATTGTTTCATCAAATTTAGGTGTCCTTCACTAACACTTGTCCAAGTTACCAATTGAAAGGAGATTAGCAAGCTACAAAATCCCTTCTATACCATAGCCTTTATACACTCAACAAGTCCAAAAAAAAACCTATACTACAGGTTGAAATTATTCATCAAAATTATATGGTGTATGGGTTTGACCCACTACTATGGCTCAACCAAGAATATAATAGGCATGCAAATGCACACTTTCATTAATTCTCTAGGTTGATAAAAAGAGAAGATGGACCTGCAATCCTCAATAGCCCATCAAGTTGATTGATTGAGGAGGGAATTGAACCTGAGAATCCTCTACATCAAGCCATAGAATCAACTGATGAACAAGGATCATGTGTCCCAAAATCTATTTCCTTAGCAACCCAACAAAATGATATATCTCTGGTGCAAGGAAGTTTGTGATTCTTTGGTAGGACTAGTTGTGTGGATCCTTGGAACTCCCTAGTAGTTTTGAAGTATCAAAGGAATATCCATTGTAAATATACTTGTCTGCAACTTGAATTAGGGTAGATTTTGGATTGCATACAATGAGGGTTAATATAAATACGTTGCATACTAGAGAATATAATATAGAAGTATTTATTATGAATAAATTACTTATATTTTGAGTTGAATTATGATCTTTCTCAAGGGTTCATTAGTCCTCGTCAAGCTAGGGTTCACTTGAAGATATTGTTGGTGAATGGACCTTCTTGTGCATATTTATATTTTTATTTTATTTTAATCATAGTGTGGTCCATAATTCCTTAGAACGACATCTCATATTCATGAATGGATGAAGAATTGTTCATGTTTTCAATTTAATATTCATAATGTCAATTTCATCTTTTTAACTCCTTGACTATCATACCATGATCTAGTGGTTAGTAGGAGGGGATGTTATGGTTTTCATGGTGCTGCAGAATAGTTTGATTTTTGTAGAATTTGATTTTTCTTCAATAATAACTCTATTTCCTTTATTATTTACTTTATGAAGCATCGATCCTTTACTTTCAAGCATTGTAAATTTAGTGTTAAAGAGTGAAAGGGTTCTAAAGGATTAGCCTAAAGAGATGAAGGCATTACTTCTCTCAATGAATGATACTACATAATGCTTGAACTCTTTTTATGTTATAGTGGTCCTTTAAAATAGATGCATATAGTAGCATTTAGTTTCCATTTATCAGAAGTAGTAATGTAGAGTCCGTTGGGTCCTCTGGTTTTGAGAATTGCCCATTTTTGTGGAAATGCCAAAGTTTTGAGGAAAGTGTTGCATGACCAACTATAAACGAGATAGTAGCAAAAATCGGTTAGAAGAGCTAAAAGATAACACAAATACTAGAAGTATTTGAGACACCAAAATTCACCATGCGCCAATTGGACAAGCAGTTAGAAAAGTGACAAAAGAACCAGATGCCAACATAAAAATGATGGAAAAGTAGCAGAACAAGAAGTCCAAGAACCTTTCAGGAGAAATATATAAAGAGGAAGGCAATGCGATGAGGAAAAATGTTACAAAGGTTAACAGAGTTGTTGAATGAGTGTGGAAGAGAGATACTCAGGTTTTTCTATTGGTTGGATTAGGATCTAGTTATGACTGTCATGATATTATTGTAAGGGTTTTGGGGATGATATTGTGTTGCGCAATAGGGTAGAGTCTGTAATGGATACCTGGGAATAGATTACGTTGCATAAGCCATTGTATGATAGATGTATCTATATGATAGTTCTGAGATGATGATAGTATAAATCATTGTTCGAGCCCTAAAATTTTGTTATATTGTGTATGAATTTATGGTTTTTATGCTACGTAATTGTTTATGTCATGTGTATTAAGCATTTAGTCATGATCTATGAATGTCTTTGTGTATTGATGAATGAATATGAATATGGTAATGTAAAATCTGATGATGCATTTTCTTTGCCTCTCTTCACCAGACACATCTCGGTTGTGCTCCAGGTGAGACCTCCTTACCTTGCGGAAGGTTGAATATGCCAATGCTTCTAGACTACATCGGTACCCTTTCTCGGTAACCCCTGAGAACCCTGGTCTCAATTTTGCCCCAAAAAATGGTTCCTTTGTCGGGACCTGAAATTTAAAGTGAGTTTCTAGAGGATGCCTCATTGGATCCTCAAATCGGATGTTGAGAATTGGTGGGAAAGAAGGTGAAATGCATTCATACAGTAAGAAGTTGAGTTGCAACACAAAATATTCAGGGTTGTGAAGAGTGTTATCTTCTATTCGAAACCTGAGATATTTTGGATTATATTTCCTGAATAGGTATTTCAGTGGCTAGAATAGCTGAAGAAGGACCAAAATACAAAGATCGAGTCAAAAGAAGATATAACTGGACCATGTTGATGGCTAGAAATGACCATGTCCAACATTAGGGAGATCACCCGGTCAGGGCCCCAATTAGACCCTTATTCGTTTGGTGTGGTGATTTCAACTGGTTGAATGGGTCCATTTACCCCTCACTTTTCCTATTGATTTATGATATTCCTAACTAGTGTAAACAAAAAGAGGCACCAGACTTACCGTCTTGCAGCATGCTTGCAAGAAAGCAGTCCTTAAGCTGACATAAGGGATCAACCAAATGGATTTTCTCCTACAAAAGATGACTTCTACAAATGTTTTCTAAATGAAATGTAAACGCAATCTAATATAAGATGCAAATAAAAAAAGTAAATCCTAATCTATCTCAATCATGAAAATATATAGATCTCTTCCTAATCAAGAGAAAGATAATGAAATATGGATCAACTTGAATTTAGAATAAAATGAAACTAACATGCTAGGGAAATAGTTCTATTACTAATTCAAACAAATATGCATATACAATTATCTGATAAATAGTTATCAGATATTTGTTGTACAAATATCTGAAACTCAAATGGAAAAGCATTCAAGTCAATAAATCATGTCAAAATATAGAAATAGTCCAAATAAAACGACAAGAATAATAACAAAACAAATATGGCATTAAGATGATAGATAGTTAGTATCCTAATACATAAAATCCTGCTCAAACTAAATATTTCAGTTCTAACTCTACCTCTATCCAATCCTGCAAGATAGCTAAGAACTAAATGATCTCTTTATTAAATTGCCAAAACGAACAATAGTGCTCAGAAATGTTTATAAAAATAAGGAGTTTTTGTTTGTTGATCCAAACATTAACTGATTTTCTAAAAAAAAATAAATCTCTTACAGTAGTGCAATAAGCCTCTTTTACATATTTCCTCACCCTCCTCGTCAATCCATGAAACCCCCTCTATTTATAATCAACAGAGATAAGACAAAGCCCCTTAAAGATCGATTACATCTCAATCCTTCGTATCCAATAATAGCTTCTAGAAATCGAATCCAGACCAAAAGATAATCTCAATGTCAATGAATCCAATCCTTTTCCAATGCTTCATTCTGCTTGAACACATTAGTTACGAGATCCCACCATAATCGAGTTTGCAACAAACCTGTTGACACCTGTACACATACAATTGAAAAAAATTAACAAAAATATTTTAAGAATGACTACAGAATCTACGATTCCGTAGTTATTCTAAATTAAAAGATTTTTTTATTAATTAAAATACCAATGAAACAATAAGATCAAAACAAACTAAAATCCATGCCTATCTAAATATATTCTCAGCATTCGAATATATAAACAAGCAAACTATATATATAAACAGATGCAAACTGATAAATCGCCGGACATTTCAATTTGGAACTCGTCATATTTTTCAAATTGGTGATGACACCGAAATCGATGGTCCTGCTTGTGTTTAACCTTTACGATGGCAAGCTGAGCAATTGGATAATTTTCCTCAAGCGAGTTGGTCAAAATTGAATTTAAACTTTGAAAAATATGAGGTGATAGATTATAGTGTATCCACGTTTGAACAGATCCTAGGTGAACTGTTTAACTCATAAATCGTTCTCAAAAATAAATTCATATCATAAATCTCTTGAATGGATAACTTGTTTTTTGCAAACTGAACATTGCAACTTTGTAAAATAACCCACTACTAGACCTTTCAATAAGCTTTAGCCATTTCCATGTCTAAGGGTCCAAATAATTAATGGGAATCACTAATACATGCAAATAGTCTTAACACAGAGTAAAATTCTCACGTCAGGATAGGACGAATGCGCAGGTAAAAGCAGTATTTCCCATTATTTAGATGAATTAAACCCTCAAGAAATTCCAAGGAAGGAGGCTATTTTGAAAAGGTTATGGAGAAGGAAAACATACTCCAAATTTGGTTGACAAAATTCTTTAATGAATGATGGACGTGAACAATACACAGAATGACTGAACGATCCTTATCAAGACTAATTCAGAACACTGGGAGAATAAAATATCATAAATCTAAAGTGAACTCCAAATCAAATCATTTGTTTGAAAATGAATGCGTAGTGTAATCGTTCAATGCACATGGTGAGGTGTAGTACATAATACAATTGTATGCATTTATGACACTTCACACATGTCTATTTTGAACATTGTAAACATTAACACCGTATTCAAAATTTCATATCACCCCACTTTCTATTCCCATTGTACTGATTTCAAAAAGGGATATTAGTTCTGAAAATACCTCATGTCAAAGAACTTTGCAAGGTAATTTTCTTGAAAAAGATGAATTAATCATAAAAGGATTTGTTATCATGATAGAATAATATAGATAATAAATTTTCTATCTTTCATGCAATTCAATACTAATGATTCTTTTTTATTAAATATGTATACAGCCTGAGTGGGTCTAATGGTTAAGAACATGTGTTTCCTCTTAAGAGGTTACAGGTTCAAATCCAGAGGGGGGTAGGGTATGTATACCTCTGTAGACTAGGGTAGGGTATGTATACCTTCGTTGCTTTGCCAAACTAGAGAATACACAAAGTAATCCCAAGAGATTTTTATTCTAAGATTATCATAATCATACCTACTAGTTTACCTTAGTGATCTTGATATCATCCAAAGTTTATTTTTCATCATTTTCTGATTTTTTCCAAAAAATAATAAGAAATTTCTTAAAATATTCTTGCTTGCTTATTCAACAACTAGGCTATTCTAGAAAAAGTAAAAGAAAAGAAAAATAAGAACTAATTCTAAAAATACTCCTACTCCTAATCTAGTTGCAAAGACAACCAAAACTAAGTAAAGTGACATTTCCAATGAAGCCATTCCATTAGTTTTATTCCTACAATCATATATACAAAAGGAATAAGGAGAAAAAAATTGGATGGATAATAAACAATCAAAATAAAACTTTAACCTATTATGTACATCTATTTTTAACAAGATTTTTTTATTTATTTACATCAAACCTACTAGTAAAAGATTTTTCAAACCATAACTCAATTCTATCGTGATATGTACAATAAATAACAAATGAAAAATAATGACATGGGAACTTTTTCAAAAATGATTCTTCCAACCAATCATGTCATAAAAATAAGATTGGTAGGTGTTTGAAGTTTGAATAGTTTCATTAGAAAAAATTGACAAATGAAAAGAGGATTGAATTGAGAATGTTTCTTAAATAAATGTAATTAAATCGAAAAGGACAATAATGAACGTTAGACATTAATTTGTAATAACTTACCTCATTTTAACTTTCACGATACAATTCAAACATGAGCATTCTCTTATGATGAAAAATCTTAGTGTTATTAATAACATGAGAGAATATCATATTCCTTTCCAAGTTCCAAACCAAATCAATATTTTGAATGACAAAATATGAAGAAGGAAGACATGCATGTGATAAATGAGTGACGATCATACAAGGATTATTTTCTTCCTTATAACCTTGTAATGAACTAGGTCGGATAACAAGATTTCCCTCATCCTTATTAGAGATACTACTTCACATCAAATTAAAATCTGACCAGAGTATATTATTAAATTGAAAATTGTTAAGATCTGAATGTAATCTATGATCAACGAAAATATATGGATACGAAGAGTAAAACGTTTCAGAATACAAAAAAATTAAAATCTTCTCTATCAATAGGATAATTTACATTAATTGATTCAAGAGAAACATCTTGATCTAATGATGAGTTTTATAACCGGATGAGGAAACCTAATTGATAATGAGAAGAAGATAATGAAATATCAACAATGCAATTATCACTTGCTTCATCCGTTTCAAAATCTACAACTGTATCAATTTCAACAAGAGTTTTGGAATGATCATCTAATATAAAAATTGAATTGTCATCCCTTTTCTCTTATTCCTGAAATTGTGCATTAGAAAATTCTAAATTTTGTGGAAGGACAACAATTTCAGTATTAACAACGGAATCAATAGGATTATACCCTGAATCAACATTGAATGATGAACTAATATGGTTGAAAACATACATAATTTTAAATTCACCATCATACACGTCGAAAATAGAGTTAAGATAAAGAAACCAATCAATTGTGTCTTTTTCATAAAGTTGATGTTTATTATGAAATCTACAGCAAATCAACATGAATATCGAAAAGAATTTGTCAAAATTTTTATCTTTGTATCTACGAAGATTCTCTAACTCTAAACAAAGTTTTATGTAATTATAATTCTCATGAGCATAAAGAAAGAATTATGTGAACTATTTCCATGAATGAATAGATTTAGCTAGCAAGAATTCGAACTAGCTCCAGATTCTTCCTTTGAAAGTAGTGGTAAATTTTTTTCACATCTCTCGCTCATTAGATAAATTAATGAAATAAAAAAAAATAAGTAAATTTAGAAAGTTGTCAAGAATCATAAATCTCACCTTCTCATTCGAATCTTAGTCATCAAAAGATTCAATTCTTGAAGCTGGATACTTAATGGAACCTAATTCTTTAGCATTATTGGGTAAAGAAGTGTATATTTTAGTAATGAAGTTGCATAGTTTTAAAAAACCTCATGTATTCTTAAAAAGCCATTTCTTAATACAATTATGTTTCAATTTTTAGGCATATTCATATTATAAATTGCAAAAGAACTATTCTTGCATATACTGTGCATAACACTTCATAAGTAAAAAATAACTATGGGTTGATGTATAAATGAAACAACATTTATGACATATATAAATTTCATGTCAATAGTTTTGGACTCTAATTCTTATGTGAATTTCATGATGTGATTATTTTATATCTACATGCATGTTTACTTTTGTTCTTATGAAGGTGATGAATTCTAATATATAATTTGATTTTCAATATTATCAATAGAGCTATTGTGACTTTTGGTAACACGTTGTTGGTTTAAATGTAGAAATTTTAGACTTCAACCTGGTTTCAAGTCTCACAGAGACACATAGTTTAATGCCCAACCCACATTGAAATTTTTAGGTTGCAAATTAGTAAGCAGAAAATTAAATGCTCATGAACAGAAACACATGAAGTCTTCTACAAAAATAACTAAAAAATAAACACACTCAGAAATTTAATACACATATTTTTGGTCCAAAAATAAATACCCTGAAAAAATCCACAAGGAGAAAACTAGTGAGAGAGGGGCCTTTTATTATTTTCAGAGCTCAGATAAAGATATTCTTGCAACAATATTCTTAAGAAATTAATACAATGCCTTATATCATTTTCCGTTCCCATACACAACCTTAAAATATGTGCTAAATAGCTCCTCCATTTATATGTTGATAAATCTGTACAGGGTACAATTTTCACTGCATTTAATGTTGTACAACTGCCTCAAAATCATTCCTCTCTGCTGCCATTGTTTTCCATAAATTTATGGTAGTTGGGTTCCTCAACTTCTGTGCCAAACTCGCCAATAAATACGTGCATCTAGCCTCCTTTATTTCTATGCCAATTTATTGTTGTACAACCTGCTAAGAATCCATACGGTATGGCCCAACACTTTCTATACCTTCCTTCTTGATTTTTGTGTTCTCTTCCTGCCTTGAAATTTGTGCCCTTATCAACTAGTTTTTTCTCCTTCTCTAGCTCGCCTCTCTCTTCCTCTTGCACTCTCAAAACTTATGAAGAATGCCAAAATATGGGGGCACCTTTTTCCCTAATTTGACCTCATGAGGGAAGGTGAAGGGTCATCTAATATAACGGTGGAGGATACATTAGATCAACAATGGTGAAGTAATGTCACTTCATTCACCCACTTCAATTAACATTCATAAAGTCACTTTTAATTTCTCCTCACATGCAATTAATTCACTAGGGACCACATTGGACACTTTCTCACCCCTAGGCGCCTAGGTGATGACAAACACTTTTCCTAGGTACTTTATTATTTTTAATTTAACACTCCCTCTTACCGAGGAAAGTGTTCCTCACCACCCCAAGATTATCTTTGAATGGTACAAACTTCCCTCTCCCCAAATATTTAGTGAGGATTTTCACCACTTACTCATCTGTGGAAATATATTGTAGCTCAACTGCTCCTCTATGAACATAATCCCGGATGAAGTGATATCTAATCTCAATGTTCTTAGACTTGTCATGAAAAACTAGATTCTCAAAGAGTTTAATGCAACTATGATTGTCACAATAGATCATCATGGGCATCATCTACACACCAAATATCCCAACCAACAACTTGCAAAGAAAAATGGCCTCACAACTAACCTAACTGGCTTCTATATAATCAGCCTATGCAGAATTTAAAGCCACTGAATTTTTCTTTTGAATGAACCAAGACACAACTATTGAGCCCAATCCAAAGCAACAACCTGGGGTACTCTTCCTGTCACTGACACATCCTGCCCAATATGAATATGTGTAGCCAATCAATCTGACTCCATCCCCTCTCTCATAGTTCAATCCAAAATCCAACGTACCTTTAAGGTACTTAAGCACATGTTTTGCTGCCACCCAATGCACTCTCTGAGGATCTACCATAAACTGACTAAGAGAGTTGAAAAAAAAACAAAGATCTGGTCTTATGTTGACCATATACATCAACAAACCAAGCAACTAAAGATACAACATGGGATCAACCAACTATGACTCAGAAGAATGAAGCGTCTTCCAGTTGGTTATCATAGGAGTGGACATGGGCCTACAATCCTCCATTCGTAATCTCCTCAGAATGTCAAGAACATATCTTCCCTGTCCTAGAAATATGTGTTCAGGCTCCTGCCAAACCTCCAATCCCAAGAAGTAGTGCATCAGACCGATGCATTTCATCTCGAAATCTGAAGCGAGGCTCTCCTTGAAACCAAGTATGAGTCTCTCAGCCTCTGTAATGACTAGATCATCCACATATAACACAAGAATGAGATGATCCTCTCTAACCACAATGTAATAGAGGTTGGGATCCACCTCACTCTTCTCGAAACCAATCTATTGTAAGTATTTATCTATCTTGCAATGACAATATCTAGAATCTTGCTTCAGCCCATACAATGCCTTCTTCATTCTGCACACATGAGAATATATCCCATGCACCTCAAAGCCTTGAGGGTACTCAATGTACACCTCCTCCTCTATGAGACCATTCATAAATGCATTCTTCACATCCATCTGATGGATCTTCCAACCCATCTTTGCTACAATGAAAATCACTTCCTTGATCGAAGTATATCTGGAAACTGGAGAAAATGTTTCATCATAGTCTACTCCCTCTACTCTGAGAACCCCCGAGCCACAAACCAAGATTTGAACTTCTCAATGCTGCCATCAACACCATACTTGATCTTGTAGAGCCACTTGGAAGTCACTACTGAATTCCCCTTAGGTCTCGAAACCACCTCCAAAACATCATTCTTCATGATGGAACTGTACTCTTCCACCATGGCGTCCTTCTAGACCTTCTAATTTTCTTCCTCCTCAAAATAGGAAGGCTCAAACTCTCTGATACTTCTCACCATTGCAAGTTAGATGAAAAACCTCTCAGGAGGTTTACTCTCCCTCATAGTCTTCCCAGGATTCCCCACTGAACCCTATGCTTCCTTCAAAGTGTCTTGAAGCCACTTGGGCTTCCTCTTCTCTGAAGTAGAACCATGTGGAGGGGACTCCTCCTCCTCAATCCCACCACCTAAAGATTGTGTACCTAAATATGATCCTGAGGTCGTCTGTGAACCAGTAGACTGAGAAATAATACCCTGTGAACCAGTAACCTAAGGACTAGTAACCTGTGACCCTACCAGCAGTGGACCAGTAGTACCTAGAGCAAGTGGTCATGAACTCTATGTCACTATTGTCTTTTAAGGACTCACCTATGTCTGAGGACATGACTGCCCCCCTGATCCATATCTTGTGACCTCCAAAAGTCTCTATCCTCCTCAAATCTCACATCCCATCGCACAACTATCTTCCTCAATTTTTTCACTTTTCACACTTCAAGCTCTGATACCATGTAGAAATTTCAGACCCCAACCTGGCTTCAAGTCTCACAGAGACACATAGTTTAATTCCCAACCCACATTGTAATTTTTAGGCTGCAAATTAGTAAGTAGAAAATTATGCTCATGAACAGGAACACATGAAGTCTAATACATAGATATTTTTGGTCCAAAAATCAAAACCATGGAAAAACCCACAAGGGGAAAGCCAGTGAGAGAGGGGCCTTCTATTATTTTCAGAGCTCAGAGAAAGACATTCTTACAAAAGTATTCTTCAACAATTAATACACAGACTTATCTCATTTTCCGTTCCCACACACAACCTCAAAATACATGCTTAAAAACTCCTTGATTTCTATGCCGAGAAATTCGTATAGGGTACAACTATCATTGCATTTAATGTTGTATGATTGCCTAAAAAATCATGCATGTCTGCTATCACTTTTTTCCAAAATATTTTGGAAGTTGGGTTCCTTGATTTTTGTGCCAAACTCGCCTAGAAATACATGCAACTAGCCTCCTTGATTTTTGTACCAATTTACTATTGTACGACCTACTCATAATCCATACAGTATGGCCCAATACTTTTTGTACCTTCCTTCTTTATTTTTGTGTTTTCTTCCTGCCCTGAAATTCATGCCCTTATTAGAAATTTTTCCCTCCTTCTCTAGATCTACTCTCTCTTGCTCTTTCACTCTCAAAACTCATGAATAATGCCAAAATATGGGGGCGCCTCTTTCCCTAATTCGACCTCATGAGGGAAGGTGAAGGGTCATCTAATCTAATGGTGGAGGATAGACTAGATCAATGGTGGTGATGAAATGTCACTTCATTCACCCACTTCACTTAACTTTCATAAAGTCACTTTTAATTCAAATCACATGAAATTAATTCACTAGGGACCACATTGGACACTTTCTCACCCCTAGGTGCCTAGGTGATGAGAAACACTTGTCCTAGGTACTTTATTATTTTTAATTTAACACTCCCTTTTGTTGATGTTCTGGTAGCTTCGATATTATTCTCCATGGATAAACCTTTGACTAGAATAGTATATTCCAGAAGCAAGAGAAAACCTAAACAGATGTGTGAAAACCCTGGAAGTCAAGTTAGCTGGGTAGAATAAGTAATATTGAAGTATTATATGCAAAAAAGAACAAGTCGGCCCTACTTGAAGAGACACATGTTCACCTGGCCATATTAGTATAAACAGAAGGCTCTTTAACTCATTTTGAAAACACACATACTCACTCAGTTGGTGCACATATATTAGAAGTGTAGTAACAACAGAAGTAGTGCACAAGTTTGTAAGAGGAGAAGCAACGACTGCAGTGGTGCAACCCACTCTTGTTCAACCTTTTTGGTACTCTTACTTGTGCGCTACCTTGGAGAAGGTGCACTCTCTTGGTTTATCTGTTGGTTCTAGTGTGGCTTCTCAGAAGCATTATATCTAGCAAAGGTTAAGGTGCTCGGGGGTGGCTTTGTGCATATGGTTGGGTGACAATAGTGTAGCATTATCTATGGTAAACGAGCACAATATTCTAACAGGTTATGGGCCCACGCCACCTTCAGAACAATCTAACCATTGGAAGATAGATCCATATCTCTTTTTCAAGCTTGTTGCGCACAATGAGAATCTTGTCAATTACAAGGAGCTCAGAAACAGGCATGAGGACCACGACTCAATCTTTAATACTATCTCTGATACTGAATTCGTGCTTCATCTTAAACATAGCTACCGACTTAACGAGAACTGTGCCCTCGAAACGAGAACTCTAGCCCTTAAAACCCATATTTTTGCGTAAAAAACATGAAAATCAACCCCCAAATCAAAAAGTGGTGCTATTGAAAGCACCATTTTTTTAAACGACGTCAAAATTACAACAATTTTCAAACACGACCTTTGAAACTTAGACAATAACTCAAAAGAACCTTAAAATCAACACCTAAATCAAAAAGTGATG
>JZKD02S2123609.1:794637-820156 GCA_000966675.3 Picea glauca
GAATGCATCCTCAGCCGTAGATCTAGGCAGGTGGACTCTGGCCATCCATATCTGTTCGCTACTTACCCTAATGCGTGCTCGCGCCCCAGCGTAAAACTGGCATCTCTTCCTCACATCGAACGGTCGTTATGGACCCTGAGATTTCCTGAAGGAATCTCGTACCTTGATCGGGAGTTATCATCATGAGAGTTCGAACTCTCGATCACGGGACTCCCGAATTCTCAATCCCCAGTTTCCCAATGCGGTTAATCTCTCAACACGTGTCCCTCGTAAATCGGACAATCTAGATCTGTCCCGAGGTTTCCACCATGGAAAATCCCGAACTCTTGTCAACAGGAATCCCGATTCCGTGATTCCTGATTTCCCGAAATGGGTGATCTATTGACATGTGGCCTCCGTTAGTCGGATGGCTTAGATCTACTCCAAGGTTTCCACCATGGAAAATCCCGAACTCTTGTCAACAGGAATCCCGATTCCGCAATTCCCGATTTCCCGAAATGGGTGATCTATTGACATGTGGCCTCCGTTAGTCAGACGACTCAGATCTACTCTGGGGTTTCCACCATGGAAAATCCCGAACTCTTGTCAACAGGAATCCCGATTCCGCGATTCCCGACTTCCCGAAATGGGTGATATATTGACACGTGGCCTCCGTTAGTCGGATGGCTTAGATGTACTCCAGGGTTTTTCGCCCCTATACACTGGAGTCTTAACTCTCGGGTAATGTTGGCGGGAGAAATTGTTCGTCCATCAATTGAGAGAGTGGAACCGGTCTGGGGTTGTCCAATAACCCAAGCCGTTTGGAATGAACCACCCTGACGGGTTTAACGGCTCCGTTGGCCGCTCTAAGATCCTAGGAAAATCGAAGAGAAAACTAACCTAAACTAACTAAACTAACTAATACAAATAAAACTAACTAAAACTAACTAAAACAAACTAACTAAAACTAAATACAAGAAACTAAACTAACTAATACACTAATCTAATTAAAACAAACTACTAATATTAAACTAAAACTAAATATAAACTATGCTAACTATTATATATACAAACTACTAATTACTATTATACTAACTATAATAATTAACCCACTAACTACCAGTTAAATTACAATTTATTCACAAATATACACTATCTACAAGTTGCAGATTTGAATAAAACCTGTAAAACTCATGTGCTTTCTGTCCTAAGAAAACAAGATATGTTTTTTGATTTTTTATATTTTATGAAAAAGAAATAAAACTTAATGAAATTAAACGATCTAATATATTTACTGAAATTAAACAATCTAATATAAATCTACCTATACTTATATCTAGACTAGCTACTAATAAGAACAGTAAGCAAAGAAGTAACTAACTGACCTGGAAACGCTCCTAATTTGTCCCGTGTGTGATGACTCTGAAGCTGGTCGGATGACTCTGAAGCTGGTTGGAGGAAGTAAACTCGCACCGGATCGATCCAAAAGCTTCTCGTAAACAATAGGCTGCGCTGCTTTTTGAGTTGTTTAACAGGACAAACAAGACATAAAAGATCATAACAATCTTATGATTTATAAATCTCTGCAATAAGGGAAACCTGTTATGCAAAAAACTTATATTTACTAATTCAACTTATGAAGAAGATAAACCTGTCATTCACAAACTGAACTAAACAATTGTTATGTCTTTTATAAACTTGGAAGAAACCAGAAATGGATTACAGTGATTAAAATTATATCATTTGCACATGATTAAGATAGCTAAAGTAGTCATTAACCAGATACAAATTGATATACACAACATGAAACAAAATATTGATATAATAAGAAGCTAAAGCTGTGACAAAACACCAAGTTCTGCTTCAGTCTGTATTAAAACTCCATATCCTTGTTCTCCCACGAATGAGGATGAACATTATTACAAAAATAATAAGTATATATAAGTTTCTCCAGAGGGTAAAACCTCCCTGTGGATAATATCAAACAGTTTTACATAATCTGGGAGATATCCCAAAATCAACTAAACTAGGAAACTAAAATGCAAGTGAAATCTTTGAAATATCCCCTAACTGCTCATCATATCCACTGCAATTTCGAATTGATCTRCAATAGACCAAACATATCAAGTTAGAAAGATATTTCATGAGAAAAACAATAAAAAATTGATTCTACAGACTTAGCTACAGAATCATCTGATTCTGTAGCTAGTCTAAAATAGCATACAAGACCAGATAGAAATCAAATTAAATCTTTTTAAAATAATCCAATCCAATTTTCTTTTAATAAACATTCAAAACGAATCACTAATGACTCACATGATTTTATCATTCAAATTAAACAAAATCAATAGTGATTCAATCGATAACAGAGGTAAGGATACTCTGTTTCTCTTTGACTATAAAATCGGGTCAAACAGTAACAGGACTCTTTCAATTTAAATGGAAACAATCAATGAGTGATATCGTATGAGATACGATCTAATCCAACACAATCATAATCCAATTATTATGGCTATAACAATGTAGCATAAGATTCATGTCATTTCAATCAAATACAAAGATGGAAAGACTATTACGATTACGGTCAAATAAAACATGCATAACAGTATCAACCAAATTTCGCCAAATATTTCAATCGCTGAGCGTTACACAGTCAACAGACAAGATCAAATAGTGATCACAACCATCAACATAATCGATAATCATAAACTGGGCAACAATCGTCACAAATAGTGACTGAGTTAAATATAGAAACAACTCGTGATTCTGGATATAATCACTTTCGCTCCTCAAATCAAATTTAAACATTATATTCAGTATGAATTGGACTGATCATAAGGTGGAGAAAACCAACGCGAGTCAACAGGCTGGGTACAACTGTTACGATTCGTATCAATTCACAATTTGGATGAATATAAAACATAATGATATTAAACATAATCCAAACGGTATCTGAGCTGGTTGAAAGTCATATGTAAATAAAACCGTAACAATTTAACCATTATCGCCAACCATATCGTATATAATATAACCAATTCGAATCGAAACATGGATTGTGTTCAAAATTGAAATACCAGAAACAACTTGCGTTTAGAAATGATTTCAATCAGCAACAGAACATTCCAAATTAAGCTAAATGAAACCAATCAAATCCATACTAAAATCCAATGAAATCGGAGACAGAATCCAATCGAAACTAAACTGGGAAAACGAATTTCATTAATCAAAACATAACCATGTACATAATGCATATAATGTGACAGAGAAAAATCACGCTGTAAGCATAGCTATTTGAAAGCATTTGAATTCGTTATATAAACAAGTGATAGAACATACCAGTGAGGCTACTCAAATTATGCCAATTTTGAATTCATGACCGCTGTAGCTGACTCACATTCTTAAACAAAATAGAGCCTGTTGTTCTCTGTCTCTTATCAGTGGTCTGAAGCTCAGTCTTTTGATGAGTGAGCAGTGTAGCCTAGTCCTCCAAAGATTTAATCTTTGACTGTAGGATCGGCACATCCAGATAATACCTCTCTAACCATAAGCCGCATTGATCACAGGGTGGCATTGTAGGCTTCGACAGAGCATGAGAGGGTTTTGACGAAGAACCGGGGTTTGGACAAGGTAGCTTAATGCCTGGGTAATTAGGGTCATTCTGCAGACAAGGTGGTAGGTTTGACATGAAGTCGTATGAGGGTTTGGCACACAGATCTTCCGAATAGGGATATTCACTTGCCAAAAAACGTTCAACCTCTGAATCAGAGTCTTTGCTTAAGACGATAGGGTCTGGATTGACAGGGGGCTCCGGTTTGTTTCTCGCCATGCGAGAGATTAGACGGGCAGTCTTTTTGCCTTTGGCGTTTGCAGTAGGCTTATCTTTAGACCTTTTATCCACAGGCTTAGCAGCCTCGGCATCCTTAGTCACAGAATGGGATAGGTCAATAGGTAAATCGGGTAAGGGTTTAGGTAAAAGGATACTGTAGGGTACCGGGGTTACAGTCTTACCCTCGCTCACCACAGGTTTGTCAACCTGTGGAGGGGTTAAATCCTCAAAACCATTGCGCGCAAGAAAATCATTCCAACAGTCTCGGTTTAACCCCAAATGATAAACAACAATCATTTTAACCAGCCCATAGTGAAAAAGGCTGTTGTCTGCCTGGTTCTTTTTATACTTTTTAGACATTTTGAACAGGCTTCTATGCAGATAGTATGGCATATTGAGCTCAAAACCCACGAAAACCATAAGAAAATGAAGGTGGTGTAAGAAAATGAAACCATACCGACCTTCACAGGTGATAAACTGTTTGACTATCATCAACAACTCATGCCAACGCTGCTTCAGCATGGTCACGAGCAAACCCTTGTCACAGGAGCTAACCTTACGTGACTAGAAGAGCAGAGTCCAAGGGACCTCTTCCACTTTGCAGTTCCTGGACCATCGTTGTCCAGTGGCAAGTAAACCCGAAGATAAACTGAGAAATTGCTCATCAATTTGCAATTGAACATCCCCGACCTTGGCTCGACAACCATCAAAGGTCATGGCGAATTTCCTAACCACACAGAGGTTAAAACCTTCAAATTTCTGTATGAACGGGAGCCATCCAAATTCCTCAAGGTCATCACGGGCACTGTCGAACATCAACAGAGCCTGGCTACCATTTGGTTCAACCCTCATGACTGGAGCCATGGTGCGAGCACATGGTAAGGGCTTGGGTCGAAAACACCAACACACAGGAGCAAAATCGCTTGGGTTAACAACTATGAACGATGAAAGGGGAAGCATTAATGTGCGCATGCGAGGGTGGTGGGATTATTCACCGCCATGCAAAATATTAATTGCAAAGTACAACCGGCGTATTAACCCTCTGTTGAAACAATCATAACATAGTTCAAATCATACTATTCAGCCGACCCAACAATCAAAATGATAAATGATATACCAATGCGCCATTGCAATATTTCGAACCTTGAATATTCAATATGAAATCAAACCCATATGTTTAGCCAACACACCATTGCATAACCAAACATTTTAATCAAAGGCTTTAAACATTGTGACAATCGTTTCCATAAAATCGACAAGGCAAGAGTTATAACAATAAGGATCACATCATATATATAAAAACCAAAAATAAACCATGACCCCTATGTAATTCAATAACTATGGAAGTTTCAAAAAAAACATAAATTTTCATGCTCAATGCCTTACCAATTAAATAAAAATCAAGTTATGCAACCAATGAAAATGTCCAAATAGGCATAGTTCAAAAATCCATTCAGCCACATAATGATAAATTCCATTCAGAATATCAATCATGACAGTTCAAATAACGATAAAGGATTTTTCACGCTTAGAGTCGTGAAAACTAAATGGAGACCAATTTGCAAGTGTCGCAACAAATGAAAATATCGTTAATTTGGAAAATGCGACGACAATTTGAAGTTCAGAAGACAAAGGTGTAGGCAGCTTATAGGGAAATGGAAAAAATTGAATTGGCTGCCAACAATGGTGACACACTGGTAGAAGTAGTTATCTCTGTCAAAAGAAATAAATCCAGATTAGAACAACAAAGAAAATTTCAACTCAAAGACAACAACCAGAAAATTGTACCAACATCATCATTTACGATCTTTTCCACCGATGTTTTAAAAGATGAAAACTAATAACAGTCTTAAGATCAGCAAGTCACGATATTAATGATAAAATCTTCAATACTGTTGGCATGGCCACTGCTGCCAGTAGGCATCCATAGCCTCAACAGGGTTGCCATTTAACCCACTCTGACATTTGTATCCCGTCAAGAAGTTCTAGATCAGAATAAAGGACATTAAAGAGGTTTCTTATAATTTTTTTACAAATTTTCATGTACCCGACATTGCTTCGCTGCCAGCAGGCCTGTTCAGTACCCTGGCGAAGTTGTCTTGGTGCCATGCATGCATTTACCCGCTGCCAGCAGACCTGTTCAGTATCCCGGCGGGTTTACAAGCACTTCCCACAGCTCTTATTAATATTTTTATTTTGTTTTCTTTTTTGTCAATATATAGCTGAGCGGGGTGACGCTGATAATCTTGATTTCTTTAACATATTTTTTAGACCTCATCAGAATTTTTAACACTTTCCTTTATTCAGCTCCAGAAATGTTTTATTTACAAAAACAACTTCCTATAACAGGGAGACATATTTTGAGTCATTCCTTTACGGAAAAGGGACAGCGTAAAAAGATAATAGATGATCATGACAAACTTTGCTCAGAGATTGAAATCAGTAAACTTCTTTCAAACAACAAAATTTTCCAACATAACTATCATTTTCAGAAACAAACCACTGATGTTCGTACAGTCTTTCAGAAGTTATTTCAGCGAAGAAATTTTTCTATGGTCTTGGTCTGAATGGCTCAGTGCACAGGTATGCATATATTTCAAAAAACACAAAAAAAACTGATCAATCCAAATAAAAAACACAGAAGAAAGGAAACGAAAATACAAACAAAAATGAAATATTTACATAGTATACAGGGGTAGTTATCAAGCAAAGTATCTTTTCAGGGCTTGACCATTCACCGGATAAGTGTCAAGCTTCCCTTCAAGATTCTGTAATCGAAAGGAACTAGGACCCAACTTTTCAGCAATAAAAAATGGCCCAAGCTATAAATTTTGAAACTTGGTGTGCTCACCCTTTCCTTCTTGTGGTTTATCCCACTTTAAGACGAGATTGCCTATTTCAAAATTCCTATCAGAAGAAGAATTAGAATCGAACCGGATTTTAATTAGTTGTTGATGTTGGTCTAACTTATGCTTAGCTTGGGTTCTTACTTCTTCTAACTTCATCAAAGCGTTAATACGACTTTCTAAAGGAGGACAATCTTCTTCTTGGACTTTTTGTGACAATTGAAGTGAAGGAAGAAGAATGTGAGGTGGCAGAATGGCTTCTCTGCCATAAACAAGGAAAAAGGGGGAGTTACCTATCGTGGCTTTGGGTGTTACCCTATCATCCCACAGTGCATTTAGCAGTGCATTGTGCCAGTTTTTGTGATTTTCAGCCATGGTTCTCTTGATGATTTTGATCAAGTTTTTGTTTGTTGATTCTGCTAAGCCATTACCCTGGGGGTAATAACTAGCAGAATACTTCAGCTTTATTCCTTTCTCCAAAGCGAACTCACTCATCTCTAGGGAAGAAAAGTATGAAGCATTATCGAAGACGAGGCAATCAGGGATACCGAAACGAGTGATGATATTCGAGTTCAGAAAAGCAATTACCTGACTTGTGTTAACAGTTCTTAGCGCAACGGATTCGGTCCATCGAGTAAAGTAATCAGTGGCTGTCACAATATACTTGTGCTGCTATGAGGATGGAGGGTTAATAGGACCTATGATATCAAGGCCCCATTGCTGGAAAGGAGAATCGACTGAGACGGGTTGCAAGGGGAAGGCTGGTTTTTGTGACTGCCCTGATGCTTTCTGACAGATGATACATTTACGACACAAAACATGGGTGTCCCTAAAAAGCGTGGGCCAGTAGTAACCGGCTCTTAAAACCTTATGAGCAGTAGTATTGCCACCGAAGTGACCACTAGCTTCTCCTGCATGCAACTCAAGCAAGACTCTTTCTGCTTCATCTTTTTCGAGACAGTGCATCAGTACACCGTCAAAATTCTGACGAAACAATATCCGTTAACTAGATGAAAGGAGGCGGACTTTAGTCTCAACGCTCTTCTTTTGGCGAGGTCAAGGTGACGGGGTGCTGATCCATGTTCAAGACAGTATCTAATATCGTCGTACCAAGGACTTACTAGGTTTTGTGTGCAACAAATCAAACTTTGATCGCGTTGTTCTAGGTCTGATGATTACTATCTTCTTGCTGTCCTATTTCTGAATCAACAACCAGCTTACACAATCCTTGGCCTCTCACAATCTGTGCTGGGGTGATCTCTAAGTCATACTCCTGCAAGGAGGTGACCCAGTTGGATCTCTTCTCTCCTAACTCCTTTTGCACTAACAAGTTCCTTATGGTAGGGTAGGGGACAATGACCTTCGTCCTTGACTTCAAAAGATAGGACCGAAAATGCTTAACTGCTTTGAAAACAGCGTAGGCTTTCCGATCAACCACTGGGTAGTTCAGTTCAGCACCTTTGAAAGTAGAGCTCATAAAGGCGATGGGTACTTCGTTGTTCTCAGAATTCTTCTGAGTTAGGACTGCAACATAGGAATGATCAGAGGCAAAAGTATAGAGTGTAAAATCTTGAGCGAAATCAGGGCTCATGAGTGACGGAGCATCTATTATGGCCTTCTTTATAGCATTAAAATCTTGGTTTTCTGTGGGTCCCCAGTGATATTGGGTGTCTTTCTTAATCAGACTCTGGAGAGGCCTGACCATTTCAGAGAAGTTGGGGACAAATCTTCTCACGAAATTAATCTGGCCTAGGAAAGACTGCATGGATTTTTTGGATGTAGGTGGGGGGAGTTTAGCGATGACTTGAGTCCTCTCGGGGTCAATAATCATCCCATCACTAGACACAATGAATCCTAGTAATTTACCCTATTCTACTGAAAAGATTGACTTCTTGGGGTTCAAGGAGATGCCATATTTACGACATCGTAGTAGAACGACTCGTAAGTGAGCTAGATGATCGTCTTTGTTTTTAGGGTAAACGGTCACATCATCTAAGTAGACTGCTACGGAGTGATTTATTAAGCCTCTAAAAGCAATGTCCATTGCTCTCTGAAAGGTAGCACCAGCATTAATCAATCCAAAAGGCATTTTGCGATAAGCATAAGTGCCCCACGGGGTACGGAAGGTAGTTTTTAGTTGGTCTGGCAGAGACATCAAGACTTGGTTGTATCCAGAGAAACCATCCAGTAAGGATAGCCTCTTGGAACCAGATACTTGTTGCAGGATCTGTTCCATGGGAGGGACAAGATAATTATCTTTGTCAGACGCTTTGTTGAGGTTTCAAAAATTGACACAAAGTCGGATTTCCCCGTTTTTCTTCCGGACTGGGACGAGGTTGGATACCCACTGAGTGTGTCTAACAGGAAAAATTATTTTAGCACCTAGGAGTTTATTCAATTCTTTTTGAACGGTCGGTTCTAGTTTAGGATGCATTTTCCTCAGTTTCTGTTGAAGGGTAAGGTTTGGGGTTTCATTGGGATGACATGTTGTATAATGTTAGGATCAAATGTTTTAAGATCATCATAAGTCCATGAAAAGACATCCTTGAATTCTTTAAACAATTTAACAAAAACAACTTTTTCTTGTCTAGAACATCCCAAGCCTAGATGGATACACTGAGGATTTTCACTAGTCCCTAAATTGACCTTTTCGTAAGATAATGAGGAACTATTAGTTTTGCAATTGACCGTATTTTTAAATTTATCTTCAAAATCATAAAACTTTTCTAATCTAACAACAGATTTGGGTATGAAATTTACCATGTTCGATAGAGCTTCAGGAGATTTCGGATTAGGTATTACCGTAAAGTCGTGCAAATTGTCGTCGTGCATTTGTTCATCTATCACTGTGCCTTGAAAGGTTTCTTCCATGTGCAGAAAGTTAATGATCTGTTGATCATCGCCAAATACTCTCCATTTTGTGATATTTTTAGGAACAGATGGTCGAAACAATAGCTCCACGGAGAACGCGTTTGGGGATAGGCCATCTGCAGGAAGAATTTTAGAGGCAATATTAGCTAGTAGATCTGCTTCAACATTATTTAATCTAGGAATGGAATTTATATTAAAAGAAGAAAATTTGTTCATTAAACTCCATACCTCAGACTGGTAACATTTGAGATGCGGGGTAAGACAATGTATAGAATCTCTTACCTGCCTAACCACTATCTCAGAGTCGCCGAATACAACCAGATTTTGAATGTGCATGTCCAAGGCTTTTCTGAGACCTTGCAGTAAAGACTCATATTCTACAGTATTGTTAGTACATTCAAATTCTAGCCTACAAGCCAATAATGTCTTGTTACCTGCCGGATCGATGATGATGCAGCCTGCACTAGCTCCTTCTTTAGACTTGGAACCGTCGAAATATTAGGACCAAATTTGATTTCCATCGGGCCCATGGGACTGTTGCATAGAAGCTGTTGGTTGTACATATGCTATGATCTCGGACTGCTGTTCTGGATTGTTGATAGGTGAAACTTCAGCCATGAAATTTCTGAAGTAGGTGTCCATCCCTTTGACTTCATGTGAATCAGCAGGAGGTGTGTATGGTTCATTTGGGTCGTTCAAATCCGTGACTGTGAACTTAAGGTAACGCTCACGATTCACCCTGATCTTGTTGGGCTTACCATTTTATGGAAGCCATAAGTGAGACCAGTCCGTCGCGAAGTAACCATGTAGCTGCTCTGACCAGTCCCTGCTCAAAAACAGACCATACACTTCTGGAATATCCACCACAATTATATCAATAACCTGATGAACCTTTGGGTTAGACGATAATCTAATCAATACATTTTTTAGTTCGCCTATAACTTTAACATATGATCGATCAAGTTGTATGATTTTCAAAGAAGATGGTTCCACTTCAGCGCTAATATTTTGGCAGACTGACCAAGGAATCACATTTGACGATGCTCCTGAGTCAACCATACAATTATGCACATTTCTGTTGAAGATTTCGAAAGTTAAAAGAAAAGGAGGTACATTCTTGCGAGTGCTTAGAATAGCAGCTTGTGGTTTCTTACTCGCAGTTTATAATGCTACTTTATCTACATTATTTACATTATTTACAGGGGCTACAGGAAGGCTTCCTTTATCTTGAGGATCAGGATTGTTTTTAGTGGAAGTCTTCTGCGGAACTTTGCTTTGCACAACCTTGTTACCATTTNCCGGAGGTTTACCATCTCCGAATTTTTCCAAAAAGCATGACTCAAACTTTTCCCAAGATACTATGGTATGAGGCTGTTGGGCAAAGTACCAAGTGGATGCATTACCCTCAAAAGTATAAGGGAAAAACCTACAGACAACATCTTCATGTTCAACATTACGGAGTCTTATGGCTAACATAAATTTTTTGATATGATCTTCATCTATCTGTTTTGAATCGGGATCAAACTTAGGAAGACATTTCTCCGGGTGCTTAGGTAAAGGGTGTTGGGCTCCAGGTACAACTACAACATCCTGGTCCAACCAGGGTCTTGCAGGGTTGTTCTGATTTGCCATTGGGGTAGTGGGTGTGGAAGGCTGAGAAGGTGAGTTGCCTTCGTCAGAAGAGAAATCTCCTCCAGAAGAGGAAGGAGATGAGGGAGGTGGTGAAGGAGGTATCCCAGATCCTCCTGCAGCAGGATTTGTGTTTGGATCTGTAGGATTCACAGTGAGGTTAATATCACCTAAGTGTTCTCTGATATTAGAGAAGTCTAAAGGTTGACCCCACGGATAGTTTGGTTGCCTAAGACGAGCTAAGGCACTATGTGTTTTAATAAGAGATTGACGGATAATCTCTTGTGTATCACCACCTGTAGGATTAGGGGTTGCTGGGTCAACTGTGATCTGTGGATCTTCGGTTGAAGTAGTCGCTGTTTGAGGGGGAATATTATCTTGTGAATGGATTCTAGTCACTATAGGTGATCGATTAGGGGGGGAGGAGTCTTGCGACTGCCTCGTGCCATTAATTAAGTTCAGGCCCTCCTTCTAGCACCATTTGTTGGCGGGCAAAATTGTCCGTCCGTCAATTGAGAGAGTGGAACCGGTCCAGGGTTGTCCAATAACCCAAGCCGTTTGGAATGAACCACCCTGACGGGTTTAACGGCTCCGTTGGCCACTCTAAGATCCTAGGAAAATCGAAGAGAAAACTAACCTAAACTAACTAAACTAACTAATACAAATAAAACTAACTAAAACTAACTAAAACAAACTAACTAAAACTAAATACAAGAAACTAAACTAACTAATACACTAATCTAATTAAAACAAACTACTAATATTAAACTAAAACTAAATATAAACTATGCTAACTATTATATATACAAACTACTAATTACTATTATACTAACTATAATAATTAACTGTCTAACTACCAGTTAAATTACAATTTATTCACAAATATACACTATCTACAAGTTGCAGATTTGAATAAAACCTGTAAAACTCATGTGCTTTTTGTCCTAAGAAAACAAGATATGTTTTTTGATTTTTTATATTTTATGAAAAAGAAATAAAACTTATTGAAATTAAATGATCTAATATATTAACTGAAATTAAACAATCTAATATAAATCTACCTATACTTATATCTAGACTAGCTACTAATAAGAACAATAAGCAAAGAAGTAACTAACTGACCTGGAAACGCTCCTAATTTGTCCCATGTGTGATGACTCTGAAGCTGGTTGGAGGAAGTAAACTCGCACCGGATCGATCCAAAAGCTTCGCGTAAACGATAGGATACGCTGCTTTTTGAGTTGTTTAATAGGACAAACAAGGCATAAAAGATCATAACAATCTTATGATTTATAAATCTCTGCAATAAGGGAAACCTATTATGCAAAAAACTTATATTTACTAATTCAACTTATGAAGAAGATAAACCTGTCATTCACAAACTGAACTAAACAATTGTTATGTCTTTTATACACTTGGAAGAAACCAGATATAGATTACAGTGATTAAAATTATATCATTTGCACATGATTAAGATAGCTAAAGTAGTCATTTACTAGATACAAATTGATATACACAACATGAAACAAAATATTGATATAATGAGAAGCTAAATCTATGACAAAACACCAAGTTCTGCTTCAGTCTGTATTAAAACTCCATATCCTTGTTCTCCCACGAATGAGGATGAATATTATTACAAAAATAATAAGTATATATAAGTTTCTCCACAGGGTAAAACCTCCCTGTGGATAATATCAAACAGTTTTACATAATCTGGGAGATATCCCAAAATCAACTAAACTAGGAAACTAAAATGCAAGTGAAATCTTTGAAATATCTCCTAACTGCTCATCATATCCACTGCAATTTCGAATTGATCTGCAATAGACCAAACATATCAAGTTAGAAAGATATTTCATGAGAAAAACAATAAAAATTTGATTCTACAGACTTAGCTACAGAATCATCTGATTTTGTAGCTAGTCTAAAATAGCATACAAGACCAGATAGAAATCAAATGAAATCTTTTTAAAATAATCCAATCCAATTTTCTTTTAATAAACATTCAAAACGAATCACTAATGACTCACATGATTTTATCATTCAAATTAAACAAAATCAACAGTGATTCAATCGATAACAGAGGTAAGGATACTCTGTTTCTCTTTGACTATAAAATCGGGTCAAACAGTAAAAAAACTGTTTCAATTTAAATGGAAACAATCAATGAGTGATATCGTATGAGATACGATCTAATCCAGCACAATCATAATCCAATTATTATGGCTATAACAATGTAGCATAAGATTCATGTCGTTTCAATCAAATACAAAGATGGAAAGATTGTTACGATTATGGTCAAATAAAACATGCATAACAGTATCAACTAAATTTTGCCAATGATTTCGATCGCTGAGCGTTACACAGTCAACAGACAAGATCAAATAGTGATCACAACCATCAACATAATCGATAATCATAAACCGGGCAACAATCGTCACAAATCGTGACTGAGTTAAATATAGAAACAACTCGTGATTCTGGATATAATCACTTTCGCTCCTCAAATCAAATTTAAACATTATATTCAGTATGAATTGGACTGATCATAAGGTGGAGAAAACCAACGCGAGTCAACAGGATGGGTACAACTGTTACGATTCGTATCAATTCACAATTTGGATGAATATAAAACATAATGATATTAAACATAATCCAAACGGTATCCGAGCTGGTTGAAAGTCATATGTAAATAAAACCGTAACAATTTAACCATTATTTCCAACCATATCGTATATAATATAACCAATTCGAATCGAAACATGGATTGTGCTCAAAATTGAAATACCAGAAACAACTTGCGTTTAGAAATGATTTCAATCAGCAACAGAACATTCCAGATTAAGCTAAATGAAACCAATCAAATCCATACTAAAATCCAATCAAATCGGAGACAAAATCCAATCGAAACTAAACTGGGAAAACGAATTTCATTAATCAAAACATAACCATGTACATAATTCATATAATGTGACAGAGAAAAATCACGTTGTAGGCATAGCTATTTGAAAGCATTTGAATTCGTTATATAAACAAGTGATAGAACATACCAGTGAGGCTGCTCAAATTATGCCAATTTTGAATTCACGACCACTGTAGCTGACTCCACATTCTTAAACAAAATAAAGCCTATTGTTCTCTGTCTCTTATCAGTGGTCTGAAGCTCAGTCTTTTGACGAGTAAGCAGTGTAACCTAGTCCTCCAAAGATTTAATCTTTGACTGTAGGATCAACACATCCAAATAATACCTCTCTAACCATAAGCCACATTGATCACAGGGTGGCATTGTAAGCTTCAACAGAGCATGAGAGGGTTTTGACAAAGAACCGGGGTTTGGACAAGGCAGCTTAATGCCTGGGTAATTAGGGTCATTCTGCAGACAAGGTGGTAGGTTCGACACGAAGTCGTATGAGGGTTTGGCACACAGATCTTCCGAATAGGGATATTCACTTGCCAAAAAACGTTCAACCTCTGAATCAAGGTCTTCTCTTAAGACGATAGGGTCTGGATTGACAGGGGGCTTTGGTTTGTTTCTCGCCATGCAAGAGATTAGACGGGAAATCCTTTTTCCTTTGGAGTTTGCAGTAGGCTTATCTTTAGACCTTTTAGCCACAGGCTTAGCAGCCTCGGCATCCTTAGTCACAGAATGGGATAGGTCAATAGGTAAATCGGGTAAGGGTTTAGGTAAAAGGATATTGTAGGGTACCGGGGTTACAGTCTTACCCTCGCTCACCATAGGTTTGTCAACCTGTGGAGGGTTTGAATCCTCAAAACCATTGCGCGCAAGAAAATCATTCCAACAGTCTCGGTTTAACCCCAAATGATAAACAACAATCATTTTAACCAGCCCATAGTGAAAAAGGCTGCTGTCTGCTTGGTTCTTTTTATACTTTTTAGACATTTTGAACAGGCTTCTATGCAGATAGTATGGCATATTGAGCTCAAAACCCACGAAAACCATAAGCAAACGAAGGTGGTGTAAGAAAATGAAACCATACCGACCTTCGCAGGTGATAAACTGTTTGACTATCATCAACAACTCATGCCAACGCTGCTTCAGCATGGTCACGGGCAAACCCTTGTCACAGGAGCTAACCTTACGCGACTGGAAGAGCAGAGTCCAAGGGCCCTCTTCCACTTTGCATTTCTTGGACCATCGTTGTCCAGTGGCAGGTAAACCCGAAGCTAAACTGAGAAATTTCTCATCAATTTGCAATTGAACATCCCCGACCTTGGCTCGACAGCCATCAAAGGTCATGGCGAATTGCCTAACCACACAGAGGTTAAAACCTTCAAATTTCTGTATGAACGGTAGCCATCCAAATTCCTCAAGGTCATCACGGGCACTGTCGAACATCAACAGAGCCTGGATACCGTTTGGTTCAGCCCTCACGACTGGAGCCATGGTGCGAGCACATGGTAAGGGCTTGGGTCGAAAACACCAACACTCAGGAGCAAAATCACTTGGGTTAACAGCTATGAACGATGAAAGGGGAAACATTAATGTGCGCATGCGAGGGTGGTGGGATTATTCACCGCCATGCAAAATATTAATTGCAAAGTACAACCGGCATATTAACCCTCTGTTGAAACAATCATAACATAGTTCAAATCATACTATTCAACCGACCCAACAATCAAAACGATAAATGATATACCAATGCGCCATTGCAATATTTCGAACCTTGAATATTCAATATGAAATCAAACCCATATGTTTATCCAACGCGCCATTGCATAACCAAACATTTTAATCAAAGGCTTTAAACATTGTGACAATCGTTTCCATAAAATCGACAAGGCAAGAGTTATAACAATAAGGATCACATCATATATATAAAAACCAAAAATAAACCATGACCCCTATGTAATTCAATAACTATGGAAGTTTAAAAAAAAACATAAATTTTCATGCTCAATGCCTTACCAATTAAATAAAAATCAAGTTATGCAACCAATGAAAATGTCCAAATAGGCATAGTTCGAAAATCCATTTAGCCACATAATGATAAGTGTCATTCAAAATATCAATCATGACAGTTCAAATAACGATAGAGGAGTTTTCACGCTTACAGTCGTGAAAACTAAATGGAGACCAATTTGCAAGTGTCGCAAGAAATGAAAATATCGTTAATTTGGAAAATGCGACGAAAATTTGAAGTTCAGAAGACAAAGGTGTAGGTAGCTTATAGGGCAATGGAAAAAATTGAATTGGCTTCCAACAGCTAACTCCTGACAGATCCAACGACTGTCGGGTTTTTCAGCCAAGATCTGACGGCTCATAATGGTTCCTACCCATGCATTCTTCCACGACTCCCTTGGTGTGGAAAAGATCTACGGTCCAGATACTCTCATGAACCTTAGGGATCTACAGTCCTAAACTCTTTGCTACCCACGAAGACACAGGAAAACCAAGTGGTAAGGCATTTAACACCCTACTATCTCCTACTAATCTAACGGTCGTGGGTGACCTCAGATTCCCCGATGAAATCTCGTCTGTCGATTAATACTGACGCAACCCTACTCTCACAGCACGCGGTCGCTCTACCAGGACCTTCTCTCCCTCATAAACCGAAGAGACTCAGATCTTCCACTCCTCTCGGGAGTTCTACCCACAGTTTACTCGGTGATCTATCCCGCACGTGCTGTCAGGAGATCGGACTTCGCGAGATCGCGAGACCCACTGTGCTGTCCCAGGGGAGGCAATCTCCGAATCCCCGATGGTCAAAGGTCAACCTCGGGGAATTTCCACTCACGACACGAACCTCAACCTATCAATTCCCCGAGTACCGAAACTCCGAGGTCACGCAARCGTGCCACYTGGACTYCACTAAACTRCCGGGGTCCCCMCCCTGCTCCTTCACCTTCRGGATTTCGYGGATCGCRGAWCCCACAACTCCAAGTCCTTTGCTACTGAAATCTCYGAATGCCGAATCTCCGACACTCCGGATTCGTGCCACCTGTCCTTCCAGGAATTTACGGTCCCGATCAAATCGGGGGATCGCACTTCGYGAATTCRTCGTGYATGCGATCCTTGCTCTCGTCGACCCYGATTCGCCGATGCGCGATAGAAATGGACTTCCACGCACCTGCGGCTTAAAATTCTCGCAGCTCCTTCCAGATCTGACGATCCACGGAACCTCGTGAGACTATCGATGATTCCCAGTCGTCGATTCTCTTCCTCTATGAAGAGTTCGTTGCTCCGCCACCTCGCTCCTGTGCGGCCTCTGCTGAATCAACTCCTTCAGTGGACGGAAAGGGTAATCCCTCTAAGGGTTCTTCGAACACGCTCCCTGTGCTCGGTCTTCAGCCACTTCTCAAGTATTTGAAGCTTTCTGGGTTCTGTGCGCTCACGCCAGCAACAGCCTCGTCCCGTTCCTCTTCTCAGACCCAACACTGAGAACTCGAATTCGACCTGCACTTACCTGCACGGCTCGAACACTCAACCCAACTCTGGGAAAAAGAGAGACAAGAGCTCCACTACTTAGCCGCCTCGACGCACTCTATGCGGAGGTTCTTCACTGCACTCGATGAAGGAATCTCCCGGCCTAAGTAGAAAAACAATTGAAACTCATTCTCTCAGGTTTCTAACCTGATACGCAATCACATATGCAACATACAACAAATATGCATAAAAGGAAGCAAGTAAACAGGAACATAACAACAACAACACGAAAGTATCAAACACATCCATGGTAATTGAATCAGGCCTTTCCTATTAATTCAATGACTATACATGGAGTTCTACACAAGCTCTCTGGCTCTGTTCTTCCTCTCTTGCTCCTGTATCTCTGCTTGCTCTCAATGCTGAACAATCTAGATGTGAATCATGATTAATTACACAAGGAGGGTGCCTATATTCGTTTTCCCTCCTGGAAAGATGAAACTGTCTAATCTACAGCTAATTCTATCTACCATCATTAAAATCCTTAAATGCCTTCTTATCTTTACATAATATTACAACACGCTTGCTTTGAATGCCTTTAGTAAACGGCGGCGCAACAATACCAAGGTGAATTCAAAATTTTAAGATCGACTGGCTCGTCCAGCTGTAGGTTTTTTTGTTTCCATGCGCGTTGGCTCGCTTGACGACGTGTAGATGCTGCGGGTGCTCCTGCATCAAATACCTATTAGGTTAAGATACTTAACTTTCTAGCTTCCTCTTACCAAATCTAACGGTCACGAGTGACCACATATCTCCTGACGAGATCTCATCCGTCGATTCATTACCTCATCCTTATGTTTTCATCTCAGTTTTCAAGAGGATCATTCCTCCTTATGCAGGGTTACTAAGGCCTTATGCCTTCACAAGCGCCTTCCCGGTTCTTGATGGGATTTTCAAGGAAGGTATTTCTATGGGGAGAATTACTTAGGGTATGACCTGAGGTATATAATGATGTCTTCCTCCCGAGAACCAGGCGTGAAGTCAGAATTGGGTCAGTACGCACATAAATAATGAATCCATGAGGACATAAACCATACGTAGTCTTTCCATACAATTACACAACTACTAGTACTGATCAAAGCACCATACAAACATTCTTATAATGAAATCATTCATAGTTTCATAGCCTATGAGCATAATTATCAGAATACATATAATTCAAGATGCCAAAGGCAAAACACTTATCAGAAATAACACCAGGGGTTAAGAAAATTCTGAGAGGGGTGCTCGTTTCCACCCAACCGTAGGATTAGAGACTCCCAGTGGATTTACCACTAGCCACCCCCGAGCTGAGATGACGATGCTATGAGACTGCGTCTCGATCTGCCAGTGACCAGGAGCGAAGGTTGCAATCCTTCCTCTCTTCTATCACTCACTCTGCATATTTCCAGAGTTCTCCCCTCGCGTCTTCCCCTAATCGCTTCTACCCCACGCCTTATACTTTTGTGAGGTTGCGTGTGGCAAGATTACCCTCGCGTTGATCAGGCCTGATGGCTCTACGAATGGGAGGTTCACCTCCCATCCCTCATTAAACCATCTACCCACCAGCCTGCGAGACATTTAATTCAGGGCCAGCGAGCCGCTTTTGGTTCTCCGGGCCAATGGAGTCCAAATACGGTATTAATTCTCGGTGGAAGTTAACACCACCTTTCCAGGTGCCTTCCACTGCCATCGTGGTCTCTTTTTCTGCACATCCCCTCTCAACAGTCCTGCAATAAATTCATAATGTTATTCACATTTATTGACCTTTTCCACAAGGTCCATTTACATCACATATTCACATTTATGAGTTTGCCACAGTTTTGGCCAGTCCAGTTATTTTTACAAACTGGGGGAAATAGGGTGTTACAATTCCCTCCCCCTTAAAAGGGAACATCGTCCTCAATGTTCTTATCTATTAACATGAATTCCATTTACAGAAGTAAACAAAATCAGATATGCCTGTCTCATGGCATCCTCCATTTCCCATGTAGCCTCATCTGGGCCAAAATGTTTCCACTGCACCTTGACCTGGGCAATGGTTCGGTTCCGGAGCGGGGTTTCCTTTCTGTCCAATATGCATTGGGGTTCTGGTAGAAATTCTCCCTCCAGTTCCACCTGGATCACAGACTAGTCAATTATATGATTAGCATCATGTACATATTTCTTCAATAATGAAACATGGAAAACATTATGTGCTTTTACTGTGGGAGGAAGTGCTAGCCGATAGGCTACAGGTCCCACTCTATCTAGAACCTAAATGGGTCCACAATACTGGGGTTCCAACTTGGCACAAGCTCCCATTTTCAGGGAACTCCTTCTGGGCTTAATTCTGAGATATACATGGTATCTCGTTTTGAACTCTCTTGGAATTCTCTTTTGATCGGCATAACTTTTCTGTCGGTTCTGAGCGACCTTCAGATTTTGTTTTATATGAGTCACTTGTTGTTCCATTTCTTTCAACATGTTGGGTCCAAAAGAAATCCTATTCACAGGATTACTCCAGTTGACTGGAGTATTACACGACCTACCATAGAGGACCTCGAAGGGACTCATCTTTAAGGATGCTTGGTAGCCGTTGTTGTAGGCGAATTCTACCAATGGCAGGTAGTCTTCCCATTTACTGGGTTGATACATTACATGCATCCTTAACATATCCTCTAATATTTGATTTACTCTTTCTGTCTGTTCGTCGGTTTGAGGGTGATAGGCGGTGCTAAACAACAATTTGGTCTCTAAACCAGTCATCAGTGATTTCCAAAAATTGGAAGTAAATTTGGTGTCTCTGTCAGACGCTATTTCTTTCGGCATACCGTGCAATTTGAATATCTCTTTCATCAATATCTGGGCGATATCTATCACCTTGCAGGTTGATTTGACGAGGATGAAATAAGAAGACTTGCTCAGTTTATCCACCACCACCATAATGGCATCATTCTGTTTGGTTGAAGTTGGTAATCCAGTGACAAAATCCATGGAGATGGTTTCCCATTTCCATTCTAGGATGGGTAAAGGGTGTAATAGTCCTGCTGGGTGTCGATGTTCTGCTTTAACCTGTTGGCATTCTATGCATTGGGCCAAATATTTGGCTATGTCTTTCTTCAATCCAGGCCAATAAAATTGTTTCCGGGTGGTAGTGATCATTTTTTGGTATCCTGGGTGACCAATGTATGGTCTTTTATGTAGTTCATCCATAATGAACCTCTTCAAGTCGTCACAATTTGGAATGTACAGTCTATCTCTGTAAGTGAGCAGACCTCCTTCGGTCATCTGGTATCCTTCATATTTTTCTCCAGTGGGTTCTTGTTGTAGGTATAGGGTCACAGTATAAACAAAGGAATTTGTTTCTTGTGCATTCCTGACTCTGTTCTTGACATCTGTCTCGTAGGTACTCACTGTTGCCAGGTGAATCATTTTCATGCTTCTTCTAAGGGCATTGGCCACCCTATTTTCCTTTCCTTTGATGTGTTTGATTTCAAAATCAAATTCGCTAAGGAGGGCCATCCATCTAGCTTGTCTAGAATTGAGCTTTGGTTGGTTGAACAAATACCGTAATCCATAGTGATCTGTCATAAGTACAAATTTTCTTCCCAAGAGGTAATGCCTCCACATTTTTAAGGCATGCACTATGGGCTATTTCCGTCCACCGAGGGGAAGTTCTGCTGGAGTACACTCTGGGCTAGATAGTTCATTCTGGGGTTATTCTTGTAGTTTTTAAATCCTGAGGATTTGATCCCCTTTTTCTGAAATTTCGAACCATTCTTCTGTCTCCAGTCTCCAGGAGACTCTGCCCAATGTCCATATTGTTCATGACAATATGTTTCCTTTCGAATAGTATCTTCTAAGGTCTTTGGCTCATCGAATTCAATTCAGTTCCGGTATTCCTTGGGTAGCCCATTGATGAAGCGTTGCGCCTTCACCTTTTCTGCTTTAAGGTAGGGTACATATCTCAATAAGTCGAGGAATTTGTTGACATATTCCTCTATAGTGAGTTGCCCTAGTTTGAGTTCATAAAACTCTTTAGCCTTCTCGTCGAAGTATTTTTCCGACAAATACTTCTTCCGGAAGTACTTCTCAAATTGTTTCCAAGACAGGTCCTCCTCGCGAACCCCTTTCATGTTCTTAAGATCTTCCCACCAGATGGAAGATTTTCCGTTCAGATTGAAAGTGGCCACTCAGGCCTTCAAATTTTCTGAAAAATCATGGACTCTAAAATATTTCTTCAGTCCAAGTAGCTAGGCCTCAGCTTCCTCTCCCTTCTTTATCTCACCGTCAAAGGAGGGAGGTTTGGCCTTTCTGAATTCTTCAATTTTATGACCCTCGGAAGTCTTTTGTTTCTTTTGTTTTCTTCGAGAATAGGAACTGGTCCTGCTGTTGGAAGATCCTTCTGAATCGCCAACTTCCTTCTCAGAGGAATCGTTTGGCACTGGTCCTTTACCTCTGGGGTGGACCTTTCTTGAGGTGCTCCTCTCAGTATGTCCACTGTTATGACCAGGTTTCTGCATCTCGAGTTCATGCTGCATTTGTCGCTGTAGGTCGGATAAGATCTACAGTAAAACTGCAAAACTGCATTAATTTCAGTTTTCTTTTCTTGTTCTTTCATCATCCTTTCATTGTCGGTCTTGCATCTTTGCAATTCAACCATGAGACTCCTCACAGTCTCAGCTAGATATGGAGGGGTTCCTATTTCTCTTCTTTCATCAGACTCTTCATCTCTATTATGGGAGCCTTCTCCCATCTCTTGGTGAGTCACCATACTCTGCGTCTATAAATTCCTGCGGCTGATCGTCTGCTTAGGTGAAAAGACAAACGCTGGTTATTAGTCAAGATCCAGATACATTTTATAATCTGCGCATAAATTTATAATTCTTTCACATTCATTCACAGTCGGGTTCTCGTTCCCAAGTTTTTAGTCCTGGATAAGAGAGTTAAGTTAGGGGGTTACTCCTCGTAGGAGGACTTCAAACAGAGCTTATGCGCAACTCGTTCATGAGCCCAATCAGGCCGAGTGTTGTAACCATGCTCTGATACCACTTTGTCACATACCCATTACCTAAATCAGATTTTTCTGGTCTTCTGTTGAATCAGAAGCCCTAAAAATCCATGGAGGACCAGCGTAAGCTGGCTCTTTCTCTCTCCTCGCTCCCATGTGGTCGCGGGTCATGATCACAGTCCGAATAAACACAATACCTCTTTCATATTTCTCACCTCGGTGCTACAGTGATGTCGAGTCGTTTGACTTGGCAACCGTCAAACCCCGACAGGGCTAGCGATCGGCCAATGGGGATGAATCCCTACAGGGTTAGCAACTGGCTAATAGGAACAAATCCCAATAGGGCCAAAGAATAGTCAATGAGAAATGGCCCCGTTGCACGGTTAAGTGGAATACAGGTGGCAGAGAGGGAAATGCGACACGATGGTTGACATGACAGGAGGGGCCCCACTTCACACACCACACTATTCCGGAACCCCCCCCCATTAAAGACAAAATGGCAAGGGGGGTCCAGAATCCGCTTGAGCACCGTTGATCATGATGAATTAATCTCAACCGTTCGAGAGTTGCGCGTCCAATTTCGGACCCCCCCCCATTAAAGGTAGAATGGCAAGGGGGCTCCGGAATGCATCCTCAGCCGTAGATCTGGGCGGGAGGAATCTGGCCATCCAGATCTGTTCGCTACTTACCCTGATGCGCGCTCGCGCCCCAACGTAAAACTGACATCTCTTCCTCACATCGGATGGTCATTACGGACCCTGAGATTTCCCGAAGGAATCTCGTCCCTTCATCGGGAGTTATCATCATGAGAGTCTGAACTCTCGATCATGGGACTCCTGAATTCTCAATCCCCGGTTTCTCGATGCAGTTAATCTATCAACACATGTCCCTCATAAATCGGATGATCCAGATCTATCTCGGGGTTTCCACCATGGAAAATCCTGAACTCTTGTCAACAGGAATCAGGATTCCACGATTCTTGATTTCCCGAAATGGGTGATCTATTGACATGTGCCCTCCGTTAGTCGGATGGCTCAGATCTACTCCAGGGTTTCCACCATGGAAAATCCCAAACTCTTGTCAACAGGAATCTCGATTCCGTGATTCCCGATTTCCCAAAATGGGTGATCTATTGACACGTGGCCTTCGTTATTCGGACGAATCAGATCTACTCCGGGGTTTCCACCATGGAAAATCCCGAACTCTTGTCAACAGGAATCCCGATTCCGCGATTCCCAACTTCCCAAAATGGGTGATCTATTGACACGTGGCCTCCGTTAGTCGGACGGCTCAGATCTACTCCGGGGTTTTTCTCCCCTATACACTAGAGTCTTAACTCTCAGGTAACTCCTGACAGATCCAATGGCTGTTGGGTTTTTCAGCCAAGATCTGACGGCTCATAATGGTTCCTACCCATGCATTCTTCCATGACTCCCTGGGCATGGAAAAGATCTACGGTCCAGATACTCTCATGAACCTTGGGGATCTATGGTCCTAAAATCTTCGCTACCCACGAAGACACAGGAAAACCAAGTGGTAAGGCATTTAACGCCCTACTATCTCCTACTAATATAACGGTCGTGGGTGACCGTAGATTCCTCGATGAAATCTCGTCCATCGATTAATACCTATCAGGTTAAGATACTTAACTTTTCAGCTTCCTCTTACCAAATCTAACGGTCAGGAGTGACCACAGATCTCCCGACGGGATCTCATTCGTCGATTTGTTACCTCATCCTTATGCTGTCATCTCGGTTTTCAAGAGGATCGTTCCTCCTTATGCAGGGTTACTAAGGCCTTATGCCTTCACAACCGCCTTCCCAATTCTTGATGGGATTTTCAAGGAAAGTATTTCTATGGGGAGAATTACTCAGGGTACTACCTGAGGTATATAATGATGTCATCCTCCCGAGAACCAGGCGTGACGTCAGAATTGGGTCAGTACGCACATAAATAATTAATTCATGAGGACATAAACCATACGTAGTCTTTCCATACAATTACACAACTACTAGTACTGATCAAAACACCATATAGACATTCTTATAATGAAATCATTCACAGTTTCACAGCCTATGAGCATAATTATCAGAATACATATAATTCAAGATGCCAAAGGCAAAACACTTATCATAATTAACACCATGGGTTAAGCAACTGCTGAGAGGGGTGCTCGTTTCCACCCAACTGTAGGCTTAGCGACTCCCAACGGATTTATCACTAGCCACCCCCGAGCTGAGACCACGATGCTGTGAGACTGCGTCTCGATCTGCTGTGTCCAGGAGCGAAGGTTGCAATCCTTCCTCTTTGCTATCACTCACTCTGCATATTACCAGAGTTCTCCCCTCGCGTCTGCCCCCAATCGCTTCTACCCCACGCCTTATCCTCTTGCGAGGTTGCGTGTGGCGCAATTACCCTCACGTTGATCAGGCCTGACGGCTCTACGAATGGGAGGTTCACCTGCCATCCCTCATTAAACCATCTACCTACCAGCCTGCGAGACATTTAATTCAGGGCCAACGAGCTGCTTTTGGTTCTCCGGGCCAGTGGAGTCCAAATACGGTATTAATTCTCGGTGGAAGTTAATGCCACCTTTCCAGGTGCCTTCCACCGCCATCGTGGTCTCTTTTTCTACACATCCCCTCTCAGCAGTCCTGCAATAAATTCATAATGTTATTCACATTTATTGACCTTTTCCACAAGGTCCATTTACATCACATATTCACATTTATGAGTTTGCCATAGTTCTGGCCAGTCCAGTTATTTTTACAAACTGGGGGAAACAGGGTGTTACAGCTGGGGTGATACCCGACCTCACCCCATCCCCCACAGGATAATCCTTGGTCTCAATCCTTGGCCCCGTGGGACCAGATCTTATCCCTTGGGGACTGGGGTGATGCCCGACATCACCCTCCATGGTCTCCCATCACCAATGCATATGGTTTTTT
>JZKD02S2123609.1:828905-848720 GCA_000966675.3 Picea glauca
TTTCCCTCTTTCCTCATTTTATTTCAATCTATCTTTTGTATTTGGGTACCTAACATGGCCTCGTTGTCAGGACCCATTCTTTATTTTCACCATAGTGATGTTGAGGGGGGGTGTTGGATTACTTCACACACACCTAGGATTTATTTTTTCTAAGGTTTTCCCTATGTTTATTAGTCATTATCTAGTCTTCTAAAGTTTAGGGAGAATATTCCTCTAGGATAATATTCTCTCCAGTTTTCACTTCAGTTTGATCAGTTGAGTGGAGTCTAGATGCTACATTGGGATTATCACCATCCAACATTGGGATCATTTCCAGCTAATGTGCATTGTACTTGAGTTCATCACCATACTAGTTCATTACTCACTATTCCCTAATCTCCTCCTCATTTCACTTTGTTTCAGTCAGTTAACTGAAGACTGGTAGACTAGTTAACTCAGACTAGGTGGCAGTTCACTCCCGTAACTTCTTGAGAGACTAGACTAGGTGGAAGTTTACTCCCATAATCGTTGGTGTGTGTCTAGATCATTCTAGACCACCACTATGGCACATTTTCTTCTCCTCTAGTGCGCATTAGTTGATTTATACAAAGTATATCATGTGTAAATTATCATTCATTCATTTGGTTAATGATAATTGTTCCATTCTTTCTCTCCTGCTTCTATTTTCTCATATTTTCTTTGCAACTGTGTATGTCAATTCCTAGCTAGATCTATTATCTGTAGGTTCAACACATTTACACCAACCAACAACTTGCAAAGCCAAATCGCCTCACAACTGGCCTAATTGGCTGCCATATACTCAAAATCTCTATAACTTAAAGAAACCGACTTTTTCTTTCAACTGAACCAAGACGCTACTGTAGTGGCCAATCCAAAGAAACAACCTGAGGTACTCTTCTTGTCACTCACACATCCTGTCCAATATGAATCTGTGTAGAAAATTAATTTGACTCCATCCCCTCTCTCATAGCTCAGGCCAAAATCCATTGTACCTTTAAGGTACCTGAGCACATGTTTTGCAGCCACCCAATGCACTCTTCGAGGCTCTACCATAAACTGAATAAGGGAGTTGAAAAAAAAACAATTATCTGGTATGGTGTTGACTAGATACATAAGCAAATCAATCAACTAACGATACAACGTGGAATCAACAAACTCTGACTCAGAAGAATGAAGCTTCTTCTAGTTGGTTATCATAGGAGTGGACATGGGCCTACAATCCTCCATCTGTAATATCCTCAGAATGTCAAAAACATATATTCCCTGTCCCAGAAAGATGTGTCCAGGCTCCTTCCAAACCTCGAATCCCATGAAGTCGTGCATCATACCAATGCATTTCATCTCGAACTCTAAAGCGAGGCTCTCCTTGCAACCAACTATGAGTCTCTCATCCTCTGTAATGACTATATAATCCACATATAACACAAGAATGAGAGGATCCTCTCCAACCACAATGTAATATAGGTTGGGATTTGCCTCTCTCTTCTTGAAACCCATCTGTTGCAAGTATGTATCTATCCTAGAATACAAGCTTTACGAGATTGCTTCAGCCCATACAATGCCTTCTTTAATATGTACACATGAGAATATCTCCCATGCACCTGAAATACCTGAGGCTACTCACTGTACACCTCCTCCTCTAATTTACCATTCATAAATGTGGTCTTCACATCCATTTGATGGATCTTCCAACCCATATCTACTGCAATTGAAATCACTCCCCTGATCTAGATATATCTGGCAATTGGAGCAAAGGTCTCATCATAGTCTACTCCCTCTACTTGTGAGAACCCTCGAGCCACAAACCGAGTTTTGAACTTCTCAATGCTTCCATCAACATCATACTTGATCTTATAGAGTGACATGGAATTCACCATGGACTTCCCCCCAGGTCACGAAACCACATCCCAAACATCATGCTTCATGATGGAACTGTACTCTTCCACCATGGCATCCTTCCATACCTGTTGACCTACTCCCTCCTCAAAATTGGAAGGATCGGACCCACTTATTCTTCTCACCATTGCAAGATAGCTAAAAAACCTCTCAAGATGTTTACTCTCCCTCACAGTATCCCTGGGATTCCTCACTGAACCCTGTGATTCCTTCAAAGTGTCTTGAAGCCACTTAGGCTTCCTCTTCTTTGAAGTAGAACCATGTGGAGGGGACTCCTCCTCCTCAATCCCACCACCTGAATAATGTGTACCTGAAGATGATCCTGAGGTCATCTATGAACCAATAGACTGAGAAACAATACCCTATGAACCAGCAACCCGAGGACCAGTAACATGTGACCATGTCACCAATGGACCAGTAGTCCCTAAAACAGGTGGTCCTGAACTTCGTGTCACTATGCTCTATGAAGGACTCACCTGTGTCTAAGGAGTTGATTTCTCCCCCTTCTCCATATCTCATGATCTCCAGAAGGATCTATCCTCCTCAAATCTCACATCCCGTTGCAAAACTATCTTCCTCAATTTATGCACTTTTCATACTTCAATCTCTAATACCATGTAGAACTTTCAAACTCTAACCCGGTTTCAAGTCTCACAGAGACACATTGTTTAATTCCCAACCCACATTGTAATTTTTAGGCTACAAATTAGTAAGTAGAAAATTAAATTCTCATGAATAGAAAGACATGAAGTCTTCTACAACAATAACTTAGAAATTTAATACACAAAGTTTTTTGGTCCAAAAATCAAGACCCTGGAAAAACCCACAAGGGGAAAACCATTGAGAGAGGGGCCTTTTATTATTTTTAGAACTCAAGGAAATATATTTTTACAACAATCTTCTTCAACAATTAATACATAGACTTATCTCATTTTTCATTCCCACACATAACCTCAAAATGTGTGCTAAACAACTCCTCGATTTCTGTTATGAGAAATTTGTATAGGGTATGGTTGTCACTGCATTTAATGTTGTACGACTGCTTAAAAAATCATGCCTATTTTCTATCATTGTTTTCCAAAAATTTATGGCAGTTGGGTTCCTCGATTTTTGTGCCAAACTCACCCCAAAATACATGCATCTAGCCTCCTCGATTTCTGTGCCAATTTAGTGTTGTACAACCTGCTCAGAATCTGTCTGGTATGGCCCAATACTTGTTGTACCTTCCTCCTCAATTTTTATGTTCTCTTCCTGCCCTGAAATTTGTGCCCTTATTAGCAGGTTGTCCCTCCTTCTCTAGCTCGACTCTCTCTTCTTCTTGCACTCTCAAAACTCATGAAGAATACCAAGAGATGGGGGCATCTCTTTTCCTAATTTGACCTCATGAGGGAAGGTGAAGGGTCATCTAATCGAATGGTGGAGGATAGACTAGATCAACGGTGGCGATGAAATGCCACTTCATTCACCCACTTCACTTAACTTTCATAAAGTCACTTTTAATTTCACCTCACATGAAATTAATTCACTAGGGACCACATTCAACACTTTCTCACCCCTAGGTTCCTAGGTGATGAGAAACACTTGTCCTAGGTATTTGATTATTTTTAATTTAACATTAAAGAGAAACAATAAACAAACATTAACACATACAAATATCCATCAAAGATCAAATTGTATTAATGTACAATAATCATACATCACTCTCTTACATCAAAACAATAAATGAGACGTTGTTATATAGCATTGAGGTTCTCATAACAAGATTTCCAATATAGCTAATTGTTACAACTATATCCATAAATATCTCCATAAATCTCTCAGCTGATTCTACATGATCTCCATCCCTAAATTCTCTCATTGTCCTAATCTTTGATCATACATAGAATTCTAGAATAAGTCTACTTTCATTAATAATTATTTCATCATATGATAAGTATGGATTATTAATTTATAATCCCTCTTAGTGAATACTTATGATTCAATCTAGATGTATTGAGTTGTCTTCGCCATCTTTTCTCTTCTTCATCTTCATTTGTTTCTTCAATTTTCATTGTCTTCTTGTACCAACATGAGATGCATCTTTCTTTCATAATTTTGGATCTTGAGTTAATCCTCTTAACTGCATCATCTTCATATCAAGGATTTCTATAGCTTACCCTTGACCTTCCCATTGGTTTTCTTTGGGTTACCCTTCAACCATTACATCATACCTATTGTTTTCCTCGAATCACCCTTAACCATTTCAAATTCAAAGTGGTTTCATCTTACCATGAACCCGTTGGCCACAACAACCACCCTTTTTGTTTTACTTTTAAAAGAAAAATAAAGTTCTCCCACCCTCCCCCCCCACCCCAACTAAAATTTGAGCTCTAATGCCTAATCCACTACTACTATGAACCTATTGATTATTCTGTATCTACTTTGAAGGAGTTGGGGGTTTGATATTTATTGATGGTTGTATTTAAGGAGGTTTCTTATTCCTTGTGATCTTATGCTTTAAAATGTCTTCATAATACCTCTTGACTTATGATGCTTCATTGACATTTGTATGATGAAATTGAAAAGTTATCTTTGGGACCTTGTGCATATTTCGAAGTATTTGATGATCCTATATGGATACTGTTGTTCCTGAGTTTATACTTAAGGCTTTTAAAGTATAATGTCAAGGCATCCAGAAATAAAGGAGGTTTTAGTGTTTGTGTTTTTCTACCTTTGTTATGTGAGAAAAATTCCTACAAATGAATTAACAACATAACATCTCAGAGGTCGTCTTTCGTGTCTGAGTTAAAACTAAAAGAATGGGTGTAATGAAAGAAAAACATATAGCTATTAGACAAAGCAAGGCATCTATTACAGAAGAATCTTACTTTGCTACAGGAGAAGAAAATAGATTATATAACTTTAAACGAAGCATAAAATGTAGCAATCCAATTTATTCACAGGTCTTGTATTTACTAACAGTAAAACAAAGGAAAAGTTGTGTGCTATTAAATTACTAATTGAAAAGTAACCACAGTAGATGTTGTACTAAATTGCGATTAAACATTCATAAAAGAGATATATAAAAAGATAATAGAATGTGGAAAGATAGAAGAACACATAACTCAAACGAACGAAATGTGGAATCTTTGATCCGTATTTGTATTTATCCTCAATGGGGAGAGCTTTCTCAACTACATATGGAAAAAAGCCAACCTCTCTTTAGTCTTTTGAAAATATATTTATACAAGATATTCTCAACCCTAGGCAATTGGAATTCTCGTTATTCCTAGATAATAATGATTACAAAGTGAAAACCTGAACCGTTCCATTTGGTTCTTCTCTATCTTTTTCTCAAACCAGCAGAAAAATATATGTACATGTTACTTCATTGATTCTTTGAAGTACTTCCTTTTCCTCGCTCAAGACATTCCACACACCTGCTTACGAATTGTACTTCTAGTCTAGAAGGTTCTGTCACATCTTTTTCCTCAAAATGATACAACTTCTTTTGTAATTGTGGCAACCTGTCTTCTATCCTTTTATCTTCAGAAATCATTGACTGTAGTTGTAAATTTGGTTTTACCAGCCATCTATCTATTTGAGCGATGTCAACCTGCTTTAGTTGTGAAATTTCAGCTTGAGTTGCCTCTAAGTTTTCTTTGACGTCAATTTGATGCTTTAAAATATTGATTTGTCCTAGTATTTCAGAACCATCATCCTTTCCGAGGCCTAGTGATTATTTGCTAAGAAAATGGAAAACCTCTTCACAATCCTCTTTTATTTCCTTGATCGTTCTTTTACTCTCGGCTATATTGGCCTCCCAAAGTGATTCGGGCTATAGTAGTGACTGCTTCTTGAAAAGTAATTCGGGCTGCAGTAGCCTCTTTATCTCTGAAACCAATATTGTCCAATGATTGGTTTACTTCCCGAAAATGATTTTGGATGATCACTACCTTAGAAAAAAGGCTATGTTGTGTTATTTCCAGTTTCTTTAGCACTTCCAATTCTTGATCTTGAAACAATTTTATATCCACAACCATTTTCTCAATTTTAACCAGTTTTATTTCTTCTAACGCCGCAGCCTCCACTTTGGAGTGGCCAAAATACAATAAAGAAAATGCACCAATATGTAAGGGAAAAGATGGCCATACCTTTTTCTGCACTACTTTGAGCTCTTTTCTAATCCCACTGAGTACATTTTGTCGTGCAACCTCGCAGCACACCTGTCGGTTTGGTAAAAATTGCGGTAAAGCATATGGGGGAACTGAGAAACCAAAAACTCTTATATAAGAGAAGTGTTCCTCGATGTACCAGTCTTCCACTTTATCCAGGTTAGCCAAAATTGTGTCTGAAATTCTAGGAGGTGAGTGACAAAAATAGCAATGTGCATCGACACCGCTACCCAATTATAGATTTCATAAAAGAAATTCTTCTCCTTGTCTTCCCAGAGTTTTGAATGATATATATGAATTCGTTCTGTACTATCTAGAGTCCATCTCCAACCCATCAGTGGGAAAGTCGTTATGAAATAGATGGCGTCCATGATATAAGATGACATGTAAAATGAAGTTGATTACCCCTTGGCTTTCTTTGTCTGGTATTCTGTAATTTCACTAGTTAGACTGTTTGAAAATATATTGGCCCAGTCGAAAGACTAACCTTCTACCATTGTGTGTATAATGGGTAACCATGGTAGAAAAAAATGGGTTGTGTTCTCTTTTCCATAAAGTTTGCACATCATCATGGCTATATACATGAATTGTGGTTCTAGCGATGAGATTGAGTATATGTCGTGAGAATCGGCTCTGAACTTTTAGGGGCGTGAGCACCAATCTTTAATCAATTCGTAAAGATTATTTCCATATTGATCACACTCCTTCTTGCTAAAATTCTCTAGAAAACTGGCATTATAAACGAAGTTTGGCGTTGAAGACAATTTATACATCACCTATGTGTGTTCCGACCGAAATGACCCAACAACTACCTTCTTAGAATTGAAAATAGTTCTAGTTGGGATATCCACATGATCCAGTGCCCATTTAATCATGTCATTGTAGGGTAAAAGACTCGGCCTTGTTGCTACCTTATGCATCTCTGCCTGAGCAATAGTCTTTTATTTGGTAGATAAGTCTTCCTTTTCATTGTCGCTTGAATCACCATGGCAGTTTACCAGCTCGTACTATAGGATGTTGAATACATTCGTCCAGGTTTTAACTATGTTTATACTTCTGGGTGAGGTTTCAGAGATAACCTATGAACTCTGGCTAGTTTCTTTAGCTACTTTTCATAGCGGCATGGTAGCAGTTCTTAAAAACTTGTTATTTGTGACAGAAAATGCACAGGAAAGAGTATCTCGTTAAGCAAGCTCTACCAAAAAGTGAATGTAATTGAAAATGAAAAAGTATTTCTTGCCTTAGACGCCTCGACCTGCATATACCTTCACTAACAATACATTTAATTCTTTTAATAAAAATATTTGGGCATTAATGCATGATCTTATTTGAAATCATTTCTCTAGGCTGGACATTTAATAACATTAATGGTCAATTTTCGTGATCGGAAAATAAATTTGAAATCACCTGTATTGCAATCAACATAAACTCAACGGTAAAATACAAGTGTTTTATTTGTTAATAAATAAAGTTTATACGTTAATTAATTATGTTTTACCTTAATCCATTTCAGGGTTTCAGGTCTCGAGTTAACCTATTTCAATTCAAGCTAAGATTCCCACATTGCAAAATCATGATTGATTAATTAATATTAATCATGTTTAATGTTTATAAATAATCATGATTAATTGATGATTTCGTGACTTCGCATATCGAGGGTTTTAAGTTATCGTTTGAAGCAAGATTCTCGAAACACAAAGTTGCAATAAGGTTAATTATCGTTAATCATTTTAATTGTTTAATTAACTTGATTTAATACAAGCTAGTGTCGTGACTTTGCATATCGGGACTTTGGAGTTCTTTGTATGTCTGACTGTTAGTATTGTGAAACCCCGAAACCCAATACTTTGAAAGCTGTCTTTAGTGATTTATCTTTTTAACGAATGGGCGGCTCCACAACTTGAAAATATTTTAGACCACTGGATTAATCAGAAGACTTTATCAACGGTAGTGTCCAAGTGCACATTTGTCTTTATTTAAACAACATTAAGGTTTTTAAGTCTAATGTTTTTAGAAAAAATATATATGTTTCAACATAGGCTCTATCTAGGGATCTTGTTTCCTTGCAGGACGAGAAAAACAGTAGATCGAGTGCCTTTATTGGGTTAATGGATTCATTATTGCAGCTCCGTGAGACACATTCTGAAAGAAGACACACATAAGAAATTGAGACTTCATCCATATCTCTGAAGACTTTCAAAACTTAATCATTCATCAATCTAGAATTCAGGCTTAAAATTCTTCATTTTCTTAAAACTAATTTTAGAATTGCTTGAAATAATCAGAACAACCTTAACCAATCTATCAGACTTTGTTTGATTTTATTCGCATCAAGGCAAGGTGATTTTAATGTTTTAAACAGGGAGTCTCACGTTAGCTTAGAATGTAGATCTAGCCTGAAAAAAGAAATAGTTGCCAGAGTACGTTATGATACATGTATAACAACCTTATATATGTAATAGACATTGCTTCACTACCAACGAGCTTGTTCAGTACCTTGGTGAAGTTATCTAATCCCATATTGAATTTCCTTTCACCACTTCAATTATTAACTTTGTATTTAAATGATGAGATGAGCGCAATCATTGAATGAATTTCCTTTCATCATATCCTTTGGACTAGATGGGAGTAATCATTTAAATAATTTTCTTTCACCATATGTCTTATATTTTAAAACATGAAGTGGGGGCAATCAATTTGTATATAATAAAATATACCATGGATGATATCTATTTATATTTTATCACTAGAGGTCTGTTAACTCTGATTACTTTGGACTAATCCTATTCTGACTATCAAAACACCTTCACTTACTGGGAAGCTTTTATGGGGAATTTTATTTTCCAGGGACTTTCCTTGAGCGACATCAATCATTTTAAATCTGGTAAAGAGGTTAGAGTAGTTAGGATTAGTCCAAACATATTTTGTATTTCAGTTAAATATAGGAATATCATCAGAATTTCCACCTATCCTCATGTGAAAGATTTGTTTTTAAGTTTCCAGAGTTAAAGTGAAACTCGTTTTCCTCTTTGAAGACTAGGGAGAATTTTCTTTTTATTTCTAGCTTTCTAATTTTTATTTATTTATTTATTTATTTTTACTTTTTTATCCAGAGGGAAAACTTGAAAATTATGCTGTAATTTTGTAACGCTTTGACTATAAATCAAGTGTCAATATTAGTGCAGATGAAACTTCTAACATATTTATTAATATCCACTTGAAAATTTTAACTTAGGTCGTCTGGTTAGAAGTTCATACCTCATAGTTTCTTTATGTTTTCGGGCAAACAAACAATTATTTTATCACCTGTTTCGAGAGAACTTCAATGCGAGTATTGATTCCTGCTAGAGATTGTCTCTCGGTTATCGATCTTTATCCTACAATGAGATCAATCATAAAAAATGTCAGGAACTATTTGCTGATTGGAAGCCTACTTGTTGTATATATATTTAAAATGAAATCAACTAACCTATTTCTATTTATAATGAAAAAAAAAACTTACTAAAAAGACAAAAATTATAACAAAAAGTGAAAACCAAACCGGTATGTACAATGAGAGTTTGGAACTGTATTACTGCATGGAATGTTTGAGGTAATGCCCATTGATAGGGGCATTAAGAATCTTTTCATCAAGATTTTCTAACAAAAATGCATTATTTCCTTCAGAGGCTGAAATTTTATATGGTTCACACCAGATTTGATCAAACTTACCATGCTTCCCCATATATTCTTTTCTAGCTTCCCACTTTAAAACCAAATCACCAGGGAGAAATTACCCATCTTTAGATTTCTGGTCAAACAGGGATTTCATGTTATTCTGATACTTCTGTAGTTTTTCATCTACTTCAACCCTATTTTGTTGAACTTCAATCATTTGATTTATTCTTCTGGTGATGTCATTTGGCTCTTCTTTTGAGTCTTTCCACAGTTTCATTACAGACAACGCAAGATTTATGGGTAAAACAACGTCAGTACCATACACCATATGGCATGGGGACATTCCGATGGATCTTTTTGTGCCTATTCTATTAGCCCATAAATCATATTTCAAATGTACATTCTGTGGTTTCTTATTTTTGGTCAACATTTTTTTAATTATGGTTATCAAACTCTTGTTTGATGACTCAGCTAATCCGTTACCTTGTGGATAGTAGGCCATAGAATGTCTCAGTACAATGTTGTACTTTTGACAAAAACTTATCCTGGCCATGGATTTGAATTCTTGACCATTATCAGTAACTATCTTCCGAGGACAACCAAATATTGATAGAATGTTCTCTTCCAAGAAACTGATCATCACTGCGTCTGTTGTGTTTCATGTAGGAATGGATTCTACTCATTTGGTAAAATAATCGGTAGAAGTCAAAATCCACTTATGTTGAGCACTAGAATGCAGATTTATTTCTCCGATGAATCAAGGCCCCAATGTTAAAACAAGGATTCAACTTTAACTGGAACCAAAGGCAGTGCAAGAATATTTTTCTTGCCTGCAAACAATTGATAGGGGTTACAAGCTCTGACCTTAGCATTCACATCGTTGAATAATTTTGGTCAATAATATCCAACTCTTAGGATTTTGTAGGCCATTTCTCTCCATGTGTTATGTCCTCCACACACTCCTTCGTGAAATTCGTTATAACTTTTTATGTTTCAGATTCTACTAAACAACTCAGTAAGAAACCCAGAGGATATTTCCAATATAGTTGACCATCTACAATGCAATATTTTACTACATGTAAATTCAATGTTCTAGTTTTAGATGCAGTTAGGTCACTGGGGCATTTAAGAGTTAGAAGATATTAAACAATGTCACTATACCAAGCTGAAGAAGAGGTTTTTTCTGAAATTTCAATTGCAGGTATAGTAACATCAAATTCATTTATATCTAAAAATCCCTCATACTCTTGTAGACAATTTATTCCAAGTGCTTTAAAATTTGATTCATCTAATAGCTTAGACAAACCCTAACCTTTTGCAAGTTTGGTTGGTTTTACTTCTAGGTCAAACTCCTAAATTTTAGCAAGCCATCGGCCCCTCCTTCCATCACTATCAGGTTGAACCAATATATCTTTAACATAACTGATGGGTACATATGCAATTATTTTTGAATGTAGTACATACGTCCTGAAAGATTTTAGGGCCTTCACCATTTTGTAATCTTTCTTTTCCAATATATCATATTTTAGTTCATCATCTATGAGACTTTTACTAAAAAATGCAATTGCCTACTCAAAAGCCTCATCATTCTTTTGTAACAGTACGACTGCAATAGTATGTTCAGAAACAAATGAAAAAATAAAAAATTATTTCATATAATCTGGGCTTGCCAGTACCAGTGCTTCACCTATGACCTTCTTAATATGTTCAAATGATGCCTTGGCCTCACTTTTCCACTTGACCTCAATGTCTTTCTTGAGCATATCTGTAATCAATTTTACAATTTCAACAAAGTTTGGGATGAATCTTCTTAAAAAATTAATTTTTCCTAAAAATGACTGGATCTTCTTTCTATTTCTATGAATATTAATAGTATCTATAGCTTCGACCCTATTTGGATCAATTTTAATTCCATTTTTTGATACTATATGGCCCAAGAGTTTATCATCCTGCATTGCAAAATGATAATTCTTGGGATTCAGAGACAAACCAAATTTCCGACATTTCTCAAATGTTTGTTTAAGGTGCAATAGGTGCTCTGCATCAAATTTAGAAAACACAGTTAGATCATCAACATAAATGACAACGAACTTATCTCTTTCTCCAACAAAATCAATGTTCATAGCTCATTGTAAAGTGGCTCCTGCGTTCATTAAACCGAACGACATTTTATCATACATAAAAGTACCCCATGGGGTAGTGAATGTGGTTTTCTCTTTATCATCCTCATGAAATGCAATTTGATTATAGCCTAAAAAGCCATCAATCATAGACATTCTATTTTCTCCTACCATCTTTTCCAATACATGATCCATTTTAGACAATGGATAATTATCTTTGAGTGATGATCTATTTAAATTTATGAAGTCAACACACAATCTGATCTCACCATTTTTATTTCTGACAGAAACTAAATTAGCTACCCATTCAGAGTATCTAAGTGGGACAATGATCTTGGAATCTAGAAGCTTCTTGACCTCTTTCTCTATCACAGGCAATAGAATAGGATTTATCTGTCTGAGCTTCTACTTGAATGGTTTAACACCTTGCTTCAGAGGAATCTTGTGTTCAATTATGGTGGTATCATAAGTTCTTAATTCATCATAGGACCATGCAAAAACGTCCTTATACTGTTTGAGTAGATCAACATATTTTATTTTTATTTTAGGAGGCAGATATTTAGATATTTTAACCAGCCTTGGAGTTTCCTCAGTGCCTATATCACAGTCTTCAACTTCTTCAAGCTGAGGCTATAAAGTAGATTTCAAGGGAATGTCATCATGATTAAATAATCTCTCCAATGGAATCAAACCTTTAGGGATCTTATTATTTTTCAATAACAACATGCAGTGATTAGCAATTTTATCTTGAAACTCCTGAGGATCTGCTCCTTCCTACATAATCCAAACAGGTTCATTCTGATTTTCATGATCAATATGCGTTTTGGCAAATTCATCCACCATCTCTAAAAACCATCTGATTTTCTCATAATCTTCAAATACCTACCAGTGTTGTATATTTTTTGGAATTGAGGGTCTATGCCTCATTTCTATACGATATTTCAGTTTGAAATCCGTAGGAGGTACAAACATTGAGGCTGCTTTGGCCAATGAATCTGCCTGTTGATTTTCTGTTCTGGGAATGTAGTGAACATTAACTGATGAAAAAAAAAATTCAATTAGGTCCCAGGCACAATTTCTGTAAGACCTTAACCTTGGGTGTTTAGCCTGATACTAAGGATTTATCTGTTTTATAATTAATTCTGCATCACCATAGACTTCCAAGTTTTTAATTTTCAACTTCCTAGCAACCTCTAATCCTAAGACCAAGGCTTCATATTCACATACATTATTAGTGTAATCGATGTCCCACTGTAACCTGTAAGAAAAAGGGATAATAAACTCATATCCAGGTGTCACAAACAAAACTCTAGTTCCTGCTCCTTCACAAGACGAAACACCATTGAAATACATTTTCCAAACTCCAGTACTATATACATCTTTATTTGTTTTTTCTATTTTTTCTTTTTCTATACAATTTTCTTCTATATAGTCATCTAAATCGTCATCAATGGATAAAATACAATTTCCTAAATCTTGATCTGCGACATAAACATGATAATTATTCGGATTCAACGGATCACTTACCGTATATGCCAATCTTGTCTCTCTATACAAGCGATTAAACTGTCCACCGAATATCGAGATTGTAGTGTATGCCATGTCAAGTTGAAGGGATCCTCCAAGTTTGGTGCCCCAAGACCTGGATAACAACATGCCATACTTTGGACATATATCAGTCACAACCACATCCATCATACTTTTTATAGGAATCTGCGCAAGATTAACCACTAAATCTTTAATCATGCCCATACATTTAACTTTTCTCAAATCAAAAGAATATAAATCTTTGTATGGTCGAGTAATTTTGAGACCAAGCCTATCCATAATACCTTTAGGCATCACATTATGGGAAGCTCCAGAATCCAACATGCAATTATGAAGAAGATGATCATGCACAGTTAGGGTAATGTAAAAATGAGTGACAATATCTCTGGCACCTTCAAAATGAGGACCAAAAATTATATTTGTTTTATCATCTTCTAAATTTATGAGGTCGGCCTGACTTTCAGTATCCGAAAAATTTATCATTTTAGCAATTTGTTTTTTGTATGTAGGGTTTTTTTCCAATTCAACTAGAGGTACATGGATGTTGATCTTATTAATCTCATTCTCTAGATTGAAATTTCCTATTGTCTTATCGACTTCCCTAGTTTGGATTTCTATCTTTTTTTTTTTTTCTGATTTATCGGTTTGTGTTGCTTTTGTTTCAGTCGGGTTTGTTTTTACAGTTTAGGTTCCAACTAATTTTGTTTTGACATTCTGTGTCTCAGCTAACAGTGAGGTTGTCTCTTTATCGTTTCTCTTTGACATAATTTTCTTTGGTTGAGTAGTTGTGATATTTCTATCTCTAGGCCTCAAATTATACTTCTGCTAAAGTTCGACCATTATATTATCAACGATTTCTTGATAAGCATATTCTTTTGTATTATTTATTCTTTCATCATTATTAGACCAACATTCTGTATTTAGAGACTTTTCATAATCGTGTTTCGTCAAAAAAGGTTCTTGACAATCATCACCAAGATTATTCATACCTTCTTCTAACGCCTCAAAGTTTCGCAGGTCTTCTCCTCCTATACAATTTTCATTCTTAAAGGGGGCCTGAATATTTTGATCTTCATTCTTGATATGTCTTTGTTGGATCTGAAGATTAGGATTTCATCTAAAATCTTTTCTAGGGAACTGATCATTCTTAGATTGGTCCAATTCCATTTTCGAGATTTTATTTGACAATTCTTTGATTATTTTTTCCATGCCGTCCATCTTATCTTCTGAGGACCTCCCAGATACGGAGGGTCTTGCTTGTTCTCTGTATCATCTGATTTCTTTATTTCCTAGTTCGAATTTATCTTTTAACTTCCCTGATGCCATCATATTTGGTTCAATTTCTACATCATCGTCCTGCATTTTAGTGAGGTCGACAGATCTTATTTCCCTCAACATAGAGAAAAATCAGGATCAAAAGCCCCAACAAAAGTTACTTTCACTGTAGTTTGGGAAGGTTTAACCTCAGCTGTAATATTATTATATAATTTATTAAATCTTTGAGTAAACTCAAGAACTGTTTCTGAATTTTTCTTCCTTAAAGCTCCAAACTCGGTTAGATAATAAAGGTTATCTTTTCTTTCTTCCCATTGTCTGATAAAGACACTTTGTAACTCGTCATATGATCCTATGGAATCTGTTGGCAGTCCTCGGAACCAGGTTCTTACCTATCCTTCGAAGGATTGAACTAGAAGTCTTGAATAAACGTCCTCATGTTCAAGGCCAAGGATATCAGCGAATTGATCAAATACATTTATGTGGTCAGTTGTGGTTAAGTCTCCCTCTCCGATGAACATTGGCAGGTTTTTCATATAATTTTTCGGTAAATCATGGAGAGGAACTAGGAGGAACAAAGGAGCATACCTAGAAGGTACTTTAGAAAAAATTCTAGGAGGCAGGGGCGGTCCTTGAGCACCTCCTCCTCCTCCTCCTCCAACACCATGTCCAGCACCTCCAACAGCACCTTCGACACCACCTACTTCGACCGCATCCATTGATAATTTAAGAGATGAAACTTTAGGATTATAGGAAGGCTTTTCAAGAATGTGTAGTGACCTTTCGGCCCCTTCATGATTAAGCGAAAAAGGTCCAGGAGATAGAAAATATGAAAAAGGGGAAAAAGGGAAATGAGGGCTAGGTTCTTCGGATTTACAGGATGTATAAATAAGAGAACTAACTGGAGTCAAATCAGAGTATAAGATGTCTTATTGAAAACTTCGAGAAGTTATAAGCTTGACATCAGGAATTGATGAAATATCAATTGAAGCGGGTTTTGAGATGGATTTTTTACCTTTATTGGTAAATGAGACAGTTGGAACAATCTCAGATTTAATATCGGGTGAAAACAACTCGGGTTTTAGGGTTTTGGTTTCGATTCTAACAGTAAATGTTTCTTCAAAAAAGACTTGGGTTAAATATTCTTGCAGAGTTAACTGCTCAAATAAAACCCTAGTATCAGATTTGGGTTGATAAACTTTACTTGCTGATGCAGTAGTCTTTTTAAGGTATCCCCTTGGTTTCAAAATTTTTTCAGGGTCAGATATAGGCGAAATCTACTTACCGTCTAGATTCTTTCTCGTATTTGTTTGATTAAATGCCAGAGTATTAGTTGTGGATTCGCCAAGTGAAAGATAAAAATTATCCTTATAATGTATTCAATCTTTGTTCACTATCAAAGAGAGAAACTTACCAATGTCGTTCTCCCATGGAAAAATAACATCGTTTCTCCGTCCCCAACAACGGCGCCAAAAAGATATTGTTCCTGAGTTTATACTTAAGTCTTTCAAAGTATAATGTCAAGGCATCTAGAAATAAAGTATGTTTTAGTGTTTGTGTTTTTCTACCTCTGTTATGTGAGAAAAATTCCTACAAATGAATTAACAACACAACAACTCAAAGGTCGTCTTTCGTGTCTGAGTTAAAATTAAAAGCATGGGTGTAATGAGAGAAAAACATATAGTTGTTAGACAAAGCAAGGAATCTATTACAGAATAATCTTACTTTTCTACAGGAGAAGAAAATAGATGATATAAATTTAAACGAAGCATAAAATGTAGCACACCAGTCGGTTTGGTAAAAATTGCGGTAAAGCATATGGAGGAACTAAGTAACTGAAAAATCTGATATAAGAGAAGTGTTCCTTGATGTACCAGTCTGCCACTTTATCCAGGTTAGCCGCAAATGTCTATGAAATTATAGGAGGTGAGTGACCAAAAATAGCAATGTGCATTGGCACTGCTACCCAATTATATATTTCATAAAAGAAATCCTTCGCCTTGTCTTCCCAGAGTTTTGAATGATAAATATGAATTGGTTCTGCACTATCTGGAGTCCATCTCTATCCCATCAGCGTGAAAGGAATTATGAAACAAATGGCATCCATGATATAATCTAACATGTAAAATGAAGCTGATTGCCCCTTGGCTTTCTTTGTCTGGTATTATGTAATTTCACTAGTTAGACTGTCCGACGATATCTTGGCCCAGTCGAAAGAATAACCTTCCACCACTGTGTGTATAATGGGTACCCATGGTAGAAATAAATGGGTTTTTCTCTCTTTTCCATGAAGTCTGCACATCATCATGGCTATATACATGAACTGTGGTTCTAGCGATGAGATTGAGTATATACAGTGAGAATCGACTCTGAACTTTTCAGGGTGTGAGCACTAGTCTTTAATCAAGTCGGAAAGATTCTTTCCATATTGATCACACTCCTTATTGCTAAAATTCTCTAGAAAAATGGCATTATAAATGAATTTTTGCATTGAAGACAATTTATACATCACCTGTATGTGTTCCGGCCGAAATGACCCAACAACTACTTTATGAGAATTGAAAATAGTTCTAGTTGGGATATCCACATGATCCAGTGCCCATTTAATCATGTCATTGTAGGGTAAAAGACTCAGCCTTGTTGCTACCTTATGCATCTCTGCCTGAGAAATAGTCTTCTATTTGGTAGATAAGTCTTCCTTTTCATTGTCGCTTGAATCATCAGGGCAGTTTACCAGCTCGTACTCTAGGATGTTGAATACATTCGTCTAGGTTTTAACTGTGTTTATACTTTTGGGTGAGGTGTCGGAGATAACCTATGAACTTTGGCCTGAACTCTCACTAGTTTCTTTAGCTACTTTTCATGATGGCATGGTAGCAGTTCTTAAAAACCTGTTATTTGTCACAGAAAACGCACAGGACTGAGTATCTCGTTAAGCAAGCTCTACCAAAACATGAATGTAATTGAAAATGAAAGAGTCTTTCTTTCCTTAAACGCCTCGACCTGCATATACCTTCAATGAAAATACATTTAATTCTTTTAATAAAAAGATTTGGGCATTAACGCAAGATCTTACTTGAAATCATTTCCTCAGGATGGTCATTTAATAACATTAATGGTCAATTTTCGTGATCGGAAAAGAAATTTGAAATCATCCGTATCGCAATCAACATAAACTCAACGGTAAAATAAAAGTGTTTTATTTGCTAATAAATCGAGTTTATACGTTAATTAATTATGTTTTACCTTAATCCATTTCGGGGTTTCGAGTCCTGGGTTAATCTATTTCAATTCAAGATAAGATTCCCCAATCGCGAAATCGCGATTGATTAATTAATATTAATCATGTTTAACATTTATAAATAATTGCGATTAATTGATGATTTCACGACTTCACATATCAGGGTTTTTAGTTATCGTTTGAGGAAGGATTCCCGAAACACGAAGTTACGATAAGGTTAATTATTGTTAATCATTTTAATTGTTTAATTAACTTGATTTAATTCAAGTTAGTTTCGCGACTTTGCATATCGGGACTTTGGAGTTCTTTGTATGTCTGACTGTTAGTATTGTGAAACCTCGAAACTCGATACTTTGAAAGATGTCTTTAGTGATTTATCTTTTTAACGAATGGGCATCTCCACAAATTGAAAAGATTTTAAACCATTGGATTAATAAGAAGACTTTATCAACGGTAGTGTCCAAGTGTGCATTTGTCTTTATTTAAACAACCTTAAACTTTTTAAGTCTAATGTTTTTAGAAAAAATATATATGTTTCAACATATACAAAGTTTGATGTTCTATTGTATGTCTTGAATGAGTCTCCTCTTGGGGGTTTTCTGAATGGATAAATTAGATGAAGAACATATTTTCATTCTGCATCCTTTTTATTGCATGTTGTGCCTAATGTATTCATCTTTATGCTCTCATATTTTGATCATATTCTTCAGTTTAAAACTCTTATCTTGAATCAGAAGGTCAGTAATCCTTTATATGAGTTTGATATTAGATGCATGCAGCTATCGTGACATTTATCTACAATAGACGAGATAATTACTGATTGTCTTTGAGAAACCTCTCTTTTTCTTTTCTTCATTTTTCAAACAAACTCAATGCTTATTCATAATTTTGTTGAAGTCAAAGGAAAAGAATGTAATGTTTATGATATACTAGAAAGTGTCTTCTTCCTCGCATAAATGATCTCATCTTTTCTGTGGTTGTAGGAGCAGGGTTGTAGGGTCACATTCTTTACATAATTTCTCCAACCTCTAAATGCATGTGGGGAATCATGTGATATTTTTCTTATTGACTAGACTTCTCTCTATGAAAATATTGTCTATTATTTGAAGCCAACATTCAATAGTCAGTGTTAAACCTTGTATTGCCTGATTCTCATCTGAATTTGATTATCTCATGGTTTCCCTATTTTCTATTTTCACTTTTGTTCCAATTCCTAAATTTTATTATATTGTATTATGTGGTTGAAACCCTAATTACTCATATAGAACTTTGATCCAAGAGGATCTGGAACACTCAAAGAGATCTAGGAGGATACAAGAATTCTCAAAACTTTATCTTATCCAATATTCTTGAAAAAGTACTTCATTGCATAGAGCTCGATAATATCTTTCCAACGGTGCAAAAATCGCCTCAAATGGAGTTCATATGAAGAAGTTATGGCTGGTCAAAGTTTTGGTCAAACATGTCAAAAGTCAAAGAAGGCGACACATGTCACCACTTGAAGGGTGACACATGGTCTGTCCATACAGGTCATAAAAATAACATGAGTACATCATGATGATGTCAACAAGTTGATGTGGTAGCATGAGAGACTTCCACATTTCACTCATTTTTGGCATTTTTAGGCATCCATGTGGACCAATAAAAAAATGCCACATGTCATCTGTACGATGATGTGGCAGGTAGAAGGTATAGTCAACATCAGTACACTGACGTGGCAATGACTATGCAGTGATGTGGCAGTACCAACAAGATCCACATGGCAATGACATGCCAATACAATTGGCAAGTGACATGGCAGGTCTGGATTGGCCAATGATGGTACAAGATTCGACTCCATGGTGATCAATTCATTGGTTTATTAATTATTAATTATTAATATATATATATATATATATATATATATATATATATATATATATAT
>JZKD02S2123609.1:874011-891910 GCA_000966675.3 Picea glauca
GAAAAATAAATCCTAGGTGTGTGTGAAGTAACTCCAACACCCCCCCTGAACATCACTATGGTGAAAATAAAGAATGGGTCCCAACAATGAGGCAATGTTAGGTACCCAAATACAAAATATACACTGAAATAAAGTGAGGAAAGAGAGAAAAATTGATGGGGAAACCACCCCCTCAAGGTACAATGTATGTAAAAAGAAGAACTATAGTTGCTAGGCAATTGTGTCCTTCACTCCAAGATGACTTCGTAGAGAATGGAACTTCTACTCAATGAGGGTCTTGGTTAAGATGTTTGTCGTCCGTTTTGCTGAAGGACATAACTATAAGTCAATGATCCCCTTGTGTAATAAGTCCCGGATGTAGTGCATGTGGATCTTGATGTGCTTCACCCGCTACCTCTGAACTGGATCTCTGCAGAACTTCAGAGTGTTATGGTTGTCACACTAGATGACGATCGACCGATGAAACTGAATGCCCAACTCAGTGACAAAATGTTGTAGCCACATAGCCTGAATGGCTATGTTAAATACCCTTCTGTATACTGCCTCAGTTGAAGATAGAGAAATGGCAACTTGCTTCTTTCTTGAACAACCGATAGGCCCGGAACCAAGACTGAATGAGTAACCAGATGTGGACTTGTGACCAGTGTTATTGCCAACCCAGTCGAAATTATTAAACCCAATGAGATCTAATGTAGATTCTGCTCATAATGAATCCCAAAGGTGATGGTGCCCTATACGTATTGAAGGATACACTTTGCAGCCTTCCAATGTAGCTCATGCACCTCCTGCATGAACCTGGAAACTGCACCAACTGCAAAGGACAGGTCTGGTTTGGAGTGTGTGAGATACAACAAGCTCCCCACTTGATGTCTGTACATTTTTCTATCAACCAGTGGAGTCTCCCCACCATCCTCAAGTTTGACTCCTGATAGGAAAGGAGTTAGAGAAGACTTGTAGTCTGTCATGTGAAATCTCTCAAGGAGATCTTGTGCATACTTGGCTTGAGACAGTTTGTTGCCTGATGCATCCTGACTGATCTCGAGTCCAAGGAAGAAGTGCATCGGACCCATGTCCGTCATAAAAAACCTGTCATGTAGAATCCTCTTGACTGTAGCAATCACTGAAGTCGAGCAACCGGTGATCAACAAATCATCAACGTACAGAACTAAGAGTAGAAGTGAATCAATTGTCCTGAGAATGTAGACATTCAGGTCTAATTTACAACGTACACAGTTCTATGACAATAGGTAGGAGTCCATCTTGGGATACCATGCCCTCGGAGCCTTTTTGAGGCCATAAAGGGACTTATTCAGTCGACATACCAAATATGAGTCCTGCATAAATCCCTATGGCTTCTCCATATAGATCTCCTCAGAGAGATCACCGTGAAGAAATGCATTCTTCATGTCCATCTGACGGAATTCCCATCCTTTGGCTTCCACAATGACAAGTGCCAATCATATGGAATCCATCTTCGCTGCTGGATCAAAGGTCTCATCATAGTCAATACGATGAACCTACCTAAATCCTTTGGAAACAAGCCTGGCTTTGTATCTGCTAATCTTTCCATCTGCTACACTCTTGGTCCTATAGACCCATCTGCATTTGAAAATTTTCCTCCCAGAAGGAAGGGGAATCAGATCCCAAGTTTGGTTCTCAATGAGGGAGTTGTACTCCTCCTGCATGGCGGATTCCCAAAAGGGATTTCTAGTAGCCTCGCCATAAGACTTTGGATCTGAAGATTGAACGAAGAAAAGATGCCTAGAGGGAAATGGTTCAGTGGCAGTGAATGCAACATGACACTCCTTGAAATAAGATCGAATACTCCTAGTATCGGTTGGATCACCAACGATATCCCCTGCATCCTAAAGATTAGTTTGTGCCCACTTGGGCCTCTTCTCTGGCTCTGCAACTGCATCTGGATCCTCTGAATCTGCATATGACTGTACTTACTTTGAATCTGAATCATCTGAGTCCTCTGAATCAGAACTCTCATCCGAAGAATAATGGGCATTTGTGTGCTCATCATCTTGGACAGGTGGAAGAGTGAAGGTGTCTGCATGCAGCTGCTGAGGTACATGTGAAACACTTTCCTCGAATTGGACACTACGCTCAATTATGAGTCAGTTCGAGGAAAGATCAATAAGCCGATATCCCTTCACACCATCAGGGTATCCAACAAAAATGCACTCAGTGCTCTGTGGATCAATTTCCTTCCTCTTTTCATAGGGAATCCTAGCCCATGCACGTAAACCGAAAATGCGAAAGTGGGTCACTTCCGGTTTGAGGATGCTCCAAGCTGCGTAGGGGGCATTATGCTTGACAGATATTTTTTGGATGTATGTTGCACAATTAAGTGCTTCGGTCCATAGTCTCTGTGGTAGTGACTTTACATGAAGCATGCAAGATTCCATCTCCCTTAGAGATCAGTTTTTCCGCTACGCAACTTCATTTTGCTGCAGAGTATAGGGAACTTTGTGCTACAACTGAATCCCTGCCTCATGGAAAAGATTATGGATCTCATGATTTACATACTCTCCCCCGTTATCAGTTCAGAGGACTTTGATCTTATTTTCAGACTGTGTCTCAACCAAGGATTTGAAATCTTTGAGGTGTTGAAAGACCTTAGATTTTTTCCTAAGAAAGTAGATCCAAGTAAAACATGAGAAATCATTAACAAAAATTATAACAAACCTCACTTTGTTGATGGATGGATGCAGAAAAGGACCCATAAGTTCACTATGGATTATATTCAAAGGTGTGGAAGCTCGTTGAGACTTTCCTTTGTCGAATTTCTCTTGAGGGTGTTTTCCGAGAACACATCCCTCACACACTCCCTTGGAGAAATGGATGTCTGGTACACCATCAACCAATTTGTTCTTCTAATATGTTGCATGTATCTGAAATTCAAATGTCCAAACCTTTCGTGCCATATCCTACTACTTTCATCAGCATGAGTAAGTAGTAAAGCAAAATCACGTTCAATGAATTCAGAAAAAGTATACAATCTAGATTGATGATTTACCTCATCGGTAGCAACCTTGGAGTTGGTTTGCATGTCGTGGATGTCCATAGAATTTGGTGTGAATATGAATTTATTTCCGGTGCTGGAACTCATCATCTAATACATGGAGAGAAGGTTGACATAAAGTTTGGGAACATGCAGCACATTCTCGAAGCTTTCATTGGTGAGTTTAATCCTTCCTTTGCCGGTGACTTCAATAGAAGAGTTGTCCCCCATCAGAATGGGAGGAACTTTGCATGAATATAAAGAAGAATATAATTATTTTGATGCAGCCATGTGATGTGATTCTCTTGTGATCTAGGTGGATATTAGTGTCCACCCACCTTTTTCAACTAGCCCAAAACAATTTTCTGGCAATTTTGGTAATTTACTATTTTTAGTAGTTTTTAACTTTTAGGGCCATTTTGAGGGACTAAATGAAGGTTTTTTGGGATATAGGTTCTCATTGATAGCTTAAGTCTCTAATTGATACCCCTAAATGAATCTCTTCAACTTTTCCTTTCCAACGAGCTATCGTGTGCCCCAAACAGAGATCGTATGCCAAAGTTACGCCCCCGAGAAGTTGAAACACCAAACTACCCAAAACGGGGTCCACAAAATTGTCGGCTTTTCATCTTCCAGGGTTAGGGTTTTGGATTTTATTTATGATAAAAAATGCCTTTGGAGCCCCATTGTAAAATCATCTTCTTGCAAATGAGTGTAACCGTCACATCTCTTCTCAGAGATAAGTCGCCACCATTCCAACAAGCTTGTTTTCCACTGCATTTTACAGTTTCATCTTATTTCCTTATTGAATAGAAAACCATTTTTATTGTATCTCTGTTACTTTTTGTTAAGCACCTGTTAATAATCTGTAGTCATTTCATTCTGCTCATAAAATCCGGATCAATGGTATCAGAGAGGTTTGCTCCTTTTCATCTTAATGCATGTCCCCAACGAGGTTGGAGTACAAAGAGTTGGGTCTCGAGCTTGTTTCTCTTGAGGAAAAAAGCTCTCGCACGCCCAAGCGACCTCTCATGGAAGGAGAAAATAAAGATGATGGGACAAGATATCCTTTCAAAATTTTGCTTGAAGAAGACCTCACGCAAAAAAGGAACGATATGATGGATACTTTTTCACAAATTCTTCGGCGACTACCAACATGCAACACATCTTCTTCGAGCGGAGGCGCCGCCCCCTTCAAGGTAAAAATAAACTTCAATATTCCTATATTTGAAGGTTATATAGAAGCAGATGTTGTAGACAAGTGGTTGAATCTACTAGAAGGGTATTTTTCTGTCCACAACTTTTCGAATAGAGAAAAGATTACTTTTGCAGTCCTCAAAGCCATTCCCCATGTCAAAGATTGGTGGGAAACTTTCTGTGAGCAAAAGGAAATAGAGGAACCCTCATTATTTACAGTCACAACCACCTGATAATTCTTCAGGGATTCTATTAAGGAACAATACTACCCTGTCGGAAGTTATGATGACTTGTATACCAAATGGACCACACTGCGGAAAGAAAGAGATCAAGAAGTGCCAGATTTCACAAATATATTCCATACTTTGCACACCAAGCTGGGTATCAAAGATTCAGAGTGACATATGGTGCTCAAGTATCATGGTGCTCTACATAGATACATCCAGACTGAAATGTAATTTCTTGAAATCTCATCCTTGGGTGCAACATACCGATATGCTTCCAAAATTGATCAGAAGATCAAACAAAAGACGTATAAATTTGAGCCTGGGAACCCCTCACAACAAAAGCTAGGAAAGGGTGGCCCCAACCTACAGAACAAAGGAAACAAAAAATATGGACAATATCAGGACAGCTAGTCCAAGCCACAAACAAACAAGGGTCATGGGAAGACAAAGAAGGACACCGAAAAATGGTGCAATTTCCACAAAAGCCTCTAGCACAACACTGATGAATGTAGCTCAAAACAGTCATTGGTGGTCGAGATCAAAGACATGGAGCCGAACCCTGATTCAAAATCTGATTCTGAAAATACTGGTAAAAGACAGATCATCAACGCAGACCCCACTTCTATTGTCATGACCACAACAATTCAACCAGAAGAACCAACAGATCCTGAAGAGGGGGAGCACCTTTTTCATTCACAGATGTGGGTGAAGGGGAATCCACTGCATTTTATTATTGATAGCAGAAGCCAGAAGAACCTCATCTCAGCAGAGGTCGTCAATTAGTTGGGATTGTCGACAACACCACACTCATATCCATACAACATAGGGTTGCTTTGCCAAGGACGAGATCTTCATGTCAACAAGAAGTACCGATTGTCATATGGAATCCATCCCTTCAAGGATGAGGTATTATGTGATGTTTCTCCATTGGATGCATGTGATGTTCTCTTGGGCCAACCATATATGTGGAAACACCATGTTATTTATGAGTCTCGACCCCGTAGTGTCATTGTTACTTTGGCGGGTCATTTGTACAAAATACCAGAGGTAGTTCCAACTAATGTCCCACCTAAACAGTGTTGCAAGGTAGTATCTCATACTACAAAATTCAACTTCTTCACAATCTATTCAACGGGTGAACAAAAGGATACTACAACCACTACAACCTCGGCCCAAGCACCTTCTATTCAACAGAGGCAGGTCAACAAGATTGAAAAAAAGTGTAAATATTTCTTCTGCACACAGGAATATCATGTACCTAGACTAGTTAAAAAGGTCCAACCCTTCCAGCCACATGTTAGTGACAACCTTCAACAAGCTAAGCAACACAACTTCTCCAACAAGGCAAGCAACTCATCAAGATGCAGATTCAACAAACGCTTTTCCCTCTCCCCTAGGAACTCAAAACAATGGAGAACATTTCTTCCTAAGGAGGGAGGATTGATCCAGGTGGATATTGGTGGCCAACCACCTTTTCCAACTAGTCCAAAACAAGTTTCTTGCAATTTTGGTAATTTACTATTTTTAGCAGTTTTTAACTTCCGGGGCCATTTTGAGGGCCTAAATGAAGGTTTTTTGGGATAGAGGTTTTAAATTATAGACAAAGGCTTTAATTGAGCCCCCTAAATTAATCTCCTCGATGATATCTTTCCAACGAGCTATCGTGTGCCCCAAACTAAGATCATATGGAAAAGTTACGCCCTCGAGAAGTTGATACACCAAACTACCCAAAACGAGGTCCAAAAAGTTGTTGGATTTTCATCTTTCGAGGTTAGGGTTTTGGATTTTATTTATGATAAAAAATGCCTTTAGAGTCTCATTGTAAAATCATCTTCTTGCAAATGAGCGCAACTGTCACATCTCTTCTTAGATATAAGCCGCCACCATTCCAGCAAGGTTGTTTTCCGCTGCATTTTACAGTTTCAACTTATTTCCTTATTGAATAGAAAACCAGTTTTACTGTATCTCTGTTATTTTGTGATAAGAACCTTTTAATAATATTTAGTCATTTCATTCCAATCATAAAATCCAAATCATCCTGAATCTACGATCCAAGCATCGAGAGAGGAGTTGATTGCAATCAAGGCATGGCTAGAATTTTCTTTCTTGGAATTCAGATCTTCTGACTTCTTCTTCTTGGCACCCTCGGGGATACGATCTCCAAGGTTGTTTTGATGAAGTATTTGAGACATAAAATCTATTTGTTTTTTCATGCATGCAGATTCTGAATGGAATCCTTTGTGACAATATGTGCATTTCTCCCCTTTTCTCCCCTTTTCTCCTTTGGATCCTGAGGCATCAGTGAAAGGTTTTGTGTACCCTTCCTTCTTCAGATGTGCATGAGATTTATGTTTATATTTATCTTTAGATTTCTGATATTTTTGTCTTCCATCATGCACAATGAGTGCATGCGCCCTTGGGCCTTTGATTGTGCCCATGTTGATGATCTTAGTTTTCTCTTGTGTCAGGGATTCAATAAATTCCTCAAGAGAAGGCATATTTCTAGGTGGCTCCGAAGGCGAATTTGATAGAATGGAATGTGGATATGAATACAAATAATTTAGGACCAATATTGGAGAGAATTGTGAGAACCATTTGTTTCTCCTCTTTCGATTTATCAACCCCACAAGCTTTGAGTTGCGACAGTAAATCCTTGAATTTTGTAAATAAATCTTGGATATTATTGAAGCTTTTTGGATCCAATGTAAGCAGTTCCACCTCCAGCATGTTTCACCTCATCTCATATTTTTTTCCAAATATCCCTTCCAATGTGGTCCAGGTTTCATTGGGAGTCTTACAGGAAGATATATGAAAAAGGAGATCAAGAGAAATAAGACCGCAAATTGTTCTGAGTGCCTCATCCATGCGATTTAAATACTTGTATTTTTCTATGGCTGATGTCGTTTTTGTATCTGTATTCAAGGTTAACCTATACAACCCTCTGGCTAAGAGATGTATGGCTATTTTCTCCTTCCATGCAAAATAATTGTAAGGTGTAAGAATGAATTCTTTTTGGAAATCCATCTTTCCATTGTCTTCAATCTTTTGTACCTGCAAAATATTTTGGTGTAACTTTTGCTTAGAAGTTTTTCGGCTATGATACCATGTATATTTTTTTGAACCTTCACATAATAGATATATATATAAACGATAATACACACATTTGCAGAGATAATTTGAGAAATAAGAAGAAGGAGAGAAAGAATGAAAAAATTCTCATTAACTGTTGTGAATACTGAATAATTTACACATGATATACTCTGTATAACTCAATGAGTGCACATTGGAGGAGAAAAAATGAGCCATAGTGGTGGTATAGAGTGATTTGGACAGACACCAATAGTTGTGGGAGTGAAATTCTACCTAGTCTAGTCTCTCAGGTAGTTACGAGAGTTAACTGCCACCTAGTTGAGTTAACTAGTCAACTAGTCTTCAGTTAACTGATTGAACAAAGAGTAGTGAGGAGTTAACTCAGGGAATCAAGGGTAATGCACCAGTTTGGTGATGATACCAAGGCAAGGTTGAATTAGAATGGTGACAAAACCAATGCAACATCTAAACTCAACTCAACTAGTCAAACTGAAGTGTCAACTGAAAGAGAATATTCTCCAGGTAGAGTATTCTACCCTAAAATATAGGAGACTGGATAATGACTAATTATGACTAATAAACAAGGAAAAACCTTAGGAAAAATAAATCCTAGGTGTGTGTGAAGTAACTCCAACATCGTGGACAACTCAAAAAGTGAAAGAAGATACTAATGGATGCTTTGGATCACCTCGCAGAGAAGAAGGAAGAACAAGTCGACGAAGTCCGTAAAAGGTGGGTTATGTGTACCTAGGGTTTTGGCACCTAGGGTTTTGACACCTAGGCTTCGGTCTAAGTTTTTATAAGAGTAATTTAATTTAGAAAAAGAGGTCGAGAAGAGTTGAGAGGATAATAGTGATAGTGATAGTGATATGGAGATGTAAAAGTGTTATGTTTTAAGAGTATTCTTGTATTTTGGGTCTTCAGCTGGGTGCAAAGATCTACTCTGCAGTTGGGTGCGTAGGGAGAGAAAATAGAGAGAAAGAGAGAGGAGGATCTGTAGCTATGTGCGCATATAGGACTATGTATTTTCATCTACTTAATCAATAAACACAGTTCTGTGGTAGTATCCCTAGGGAGAGGGTGAACCACGTAAAACATTGTTGTTCATGTGGTTGGTGCTTTGCTATTTACTACCTTTAATATTTTTATTGCACTGATATTTCCTTGTTAAAGATAGGAAGTTATAACTTACTTGTGAAGCTATCATAATACTACTAAGAATATCTAGGTTATATTGCATTGTTGTTCTGAAAGCATCTTGCATTTCGTCTGGTTGTAGACACATGTGTCCTGCAACCCCCCTATTTCTACTTTGGGTGAGACTTCATCTGCTCCGTAGGTGCTACTGTAAGGGCCAGTAGTTAGGGTTTGTTGGTGCACTATTTTTAGGGACCTAGCCCCTCACTTAGGTAGAATAATATATTTCGATGTAATAAAGGTCAATATTAATAAGGCATAGCAATAAGGAAGAATATGTCGAATGTAAGAATACCTAATAGAAGCTTATGCTTCTAGAAGGATCTTCCTCTAGATGGTTTCTTTGATAGACATATTTAGTATAAATAGGAGTCGAGGGTATGAGAACTTTTGTCTTAGATATTATTGTAATAGATATCTAGTCTGCCGAAGTTTTCCCCATCGAAGACGCAAGTGAACATTGCTCTCAGTAATCAAAGTGCTCTTTCTAGTGTTATTCTAGTATCTTTCTGGTATTATTGCGGTGTTGTTATGGTTAAATTGTTGTTCATTTGCCATTTCTATCATTTTATCACTGTTTTGAATACCTTTTATATCTGGAATATTACAAGTGGTATCAAAGCACTTTCCTCGACATCAAGTCGTGGGTTAAATTTTTTGAGGGTAGAGATGTATTCCAACGTCTTTAAGCTATAGAGATATGTTGTTATGTGCATAAAACTGCGGTCAGGGATTCATACACAAAGGAAATACAAGTGGTGCTTAAGCGCACATCTGTTGGCCACCCTTGTAACCCCTATGTTAAACAACTGAGAGGGGGGGTGAATTAGTTGTTACTGTGCTTAAACTATTATGCCCATTTTAAACTCTTCACAGAATACTCAATGACGATCACAATGATGCAGAGAAGTAAGCAATAGAATATTAAACATCAATCGCACACATGAAATATATAGAGACAGATATTTCCTGAGGAAACCCATAAGTAATCTTTATTTTCTTTACATTATCATACTTGTGAGCTCCAACTCCTCTTGAGGCTACAACCTATTTTTTGCAACCTGCAACTTGCTGAGAGCACCAACTCTCTGTTTTCTCTAGAACCTACTAGAAGGAAGCACCAAATTCTTGGTTTCTCTAACACCCACTAGAAGGAAGCAACAACTCCCTAAGTGTTCCAACACCAACTGTATGGAAGCACCAACTTCCAGTCACACAGGCACCAACCTATATAACAGAGAACAACAGTTCTCCCTTGCACCACCCTGCCACCCTGGTTTTTCTGGATGTAACCAAATGGAAGCTACAACTCCCTGTGTTCAAGCACCCACTTGAAACTCTGAGGACAACATTCCTCCCTAGCACCTCCCTAACACCCTGAAATATTAATGTTTGCTTACATGAATCTATTACAGTGATACAATATTCATCAATGGTTTATCAGTCTCATCACTATAATGATACACTGCTTTGCTCTGCTTGCTTCAGTGTCCTCCTCCTAACATCTTCATAAGATTTTTGTTCTTCTAATCTGTCTCTTCATTCGCACCTCAAATTTTTCTACCTCTCTCAGATATCCATCTCTGTTCTATGTGCTACGCCTCTTCAGTGCATTTCGATTGTTGTCCACAACATGCCTTTCCCATGTGAAATTACTTTCAAAAGAAGTAACCTCTCTTCTCTGTTATGTGTATTTTTAGAATGCCCAGTCCTCTTCCAGATAATACACCTACCTCCTCATCCCCTCTGGTGATTACACTTAGTTTTTTCTTCATCCATGGTCGTTATGCTTAGACTCTTTGGCTTCTCTGGAAGCTACAATCTTCCAATTTTTTCCATATGTCAATCGTCTCTATTCCGAGTCTTCATTCCACTGAAAGATACCTTGATACTCTTCAGCTCCTTTTGCGATCACCCTGATATTCTTTGAATTCTCTAGTAAATGCAATCAGTCGTTTTATGCAATTACAATCTGTCTGTCTCTAGCAGTTACTGAGAGAACCTCGATGCACTTATGGCTTTGGTGCCTTTTCCCATTTCTGAGAAATCTACATAGTGGGTGCTAGCTCTTCTTTCTAAGCCCCTACCTTCCACATGATCATTGTTGTGACCAGATGCCTATCCAACAGGCGCTTCACGACTTCACATTTTGAGATATCTAGCCATGAGTTTCCTCGATCTTTCGAACTTGAGAAACCCTGAAATGGAGCCTAGTGTTGCTATCTCCTTCCCCAATATTCTATTGATTAGACCACAAGCTATGACCACTCACTAATCAAAAAGGGGTGCTTCACAATTTCGTCGATCATCGAAGTGGAGCCTAGCGACATGCTATCTCCTCTCTTAACTTTCTATTGATGTGGCCTTTCGATGTGATCATGGGAAAAATATTTCAAGTAGTTTGTAATTTCGTGTTTCATGTCTTCACGTCTCATCTCCCTGGACAATCAATGGTCCAGATCTCTACTCAATCCAACAGCTCAGATCAAGTCGCAATTTCGTGTTTCGTGACTTTCTGCTATGAGTTGCTTTGAATCTCTCAACTCGCGAAACTACGAAGTACTCCATATCGGATTAATGGTCCAGATATTTCCCTTTGATCGATGGTTGTGATCAAATATTGCGAACTCAGACTTCATATCAGATCAATGGTTCATATCCTCGGTGATCTGACAGCTCAGATCATTTCGCGAATTCTCATATCACGAGTTCCTTTAACTCTCATTCATCCTTCCTTTGATTTTTCCCGGAGTTAGCAATCCACTTAAGCATGTCCTCTTTAATCCAATGGATATCCTCCACTTTGGGACTTCATCCTTCGATACTTCGGGTATTTGGGTGAGTATTGGTGGTAAAACTCCCAAAGAAAAACTCCCGAAGTGATGTAACTCTTGCGTCATTCGATGACGTGTCATGAGCTGAGAAGATTTCACGTGTCACTAATATTTGTGATTTCCATGTACCTAAAATGCTGAATCAACCTGAAAATTGTCATTGTCTGATTGCGCCACCTGTCCTTATTGACATAGTGTGCCACCTGTCCTTGTTGACGTGGTCTGATGACGTGTCCTTATTGAATCAATGGTCCTCGTTCTCCCTTTGATTGACGGTTGTTATCAAATCATGAGTTCACATGTCGGGTGTTTGAACGTGAGCCAACCCTGACTCTTCTAACTCCCGATATCTGAAACTTGCTCCAGATCAATGGCCCACAACCCTCTGTGATCCAACAGTCCAACTCTCATCATAATTTCACGTTTCGCGACTTCAAAGGTTAGAGCACCTCTTTCCTTTGAATTTTTAGTCAACGAAATGTTGATCTCTCTCCACATGTACTCTGGATCCAATGGTTCATCTCTCATCATGATTTCACATTTCATGACTTCTGCGGACTACTTGACGCAGTTCTCCCAATTCGCGATTCTGTGAATTTGCTCATCTGCTGCCACGTGTCTTCCTCGATGATGGATGGTCCCCATGCTTTGGTGACTTTGTAAGCTCGTTTCACATTTCACTTTAAAGGTAGTGCATGTTCTTCTGGATTCAATGACGATCGGTCCTCGTGCTCATATCTAACGCCTGATATCTGTTCACCTTCTGCGCTTTCCTTCTTGAGATTTGATCTCTGCAAACTGTTTTTTCCTTTTTTGCTTCTTTTCTTACCTTTTTCCCTGTTGTTATTACCATGAATGACAAGCATATACATTTCCTGTAAAACATGCCAACAATCTCCCCCTTTGACATTGATGGCAACAAAGGGATCTAGACCTTTTCTCCCCCTTTGACATCAATGTCAAAGAAAACACACTCCCCCTAAGCTGTTGCAGTATTTTTCCGGAGGTATCAGATATTCAACCAATACATACTCCCCATGACAGAATGGACTCGCTTAGGTGAGAGTAGGGATGACACCCAGCTTATGAAAAAGATATTCAAAAGGTGTCTTGGCCAGGGGTTTAGTAAAGATGTCTACAATTTGTTCTGTGGAAGGAATATCATTCATTTGAACAACTCTGTTTGTAACCTTCTCTTTGAGAAAATGATACTTTATTGGGATATGTTTCATCTTTGAATGGATAACAAGATTCTTCGGGACACTAATGGCACTGTTGTTATCACAGTGAAGTGGAATTGGATCAGCATAAGTTACCTTCAAATCTGCAAGAGTTTGTAACATCCATAAAATCTGAGTGCAACAAGTAGCAGAAGCAATGTACTCTACCTATGTAGTTGATAATGAGATAGATCCCTTATTTTTACTAAGCCATGCTACTAACGAGTCACCTAAGAAGAATGCACCTCCACTGGTGCTCTTTCTCTCATCCAAACAATTTTCCCAATCAACATCTGAATATGAAGTTAATTGTAAGTTATGATTTCTAGGATACCAAAGACCATAAGTTATTTTACCCTTCAAATATTTGAAGATCCTCTTAACAACTGCTAAATGAATTTGTTTAGGGGAAGACTGATAATGACCTACCATTCCAATAGCCTGCATTATATTAGAATGAGATGTTGTGATGTACAAAAGACTGCCTATCATTGATCGATATGTTTTTTGATCAACATCGGGTGGAATATCATCTTTACTAATCTTGCAACCAACCACCATAGGTGTACTAACAGGAGAGGAATATTCCATCTGAAACCTCTTTAACATCTCTTTCAAATACTGTTCTTGAGAGATAAATATCCCTGCAGAACTCTGATTGATTCGTAAACAAAGAAAATATGGCAGTTCTCCTATCATGGACATATCAAACTCAGTCTGCATTGAATTAGCAAACCACTGAACTGAAAGGTCATTAGTGCTTCCAAAGATAATGCCATCTACATAAACCACAACAACTAATAAATCATCACCTTCATATTTTATATATATATTACTGTCAACAATACCTTTCTTGAACCCTTTGTCCTATAGAAATTTGTCTAGTCTATGATACCAGGCTCATGGTGCCTGTTTCAATCCATACAATGTCTTTTCCAACTTAAAGACATAGTTAACATTATATGTTAGTGAAAATCCTTGAGGTTGCTCCATGTATACTTCTTCTTCTAGGTCTCGATTAAGAAAAGCTAACTTAACATCCATCTGATATACTTTAAAGTTCTTATGACATGCATAGGCTAGAACCATTCTAATGGCTTCCAATCTTTCCACTGGTGCAAAAGTTTCATCAAAATCTTGTCCTTCAACTTGTGCATACCCCTTATAGACCAATCTGGCTTTATTCTTGACAATTTGTCCTTGTTCATTTATTTTATTCTTAAACACCCATTTGGAGTCAATTACATTCTTATATGCAGGTCTAGGAACAAGCTCCCAAGTATTGTTCTTCTCAATCTGATCCAGTTCCTCATTCATTGATTTTAATCAATTTTCATCTTCAATGGATTCATTGAAGTTCTTGGGTTGTACCATGGATATGAAGGCTATATGTGATTGCTCGGTGTTTTTGACTATCCTTATCCTGGTTTGTACACCTTTGTCTTTCTCTCCAATTATCTGACTTGCATGATGATTCTTTTGAGAAATTATGGAGGAAGGATTTGATGTTGTCTATTGATTTGAGTATGCCTGAGTATTTGCATCTTCATCTGAATCAGAGTCTTCTTGTTCTGATTCTTGGACCTCTTCAGCTTAAACTTCAACTAGATCCTCTGTTGTTGATTCAGTATTGCTCACTTCTCTTACTGGGACTCCTTCATCAACTTTTATGTCAATACAATCAACCAATTTATGCAGCCTCTTATTATAGCATCTGTATCCTTGACTATTTGTAGCATACCCTAATAATATGCCTTCATCATCCCTTTCATCATACTTGCCAAGGTTTTCATTATTATTCTTTATGTAGCACTCACTCCCAAAGACTTTGATGTGTTTGATTGTAGCAGGTCCTCCATGCCACAGTTCATAAGGTGTCTTGTCACTGTGTGGTCTGAGATGAACTTTTTTAAGAATATGGATTGTTGTGTGTATTGATTCTACTCAGTAAGTTTGACCAATGTTCTTCTCATTCATCATTGACCTGGCCATTTGTTGAACTATTCTGTTTTTCCTCTCAACTACTCCATTTTGTTGTGGGGTTTCTGGGATTGTGTATTCTCTTTCGATCCCATGTTTATCACATAATTCGTTGAACTCACTTGACATGAATTCTCCTCCTCTGTCTGATATTACTGCCTTTAACCTCTTGCCTGTTTGATTCTCATTTAAAGCCTAAATTTCTCAAATGCTTCAGCCTTTTCTTTGAGAAAAGAAACCCAAGTAAGTCCGGAGTAATCATCAATGATCAACATAAAGTAGTTTTCCTTACCTGTGCCTTCATGTATTTATGGTCCACATAAATACATATGAACTAATTGGAGTGGTTTCTCTGTTGAAGTAGATCTCTTGGATTTAAACTATGTCCTGGTTATCTTTCCTACTTGGAAGGGTTTATACATAGAGTCTTGTGGCTTTGATATTCTTGGAAGATTTTTTACTGCCTTAATATTTTTGAGCTTGATTAAGTGGTCAAAGTTTAGATCTCCAAGTCTCCTATGCCATAACTAGCTTGTTGGACAACTGAGAGGGGGGGTGAATCAGTTGTTACCGTGCTTAAACAATTATGCTTCTTTTAAAATCTTTACAAGGCACTCAATGATGATCACAATAATGCAGGGAAATAAACAATGGCACATTCAACATCAGTCACATATATGAGAAACAAAGAGACAAATATTTCCTGAGGAAACCCATATAGGGTAGAAACCTCTTCTTCTTTATATGATAAGTATTATTTACATTCTTTACAATATCATACATATGAGCACCAACTCATTGTGAGGCTACAACCTCTGTTTTTGCAAGTTGTAACCTGCTGAGAGCACCAACTCTCTGTTTTCTTTAGCACCCACTAGAAGGAAGCACCAACTCCCTGGTTTCTCTAGCACCAACTAGAAGGAAGCACCAACTCCCTGGTTTCTCTAGAACCAACTAGAAGGAAGCTACAAATCCCTGTGTTCAAGCACCCACTTGAACCTCTGAGGACACCAGTCCTCCCTAGCACCTCCCTACCACCCTGGATTATCAGTATGTGTTACTGAAACTTATTACGGTGATATAATGTTTAACAACAACTTACCAGTCTCATCATTGTTCTGCAAGATTTTCGATACTCTGTCTGCCTCACAGTCTTCCTGCACACATCCCTTGCACTTTCTATTCTTCTATCTTTTGTACTCTATGCACCATTCCTCTTCAATGCACCATTTTTCTTCTGTGCCTCCTAGTTGCTGCACTCCACCTTCTTCTTTGCACATGCATCACTCCCAACAACAACAAGACACATCTTTTCTTTGTTCCATATTCTTATACTCACTGTGCATCTTGTGCTTGCTCTGTGTCTCATGGTTCTGCATCCTCTGCATGTCGAGTTCTCTGCCTATTCATCATGGAAACTCTTCATATTCTATGGCTTTTAAACCCACACGTCCAACATCACTGGGTGTTATGCTGAGATTCCTCGGCCTCTCTGGTAGATGAGACTCATCATTTTATTTGGCACAATTGAGATTAACCTCTCTATTGCAGTCACAGGCTTTAAACGCTCTTCCAGCTGTCAATTGCCTCTATGTCCAGTCCTCATTCCACTGGAAGGTTCCCTTAGAATCTTCCTCTCCTCAGGCAGTTACACGGAAGTCTTTTCCACACCTCTGGCAGAAACCATCAGTAGTTTCTTTTCAGTTATAGTGCGAAACTTGAAATAGAGCCCAAATATGCTATCTCCTTCCTCTTGCGTGACTATCAGCGGTGACCACCAACTATATAGACATTTCATCATTTCATAATTTTGGCATTCATCAATTCGGAATTCGTGTGACCAAGTGTCTCGACACTCCTAGTCGCGATCCCTGAAACTCCAAAAAGGAGCTTGTCTACACTAGCTCCTTCCCCCATATTCCATCGATGTGACCACAGGCAATGACCATTGGTTAGTTCGAAACTGCATTTCGCTATTTCTCATTTCGGGGATTCTCTAGGAAGTCCCTTGACTCCTCCAACTCCTGATCCCTGAAATGGGGTTTCGCATAGACTAGCTCCTTCCTTGATATGACCATGGCCAAGACCAAGCGCTTATCCATAAAGTGCTTTTTGCGATTTCGCATTTCGACACTTCAACGTTCCTGTGGTGAAGTGTTCTTGACACCTACAAGTTTCGATATCCAAAACTCCGAAATGGAGTTGGATCAATGGTCTGGTACTCTAGCGTTTCTAATTTTGGCGAATCGCATTTCGCGACTTCAGGTTTCGTGATTTCAGGACTCCTGAGATGAAGAGTCTTAACTCTTGACTCCTCGAACTCCTGGTATCCAAAACTCTGGTATGGAGTCTTTATCATTTTGCGACTTCGGGTTTCTTGATTTTGAGACTCCTGTGATGTAGTGTCCTAAATCTTGACCTCTCAACCTCCCGGTATCCGAAACTCTGGTGTGGAGTCTTTTATTGTTTCGCGACTTCGGGTTTTGCAACTTCAGGACTCTTTATGATGAGAGTCTTTGTCATCTCCATCTCCCGGTATCGAATACTTCGAGTGATGCACCTTTTTCGGGTTTTCAGGATTTCACATTTCGACACTTCGGGACTCCTAATGACGAGAGTATTGACTCTTGAATTCTCCATATCCCAGTATCTGAAATCCCGGTAGTTGAAAAACTCTGAAATGAAGTTTGACCACAACTTTGATCTTGCTATTCGATCATCATTGCGCTACTGTTCTTCCTTGCCTGCTTGTTTTCCATCAAATGAACAAGCATACCTTCACATACTCTCATCTTGTCAAGCCAGTTATGCATCATCTTGCCAAAATACTTCTGGTGCCCACCTGGCACATCCTTCCTGTACCCAAGTCATTATTGTTCCTGTACTTTCCATCAATGACAAGCATACACTGTCTGTAAAACATGCAAAAAATCTCCCCCTTTGGCATTGATGGCAACAAAGGCACCCTTGTCCTTTTCTCCACCTTTGACATCATTGTCAAAGAAAACACGCTCCGCCTGAGCTGTTGCATTAATTTTAGGAGGTATCAGATATGAAACCAATACAGGACTCCCCCTAACAGGATGGACTCTCTTAGATGTGAGACGGGATGACACCCAACTTCTGTCTGAGATATTCAAATGG
>JZKD02S2123609.1:902061-920547 GCA_000966675.3 Picea glauca
TTCTGAGAAATCTACACAATGGGTGATAGCTCTTCTTTCTAAGGCTCTACCTTCCACATGATCACGACTATGACCAGATGCCAATCCAACAGGTGCTTCACAACTTCACATTTTATGATATCCATCCACGAGTTGCCTCGATCTTCCCAACTCGCGAAAACCCAAAATGGAGCCTAGCATTCCTAGATCCTTCCCCAATTTTCCTTTGATTAGAACACCAGCTCTGACTACTCCCTAATCAAAAATGGTTGCCTCATGATTTCGCTGTTCACCCAAGTGCAGCTTGGTGACTTGCTACCTCCTCCATTAATTTTCTGTCGTTGTTACCTTTCGTTGTGATCATGGTCCAAATATTTCGAGCGCTTTGCAATTTTGCTTTTTGCGAGTTCGCGTCTCGTCTCCCTGGACAATCAATGGTCTAGATCTCTCCTCGATCCAACGGCTCAGATCAAGTCATGATTTCATGTTTCACGACTTTTTGCTATGAGTTGCTTCAAATATCTCAACTCGCGAAACTCCAAAGTACTCCATATCGGATTAACAATCCATATATTTCCTTTTGATTGACGACTATGATCAAATATCATGAACTCAAACTTCATATCAGTTCAACGGTCCATATCCTTGGTGATCCGACGACTCAGATCATTTTTTGAATTTTCATATCGTGAGTTCCTATAACTCTCATTCATCCTTCCTTTACTTTTTCCCGGAGTTTACAATCCACTGACGCGTGTCGTCTTTAATCCAATGACTATCCTCCGCTCCGGGACTTTGGCCTTCGGGACTTTGGCCTTCAAGACTTCGGGTATTTGGATGAGTACTGGTGGTAAAAATCCTAAAGTAAAACTCCCGGAGTGACGTAACTCTTGTGTCACTCAATGACGTGTCATGAGCTAAGAAACTGCCATGTGTCACTCGGATTTGTCATTTCCATGTACTTGAAATGATGAATCAACTTGACACTTGTCATTGTCTGATTGTGCCACGTGTCCCTGCTGATGTAGTCTACCACCTATTCTTGTTGACGTGTCCTTCTTGAATCAATGGTTCTCATTCTCCCTTTGATCGATGACTATGATCAAATCATGACTTTTCATGTCGGGTGTTTGACTGTGAGCCAACCCTGACTCTTCCAACTCCCGATATCCAAAACTTTCTCCCAATCAACGACCCACAACCCTCTGTGATCCAACGGTCTAGCTCTCATCGGGATTTTGCATTTCATGACTTCAAAGGTTAGAGCACCTCTTTCCTTTGACTTTTCAGTCAATGGAATGTTGATCTCTCTCCACGTGTCCTCTAGATCCAATGGTTCATATCTCATTGCGATTTCACATTTCACGACTTCTGCAGACTGCTCGACGCAGTTCTCCCAATTCGTGATTCTGCGAATCTGCTGCCACATGTCTTCTTTGACGATGGATGGTCCCCCTTATTTCGTGACTTTGTAAGGTCACTTCACCTTAAAATTTAAAGTATGTGCACATTCCTCTGGATCCAATGACGATCAGTCCTCATGCTTAGATCTAACGCCTGAGATTTGTTCACCTTCTGCGCTTTCCTTCATGAGCTTTGATCTCTGAATTTTTTTTTTTCCTTTATCATTGTTGTCTTGCCATCAATGAAAAGCATATACGTTGTCTGTAAAACATTCCAACAATATTTTTTGCGGTAGTATGGTTACCGTTAGACCAAAACCAACGGGTGATTGGTAAACTCATCACCGCCAGAGTTAATGGATCCACAAGAGGTTGTTAGACCATGTCGCAAGTCTTGAAGGAGGTGCTGACCACCAAGTAAACAATGTCCCCCTCAGCACCAACTAAGGTACTCGACACCAATTGAGTGGACTCGAACCCATAACCTTTTTCTCTGATACCATTTTTGCGGTAGTGCGACTACTGTTAGACTAAAACCTGCGGGTGATTGGTAAAATCATCATTGCCAAAGTTAATGGATCCATGGGAGGCTGTTAGACCATGTTGAGAGTCCCGAAGGAGGTATTTACCACCAAGTCAACACCCTGTTGGTACCCCTTTGAGTGGTAGCGCATCAGACAACACCTGTATACGGATCGACCTATATTTCCTAAAGCCCTCTTTAAATAAACCGATCGACCGCCTGACTTCTATAGTTCCACCGAGAACAACATTCGGGAAGATACTCTATAGTACCTGGGTAGTTGGGTAGTATGGCTAAGGGCACGGTCTAGCCTCCTTAGTTGGTGCCTTGAGATATTGGGCCGAGTACTACTGTTGGACCCTGCACGTATATCAGAGAGCTATCAAACAGGGAAAACCCTTGTCTGTAGAACCCTTGAATACCTAACCCTTGGGGAAAAAAACAAAAATTAAAAAAGACAAGATCTATTTCCGCGGAACTGTGTTTGAGTTTCCAAATCACTAAACATTTCTTCCTGGTTAAGAATTTGGGCATTTCATCACTGCAATATTGTTCAGACCAAAGTATAACTCTGTAGGTTTAAAAAAAAAAGAAAAATAAAGTCTGGATTTTGTTGCACCATTATTTGAGACCTATTCCATTGGATTTATTTATGCACCCTTATCACATTCATACCTATAATTTTTCAGCAAATGTTTTGACCCCACCCGCCACTTTTCGTTTCCCTCGTCATCATGGCCCATACCCGTAGCCAAGACTTGGAAGCTCTCTTCAATACCTTGCAATCTAAATTCACAGAGACCCAACAAGAAGTGAGACAACTTAGTGCCAATATTTCCACCATAAATAAAAACATGCATTCCTCCATCGCCGCCTCAATCGAGGAACTCAAAGAAGACCACAAATAAGACATGACTACCTAACTTGAATTTGTCTCTTTGATGATCTGCACCAAGATGCATATCCCTGCAGATCCCCCTTTATCTAATCCACCTTTGCATACCGAAGCTGAAACTTCCTCTCATTCCCATAATTTTTCGCCCCACCACTTTCAATGTGACCTATGCCTTCCGTGTGTGGAAGTGACCAAATTTGATGGCTTGGATCCCACTAGTTGGGTAACTCAAATGGAATATTATTTCTCTTTGTACGACATTACAGATGACTTGGCCAAACTCCAGTATGGTGTTCTCCATCTAGATCAAGAACGTTGGAAATGGTGGCAATGGAGAAAAATTGCCCATCAAGGGTATATTGCTTGGACACACTTTGTGGCAGAGCGTTATGAATGCTTTGACACTGACACTAACCATTTATGTTGTTTGAAAAATTTTAAACAATCTAGCATAGGGGAAGACTTCATAGCTGCTTTTGAGCGACTGGATTTTCTTACAAAGGGCATGTCTGATGATTTTTTCCAAGAATGTTTTATCAGTGGCCTCAAGGATGAGATTCATGCCCATGTCCTCATGGATCAGCCTCAGAGTTGTCTATAGGCTACTAAAAGAGATAAGGAAGCACAACATGCCGTCTCTTCTCAAAACTGGAAACCCTTCTTTAGTCCTCGCACTAAACTAGTCAATCCCACTCCTCCTTCTACTCCACTACTGATCCAAAAATTGACCAGGGCCGAAATGGCTGAATGCCAAATCAAAGGCCTTTCTTATAATTGTGATGACAAATATTTTCCGGGACACAAGTGTAAGGAACAAAATATTTTTATTCCCATATCAGAGGATGTTTCAGAAGAGGATGTTGAAGCTCCCCTAGTGTCTGTGTCACCTAAACCCACTGAAATAACCCCTCCCTCAAACCCTCCCAAAGTCAAACTGGTCATTTCCCTAAATTATTTCACTGACTTCTCTGCTCCCCAAACCCTCAAGCTAATTGGCTACATCAAGCATAGGAAGGTCATCATTCTTGTTGATAGTCGAAGAACCCATAATTTTATTCATCACCGTATTGCCCAAGAGACTAATTGCTATATCCGTGCAGTCAATAATTTCCAAATCATGATTTCCAATGGCAGGTCCATGAAATTTGGAAGGCAATGTGAAAATGTGCATCTCCAAATTGGTGACTACCACCTGAAATCTCATAAGTTTGCTATCAACATGGGCGGTTGTGACATTGTGTTGGGTGCAGACTGGATAAGGAATTTGGGTCCCATTCTCATGGATTTTAAGGAATTAACCATGCAATTTGACCAGGAGGACCAAAAATATAAGTTCCAAGGCATCACTGTCGGTTCCCTTGATATCATTACTTCCCATCGCATGGAAAAGTTGCTCAAAAAAATTCATTCAAGCGTTATTACCCAACTCCATGCCATACAAGAAATTGAGACACCCTCTATGTCACAGGACCTCCAATCCATCCTCTCTAAGAATCAAGTGGCTTTTCCCACTCCCCAAGGACTCCCTCCTTCCCATGGTGTTCATGATCATTCGATTCCCCTTGTCCTAGGAATCCTTCCTCCCAATATCTGTCCCAATCGTCACCCCTTTTCCCAAAAAAATGAAATTGAGAAAATGGTTCAAGAACTACTTAATGTAGGTGTTATCCGCCCTAGTATGAACCCCTAATCTTCTTCGATGGTCATGGTCCTTAAGAAAGAAGGTCCTTGGCGCATGTGTCCTGACTTTCGCGCCCTAAAAAAACTCACCATTAAAGACAAATTTCCCATTCCTGTCATTGATGACCTCTTGGATGAATTGAGTGGCGTCTTGTTCTGTACTAAACTTGATCTTCATTCTAGCTACCACTAGATATGTATGAAAGAGGCAGAGATTCCTAGGACTACCTTTAGAACTCATGAGGGCCACTATGAGTTTTTGGTCATGCCCTTTGTCTTATGTAATGCTCCCTCCACTTTCCAAAGCCTCATGAATCATATCTTCTGTCCTTTTCTCCGTCATTTTGTATTATTTTTCTTTGATGATATCCTCATCTATAGAAAATCCTAGATAGACCATCTTGCTCATGTGGATCAAGTTCTCCATCTACTCTCTCAGCACCAACTTTTCTTGAAACAATCTAAATGTTTTTTTGGCACCTCTGAAGTCAAGTACTTGGGTCATCTTGTTGGCAAGGTAGGTGTGAGGGTGGATCCTAAAAATAATGAAGGTATGCAAGACTAGCCTCACCCAAAGAATCTCAAAAGCTTGCGTGGATTTTTGGGCTTAACAGGTTATTATCGCAAGTTTGTTAAGAATTATGGAAAGATTGCGACACCTCTCACTGCACTCCTTAAAAATAATTCTTTCACCTGGAATCTAGCAGTTTCTCATGATTTTCAAACCTTGAAGATGGCCATGTGGACCACTCCAGTCCTGGCCCTTCCTGATTTCACAAAGGCCTTTCTCCTGGAGTGTGATTCTTCAGGGAAAGGAATTGGCATTGTCCTTATGCAAGAGGGTCAACCATTGGCCTTTACCAACAAACAACTCTTTGAACAAAACTTGGGAAAATCCATATATGAAAAGGAAATGTTGGCTATTCTGCATGTCATTGATATTTGGCGCCCGTATCTATTGGGGAAACGCTTCCAAATTAAGATATATCATCAAAGCCTAAAGCATTTTCTGGAACAATGCATTTCCTCCCCAGAGAAACAAAAATGGGTGACTAAACTCTTTGTATATGATTATGAGATCATTTACAATAAAGACAAAGACAATGTGGTTGCGGATGCACTTTCTCGAAAATATGAATATGAAGGGTCCCTTTTTTCTCTCTCCTTCATTTTACCCGATTGGATCCAAGCCATTCGCCAAGAATGGCTACATGATCCCTAAAGTTTGCATCTGATAAAACAATTGCAGTCCAATTCTCTAGTTTCCCCAGGGTACTCCTGGCTCCACGATGAGTTGCGATACAAAGGTCATTTGTATTTAAGTAAAATGTCAGAACTTAAATCCACGATGTTTGCTGAGCTTTATGCTACACCCATATATGGGCACTCCGAGTTTACCAAAACCTATGACAAGGTCAAACGCTCTTTTTTCTGGGGTGGTATGAAACAAGACATTCGTAATTTTGTGGTTGAATGTGATGTGTGTCAACGCATCAAGGGAGAAACAGTCAAATATCCTGGCACACTACAACTGCTTCTGATTCCACTTGCTATTTGGTGTGATATCTCTATGCATTTTATTGTATGATTATCTAAATCAGGCAATAAATCGGTCATCATGGTGGTAGTTGATCATCTTTCCAAGTATGTTCATTTATGTTCTCTTAAACACCCATTTATAACATCCACTGTGGCTCAAATTTTCATGGATCAGGTCTTCAAGATTCATGGCATGCCACATTCTATTGTTTTTTATCGTGACCCAACTTTCACCAGAAATTTTTGGCAAGAACTATTCAAGATACAAGGCACCCAATTGCATCTCATCACAACTTATCATCCCCAGAATGATGTCCAAACTGAAATTGTCAGTAAGTGTTTGGAAACATATTTGAGGTGTTTTTCCTCGGAAAATAAAAATCAGTGGGCTCAATGGTTACCACTAGTTGAATGGTGGTATAACACTTCATACGATACAACTACCCGTATGAATCCTTTTGAAGTGGTATATGGAAAAAATACACCTTCATTTCTCTCATATTTTCCAGGTGTCTCGAAGGTCTAGGCAGTTGATCAAACGCTTACAATTCAAGAATCTATTCTCTGTATCCTCAAAGAGAATTTCATCATGGCCCAAAATTGCATGAAGAAACAAGCAGATCAAGGTCGCTTTGAACGTCAATTGGCAAAAGGGGATCAGGTGTTTCTTCGACTGAAACCTTACAAGAAAAATTCCCTCAAGGCTAACCATTTCTAGAAACTCATGCCCAAATTTTATGGTCCTTATACGGTTCTCAAGCATATGGGACAGGTTGCCTATCAATTAGCTTTTCCCAACCATTCTAAGCTACATCCTATTTTTCATGTTTTCTGCTTAAAGAAGGTGATTGGAACTAAGTGTCAAACTCAAACCAACCTTCCCGAGTTGGACGAAGAAGGTTCCATTTGGTTACAAGCACAAGAATTTTTGGACCAGTGTGAGCATTGCCTGCATCATCGAACCATCAAGGAAGTGTTAGTCTGGTGGAAAGATACAAATCCAACAGATGCCACTTGGGAACCAACTACCATTCTGCAACAATTTCCACATCTCAAGCCTTGAGGACAAGGTTTTTTTAAGGGGGAGGACATGTTAGGGACCTAACCCCTCACTTAGGTAGAATAATATATTCCGATGTGATAAAGGTCAATATTAATAAGGCCTAACAATAAGGAAGAATAAGTTGAACGTAAGAAGACCTAATAGAAGCTTCTTCTTCTAGAAGCATCTTCCTCTAGATGGTTCTTTTGATAGACAAATTTAGTATAAATAGGATTCGAGGGTATGAGAACTTTTTTCTTGGACATTATTGTAATAGAGATCTGCTCTGTCGGAGGTTTCCCCTTCGAAGAGGCAAGTGAACATTGCTCTCAATAATCAAATTTCTCTTTCTGGTGTTATTCTAGTATCTTTTTGGTATTATTGTGGTGTTGTTATGGTTATATTGTTGTTCGTCTTCCATTTTTAGTAGTTTATTTCTATTCTACATACTTTTTACATATGGAATATTAAACTGTTAGAGTTGAACCATGGGTCTTCCCTTGTTCCAAAAAATGGTTCCGTTGCCGGGATCAGGATCTTCTTGAGGGAATGTCAAGGTGGTGTCCACCGAAGACAAAAATTCAAAAATGGATAGAAGAACAAGAAAGGGACTTCACCGTATCTCATAACAAGAACCCTAGTATTAGTAAAAAAGATTGGTTGGGAAGGTACATCTTTACTGATGTGCACAATAATTTCTTTGTAGGAGTTCATAAGGAGTTATACGAGTGGTTAGCTAGACTAGAAGACACTCAGTTTGAAATCATATCTAGACCACCTATCGTTTGGACATTGACGCTAATTAAGAAATTCAAGAGAGTTGATAACGTTGTGTCAAGAGTAGTATATCTCTCGTTTGATAGCACTATTCCAGGGTACATTACTGAGTTTTCTATTAATAGAGTGGAATCATATAGTCAAGCAAAGAGGTATTTCTTCAAGGGACCTAGAGGAAAGTTTCTACACTTTTTGAAACTGAAGATTAGGATGTTATTGCATGAGAAGAATATCCTGAAGATACAATAATCAGTTGGAATTTAAAGCTAATGTTCAAAAATTCAGAAAGCGACAGTGAGACAAAGGCTGGATACATGCACAGTGGGAGATTATTCAGAGAAGTTCCTCTTGTGAACCTATTTGAGAAGATTTACAGGCCATTTTCACAAGACAAAGGATTATACAGTGGGGAAGAAGAAGAGCTATCAGACGAAGAGTATTTAGAGTTTTCAAGGGAGGAGGAAGTAGATACTGAAGAACTTCGCTGAGAAGAACCAAAAACTTAAGGTATTGCGCCTATTGTCGAAGTAATTATTGCTACTCCTCCTGTTGTTTTAGTAGCATCAAGTAACCATAGTAACCAGTGTAATCAGATCACTCAGAGTACTGTTACAATCAGTTTAGTACATACTCAGTCAAGAAACCTAGGAAAATCCATGGCATATGAAATGAGGTTACCTATTTTTAGAGGAGATGTATCTGAATATCCTGACTAACACAAGTTATTATGTGAAGTTTTATGGAGCATTAAGCGAGTCACCGACAAAGCTGTTAAGAGAGCTTAGTTTAGTACTACCCTAAGGGATCGTGGATTGAGCTGGTACATGAAGTTTTTTACAGGATCTGTACAGCCTAAACCACTGAATGACATTAAGACTGTGTTGAGTGAAAAGTTCAAGAAACCTAAGTCAAAGTCCCAATTCATTATAGAGTTGAAGGAAATCAAGAAAAAGGTGACTAAACCTCCCCCGTTGGCATTGATGGAAAGAAAGACATCCATACCTTTTCTCCCCCTTTGACATCAATGTCAAAGAAAACATTCTCCCCCTGAGTTGTTGCAGTATTTTTCTAGAGGTATCATATATTCAACCAATACATACTCCCCATGACAAAATGGAATTTCTTAGGTGAGATTAGGGATGAAACCCAGCTTTTGACGAAGATATTCAAAAGGTGTCTTGTCTAGGGGCTTAGTAAAGATGTCTACAATTTGTTCTGTGGAAGGAATATAATTCAGCTGAACAACTCTGTTTGTAACCTACTCTTTGAGAAAATGATACTTTATTGGGATATGTTTCATCTTTGAATGGAGAACATGATTCTTAGAGACACTAATGGCACTGTTTTTATCACAGTGAAGTGGAATTGGATCAGCATAAATTACCTTCAAATCTGCAAGATTTTGTAACATCCATAAAATATGAGTGCAACAAGTAGCAACAACAATGTACTCTACCTCTGTAGTTGATAATGAGATATATCCCTTCTTTTTACTAAGCCATGCTACTAACGAGTCACCTAAGAATAATGCACCTCCACTGGTGCTCTTTCTCTCATCCAAACAGTTTGCACAATCAACATCTGAATATGCAGTTAATTGTAAGTTTTGATTTATAGGATACCAAAGACCATAAGTCATTGTACCCTTCAAATATTTGAAGATCCTCTTGACAACTGCTAAATGAATTTTTTTAGGGGCAGACTGATAATGACCTACGATTCCAACAACCTGCATTATGTTAGAATGAGATGTTGTCATGTACAAAAGACTATCTATCATTGATCGATATGTTCTTTGATCAACATCGGGTGAAATATCATCTTTATTGAGCTTGCAACCAACCACCATAGGTGTACTAACAAGAGAGGAATCTTCCATTTGAAACCTCTGTAACATATCTTTCAAATATTGTTCTTGAGAGATAAATATCACTGCAGAAATCTGATTGATTTGTAAACCAAGAAAATATGACAGTTCTCCTATCATGGACATCTCAAACTTAGTCTGCAATGAATTAGAAAACCACTGAACTGAAAGGTCATTAGTGCATCCAAAGATAATGTCATCTACATAAACCACAACAACTAATAAATCATCACATTCATATTATATATATAGATTACTGTCAACAATACCTTTCTTAAACCCTTTGTCCTGTAGAAATTTGTCCAGTCTATGATACCAGGCTCGTGGTGCCTGTTTCAATCCATACAATTACTTTTTCAACTTACAGACATAGTTAGGATTATCTGTCAGTGAAAATCCTCCAGGTTGCTCCATGTATACTTCTTATTCTAGGTATCCATTAAGAAAAGCTAACTTAACATCCATCTGATATACTTTAAAGTTCTTATGACATGCCTAGGCTAGAGCCATTCTAATGGATTCCAATCTTGCCACTGGTGCAAAGGTTTCATCAAAATTTTGTCCTTCAACTTGTGCATACCCCTTACAGACCAATCTGGCTTTATTCTTAACAAATTTTCCTTGTTCATTTATTTTATTCTTAAAAACCCATTTGGATCCAAGTACATTCTTATCTACAAGTCTAGGATTAAGCTCCCAAGTATTGCTCTTGTCATTCTGATCTAGTTCCTCATTCATTGATTTTAACCAATTTTCATATTCAATGGCTTCATTGAATTTCTTGGGTTCTACCATGGATATGAAGGATATATGTGATTGCTCGATGTTTTTGATTATCCTTCTCTTGGTTTGTAGACCTTTGTCTTTCTCTCCAATGATCTGACTTGTAGGATGATTCTTTTGAGTAATTCTGGAGGAAGGATTTGATGTTGTCTGCTGATTTGAGTATGCCTGAGTATTTACATCTTCATCTGACTCAAAGTCTTCCTATTCTGATTCTTGGACCTCTTCAACTTCAACTTCAACTAGATCCTCTGTTGTTGATTCAATATTGCTCACCTCTCTTATTGGGACTCCTTCATCAACTTTTATGTCAATACAATCAACCAATTTATGTAGCCTCTTATTATAACATCTGTATTCTTTACTATTTGTAGCATACCCTAAGAAGATGCCTTCATCATCCCTGTCATCATACTTTCCAAGGTTTTCATTATTATTCTTTATGTAGCACTTACTCCCAAAGACTTTGATGTGTTTGATTGTAGAAGGTCTTCCATGCCACAGTTCATAAGGTGTCTTGTCACTGTGTGGTCTGAGATGAGATTTGTTAAGAATATGGATTGTTGTGTGTATTTATTCTACCTAGTAGGTTTGATCAATGTTCTTCTCATTCATCATTGACCTAGCCATTTGCTGAACTGTTCTGTTTTGCCTCTCAACTACTCCATTTTGTTGTGGGGTTCCTGGGATTTTGTATTCTCTCTTGATCCCGTGTTTATCACAAAATTACTTGAACTCACTTGACATGAATTCTCCTCCTCTTTCTGATATTACTTCCTTTAACCTCTTGCTTGTTTGATTCTCAGTTAAAGACTTAAATATTTTAAATTTCTCAAATGCTTCAACTTTTTCTTTGAGAAAAGAAACCCAAGTAAGTCTGGAGTAATAATCAATGATCAACATAAAATAGTTTTCCTTACCTATTCCTTCATGTATTGATGGTCCACATAAATCCATATGAACTAATTGGAGTGGTTTCTTTGTTGAAGTAGATCTCTTGGATTTAAACTGTGTCCTAGTTAGCTTTCCTACTTGCAAGGGTTTATACACAGAGTCTTGTGGCTTTGATATTCTTGGAAGATCTTTTACTACCTCAATATTTTTGAGCTTGATTAAGTGGTCAAAGTTTATATCTCCAAGTCTCATATGCCATAACCATCTTTCATCATTTTTTATTAGATGACACTCTTCTTTATCTTATTTCAGCACATATACATTATTTTCTGTCCTTATGCCTTTAGCCACCACTTGTCCCAAGTTTACAAACTTTATCTTACAATCCTTGGAAGTGAACACCACTTCACATCCTCTATCACACATTTGACTTACACTGAGCAAATTATGTTTCAGCTCATCTACAAGCAGACCATCTTGGGATTTTCCTTTTCCATTACTTAAACTCACCATCCCTTTACCCTTGATTTTACCAAGAGCATCATTTCCAAAGGTTACATTTCTTTATTTGCTTTCAATTAGAGACAACAAATTACTTTTGTCTACTGTCATATGTTTGGAGAATCCACCGTCAATATACCAAGGGTTCGTTTGTCTTTGAGCTAACAACACTAATCCACACTTGTCATTTTCTTTCTTCTTCCAAACCTTGTAGTTTTCAGCAGAGGGAGTCAGATCTAATTCATAGTTCTGTAAGTGATAGTCTGGAGCTTTATGCCCATAATTATGGTAGGTGTAACATTCTGGTTCATTGAATAATGGATCATAACGGTTTTTATGCTTAAATTGTGTCCTTTTCCTAGCCATCACATGGTTTGCAGTCTGTGATTGTTTGTTACTTGGTTGTCTCATTCTTTGTTGCGGTAGCTATCTATTCCTCGAGTGTTTTTATTTCTCATATCTAAATCCTAAATAACAGTTTACAACTTTGTGACCAAACTTAGAACAAAAAAAACAATATCCATAGAAAAATCCTTTGTACCTGGAAAATGGTTGTCTTCTTTGAGCAGGTTGATTTCTTTGTTCTACAGATTTAGTTCTGGCACTTTTCTTTCACTCTTCCTTGGCGGCTGATTATCTTCCTTTGTTTCTCCATATTTGTTGTTGTCAATGAATGTAGACTTGAAAAACTTGATGGATTCTTTCTTGATTAGATGACTATAACTTGATCCTTCTTCATAAACCAAACCAGTTTTCAAATTTGGCTTCCTTTGCTGATTCAGAATGGTGGTTAATCCTTCTGAGGCTTTAATGCTTGGTAGATTTTGGAGATACAATGCTTTGAATGTCTCCATCTCTTTTTTGTTTTTTACTACCTCTTCTTCCAAGGCTTCACATCTTGCCTTCTTCTTTGATAACTGTTGTTTCAGAATGTCCTCTATTTTCTTTTCCTCTTCTAACTCCACCTTTAGCAAGGCAAATTCTTCATCAGGGTTTTTAGCATTCTTTTCAAACTATATCAACAATTGTTTTTTCTTTCTCTTCTCGATTCCGAGTCTGACAATCTCTTCTAAGGCACTGATTAGTTCACCTTCCATATCAACCACAACTTCTTCATCATTAACATCACTTCCTGTGTTTTGATTAACATAATCCTCTTTGGCCATAAGCACAAAGTCATTAACCTTATCTTCACCATCAAAATCACTATTTGTGTCTCCTGAAGAATCATTATTGTTGACACATAGACTTTTCTTTTTATCAAATCTATTGGATTTATACTTCTCTTCACCTTCAGAGTTCTAGTCCTTCTTCTTGTGTGGACACTTAGATGCAAAGTGACCTATCCTTCCATAGTTAAAACATTTGAAGGGAAACTTGCCTTGATACTTGCCCGATCCTTTCTTTAGTCTTCTCACAAATGTTTCTTCAATTTCATCAGACTCATAATCCTTATTATTATCTGCTTTAAATGATGCTTCTCTAGAGGTGGGTTTATCTTTAAATATCCTCATTTCATATGCAGTCAACGTTCCTAGAAGTTTATCAAAATCCAAGGATTTTAGATCATTAAGTTCTTCTATAGCAGAGATCTTCAGGTTGAACCTATCTCGCAGAGATATCAAAATATTTTGAACTAAAGAGGTTTCCTCAATTTTTTCACCAAGTGTTTTCATTGCATTTACTAGTTCTTCAACTCTCAGAAAGTACATTCCAATAGTTTCATCCTCTTTCATATTTAGCTGCAAAAACTGTACTATCTAGGTTTGAAGCTTGGCATCCTTTACCTTCTCATTACCTTCATAATTGCTAATACGTTTGTCCCACATTTCTTCGGCACTTTCTAAGTGCATAACTTTTACAAATTCTGATTCTACAAGCACACTCAGAATAGATTTCATAGCTTTAGCGTTGAAGCTGAATTCTATCTTGTCATCCTTATTAGCTAATACAAATGGATTTACATAACCAGTCTCTACCACATCCCAGACATCTGCACCTAGGGCCATTGTGTAGGTTCTCATCCTAACTTTCCAGAAGGCAAAGTTTATTCCATTAAACAGGGGGGGGCTTATTGGTTGAAGTTCCTTCATGGCTTGACATGTTTAAGCTTCCTAATCTACCTTTAGGTAAAAGAAATCGACTCTGATACCAATTATTGAACAACTGAGAGGGGGGTGAATTAGTTGTTACTATGCTTAAACTATTCTTCCCATTTTAAACTCTTCACAAAATACTCAATGACAATCACAATGATGCAGAGAAGTAAGCAATATAATATTAAACATCAATCACACACATGAAATATACAACGAAAGATATTTCCTGAGGAAACCCATAAAGGGAAAAAACCTCTTCTTCTTGATATGATAAGTAATCTTTATTTTCTTTACATTATCATACTTGTGAGCTCCAACTCCTCTTGAGGATACAACCTCTGTTTTGCAAGCTGCAACTTGCTGAGAACACCAACTCTCTGTCTTCTCTAGAACCTACTAGAAGGAAGCACCAACTTCTTGGTTTATCTAGCACCCACTAAAAGGAAGCATCAATTCCCTAAGTTGTTCCAACACCAACTGGATGGAAGCACCAACTTCCAGTCACACAGGCACCAACCTGTATAACAGAGAACAATAGTTCTCCCTTGCACCACCCCGCCACCCTGGTTTTTCTGGCTGCAACCAGATGGAAGCTACAACTCCCTATATTCAAGAACCCACTTGAAACTCTGAGGACAACATTCCTCCCTAGCACCTCCCTACCACCCTAAAATATTAATCTTTGCTTGCTTGAATCTATTACAGTGATACAATATTCATCAATGGCTTACCAGTCTCATCACTATTCTGATACACTGCTCTGCTCTGCCTGCTTTAGTGTCCTCCTCCTTGCATCTTCATAAGATTTATTTTCTTCTCCTCTGTCTCTGCATGCACACCTCGACTTTTTCTACCTCTCTCAAATATCCATCTCTGTTCTATGTGCTACGCCTCTTCTGTGCATTTTGAATTCTGTCCACAACATGCCTTTTCCCGTGTGAAATTACTCTCAACAGAAGAAACCCCTCTTCTCTGTTCTGTGTATTTTTATAATGCCCATTCCTATGCTAGATAATACACCTAACTCTTCATCCCCTCTGGCGATTACACTTAGTTTGTTCTTCATCCATTGTCGTTACGATGAGACTCTTTGGCTTCTCTAGAAGATACAGTCTTCGACTCTTTTCCATCTATCAATCGGCTCTATTCTGAGTCTTCATTCCACTGATAGATACCTTGAGACTGTTCATCTCCTTTGGCGATCACCCTGAGATTCTTTGAATTCTATGGTAAACACAACCAGGCATTTATGCAGTTACAATCAATCTGTCTCTAGCAGTTACTGAGAGAATCTCGACGCATTTATGGCTTTGGCACCTTTTTCCCTTTCTGAGAAATCTCCACAATGGGTGATAGATCTTCTTTCTAAGCCCCTACCTTCCACATGATCACGGATGTGACCAGATGCCTATCCAACAAGTGATTCACAACTTCACATTTGGGGATATCCAACCATGAGTTGCCTCAATATTCCCAATTCGCAAAACCCCAAAATGGAGCCTAGCGTTGCTAGATCCTTCCCCAATATTCTGCTGATTAGACTGCAAGCTGTGACCACACACTAATAAAAAAGGGGTGCTTCACGATTTCAGTGATCACCAAAGTGGAGCCTAGTGACATGCTAGATCCTCCCTTAACTTTTTGCTGATGTGACCTTCAGATGTGATCATGGGCCAAATCTTTCGAGTGCTTTGAAATTTCGCATTTCAAAACTTTGCATCTCGTCTCCTTGGACAATCAATGGTCTAGATCTCTCCTCGATCCGATGACTCAGATCAAGTCGTGATTTCATGTTTCACAACTTTCTGCTATGAGTTGCTTCGAATCTCTCAACTCGCAAAACTCCAAAGTACTCCATATCAGATTAACGGTCCAGATCTTTCCCTTTGATCGACGACTGTGATCAAATATCATGAACTCAGACTTCATATCAGATCAACGGTCCATATGCTCAGTGATCTGATGAATCAGATCATTTTGCGAATTTGGATATCGTGAGTTTCTATAACTCTCATTCATCCTTCCTTTTATTTTTCCTGGAGTTGACAATCCACTGATGCATGTCCTCTTTAATCCAACGAATATCCTCTGCTCTGGTACTTCGGCCTTCGGGACTTCAGGTATTTGTGTGAGTACTGGTGGTAAAACTCTTGAAGCAAAACTCCCGGAGTGACGTAACTCTTGCGTCACTCGATGACGTGTCATGAGCTAAGCAGCTACCACGTTCCACTCATATTTGTGATTTCCATGTACCTGAAATGATGAATCAACTTGACACTTGTCATTGTCTGATTGTGCCACATGTCCCTGCTGATGTAGCCTGCCACCTATCCTTGATGACGTGGTATACTGATGTGTCCTTATTGAATCAATGGTCCTCATTCTCCCTTTGATCGACGACTGTGATCAAATAATGACTTCACGTGTCGGGTGTTTGAACGTGATCCAACCCTACCTCTTCCAACTCCCGATATCCAAAAATTTCTCCCGATCAAGGACCCACAACCCTCTGTGATCCAACGGTCCAGCTCTCATCGCGATTTCACGTTTCGTGACTTCAAAGGTTAGAGCACCTCTTTCCTTTGAATTTTCAGTCAGTGAAATCTTGATCTCTCTCCACGTGTCCTTTGGATCCAATGGTTCATCTCTCATTGCGATTTCACGTTTCACGACTTTTGCGGACTACTCGATGTAGTTCTCCCGATTAGTAATTCTGCAAATCTGCTGCCACATGTCTTCCTTGATGATGTACAGTTCCCCTTCTTTCGTTCCTTTGTAAGCTCACTTCACCTTGAACTTTAAAGGTCGTGCACGTTCTTCTGGATCCAACGACGATCGATCCTCGTGCTCAGATCTGACGCCTGAGATCTATTCACCTTCTACACTTTCCTTCATGAGATTTGATATCTGCAAACTGTTCTTGCCTTTGTCGTTTCTGTTCTTTCCTTTGTCATTGTTTTTATTTCCATCAATGAAAAGAATATACGATGCCTGTAAAAAATGCCAACAATATTTTTTGCGGTAGTACAACTACCATTAGACCAAAACCCGTGGGTGATTGGTAAAGTCATCACCGCCAGAGTTAATGGATCCATGGGAGGTTGTTAGACCATGTCGCGAGTCTCGAAGGATGTGCTGACCACCAATTCAACAATATCCCCCTCAACACCAACTAAGGTACTCGACACCAATCGAGCAGATTCGAACCCATAACCTTTCGCTCTAATACCATTTTTGTGGTAGTACGGTTGCCGTTAGACCAAAACCCATGGGTGATTGGTAAAATCATCATTGCCAGAGTTAATGGATCCACGATAGGTTGTTAGACCATGTTGCGAGTCCCGAAGGAGGTGCTGACCACCAAGTCAACACCCTGTTGGTACCCCTTTGAGTGGTAGCGCATCAGACAACACATGTATAAGGATCAAATTAGATTTCCTGAAGCCCTCTTTAAATAAATCAATCGACCGCCTGAATTCTATAGTGCCACCAAGAACAACACTCGGGATGATACTCTATAGTACCTGGTTAGTCGGGTAGTATGGCTAAGGGCACAGTCTAGCCTCTTGAGTTGGTGCCTTGAGACATTGGGCCAAGTACTACTGTTGGACCCCACACATATATCAGAGACCTATAAAATGAAAAACCCTTGTCTGTAGAACCCTTGAATACCTAACCCTTGGGGACGGAAACAAAAAATAAAAAAGGCAAGATCTATTTCCACACAATTGTGTTTGAGTTGCCAAATCACTAAAAAAATCTTCCTAGTTAAGAATTTGGGCATTTCATCACTGTAGTATTCTTGAGACCGGAGTATAACTCTGCAGGTGTAAAAAAAAAATAAAAAAAAAATCTAGATTTTGTTGCACCATTATTTGAGACCTATTCCATTAGATTTATCTATGCACCCTTATCACATTCATACCTATCATTTTTCAGCAAATGTTTTGACCCCACCCGCCTCTTTTCGGTTCCCTCATCATCATGGCCCATTGTAGTGCCCAGGTTTCAAACCTACGTTAAAATTTCTTCCCAAATTTCGGTAATTTCTATAAGTCTTTAAAGAAGTAAAATATTCATAGTTTACAATCTATCTCCATACTTACGTAATAAAATTTGGCAATAGGTACTAAATTTAAGTAAACAAACCATAAGGTTTAAATATAAATACCTCGCTCTGATGCTATCCGTAGCAGCTTGCTCCCTTCGCTTGAACCTGCTCCTTAGGACACCCCAAAACCAGCCACGCTACCGACTAGTACGCCTAGCCCTAGGACATCAATGGACGTCCTAGCCCTCCGAGCCCAAAACCTCCTTAGCCCCGGTGCACTGTAAATCCCACTGTAAAAATTCACTTTGTCCCCATACTCCCCGTTCTCCACTCTCTCGCATGCATGAATGAATATCCCCTCATACTCCTTCTCCACCTCCCTTATTCCTCCTTCACCGCCCTCGCACATTCATTTCCCCCACCAAACACCTTATCTCTTTATTAATGCCTTAT
>JZKD02S2123609.1:945493-959115 GCA_000966675.3 Picea glauca
TCTTGATGATGTATTGATGATGGTGTACTCAGGCTCCTCATAAGAACTTTCTCCTGAGAAAAGTGACATTCATCTCTTCCCAGAAAACTTACTTTTGAAGAGAGTTCGCAGGTTGATAATATCCTAGGTTGCGAGAATGACCCATTCTCGTAGGCTGCCTTAAGCTAGGGTGCGAACTTCTCGCACTGTGCTACATAGCCAGGGTGCGAAATTGTTCTAAAGCTTGGAAAAATATGAAGTCTCGATGTTTCTAGAAGGGAATCTTCTAGAAGAATGGGTTGGCATTCGAATGGTTATCCTTTTACTGCTTTCCCTGATATTGTGGGATCATTCTTATCCAATTAACCATCTCATTCTCTCCTATATATTGATGGAATTCTCATGGAAAATTTTAAGCAGGATTCATTGGAGAATTGGTGAAAGAATTGTGTGAAGGACCTAGCTTGAACAGGAGCTTGGAGACTCTAGCAAGTCTATCAAGAGGATTTGATCTTCTTCATACAAGGATTGAGCAAGTGTGTGTGTGTTGGAGCCAAGAGCCACCGAAAGGAAGCTTGCGACATCAAGGCGATCAGGTTGTATCTTCTACTTTCGATTAATATGACACAGTGTCATGTCCTTTTCCCATAAATCTATTGTCACTTTATTGTGTAATTCCTTGATCATACACATAAGTTGACAGTTGAATATATTTTGCTATCTTCACTTTGGTTGGTTTGTGTTGTCTTGGTCTTGACCTCATGAGAGCACCGGAGCGAAGCGGGAGCAACAAAGACCCTAGGAAGCGATACAAAGGTATGTTACTTGTTCCTCCTTACTAACTAATTCAATGGTCATAACTTAGGGAAAGAGTCATGTCCTGTCCTATTTTGTTCTAGATCCAGGTGGATCTAGGGAGATCTGTTAGTGTCCGCACCTACTGATTAGTCTGATAACACAAGGGTATGGGAAATTTTGTCTTGGAAATTATTGTAATAGATCTCTTCTCTGTCGGAGGTTTCCCCCTCGAAGAGGCAAGTGAACATTGCTCTCAGTAATCAAAGTGCTCATTCTGGTGTTATTCTAGTATCTTTTTGGTATTATTGTGGTGTTGTTCTAGTTATATTGTTGTTCGTCTTCCATTTTTAGCATTTTATTTCTATTCTGCATAATTTTTACATATGGAATATTACACTGTTAGAGTTGAACCCTGGGTCTTCCCCTGTGCCAACAAATGGTTCTGTTGCCAGGACCGAGATCTTCTTGAGGGAATGTCAAGGTGGTTTCCATCGTAGACAAAAAATCAGAACTGGATAGAAGAACAAGAAAGGGACTTAATCGTAGCTCATAAAAAGAACCCTAGTATTAGTACAAAAGATTGGTTGGGAAGGTACATCTTTACTGATGTGCACAATATTTTCTTTGCGGGAGTTCATAAGGAGTTATATGAGTGGTTAACCAAACTAGCAGACACTCAATTTGAAATCAGATCTAGAACACTTGTCGTTTGGACATCGATGCTAATTAGTAAAGTCAAGAGAGTTGATAGCGTTGTGTCAAGAGCAGTATATCTCTGGTTTGATAGCACTATTCCAGGGTACATTACTGAGTTTTCTATTGATAGAGTGGAATCATATAGTCAAGCAAAGAGGTATTTCTTTAAGGGACCTAGAGGAAAGATTAAGATGTTATTGCATGAGAAGAATATCCTGAAGATACAATAATCAGTTGGAGTTTAAAGCTAATGTTCAAAAATTCAGAAAGCGACAGTGACACAAAGGATGGATACACGTGCAATGGGAAATTATTCAGAGAAGTTCCTCTTGTGAACCTGTTTAAGCAGAGTTACATGCCATTAGCACAAGATGAAGGATTATACAATGGAGAAGAATAAGAGCTATCAGACGAAGAGTATTTAGAGTTCGCAAGGGTGGAGGAAGTAGATACTAAAGAACTTCACCGAGAAGAACCAGAAAATTTAGGTATTGCGCCTACTGTCGAAGTAAGTATTGCTCATCCTCTTGTTGTTTTAGTAGCATCAAGTAACCAGAGTAACTAGAGTAATCAAAGCACTCAGAGTACTATTACAATCATTTTAGTACATACTCAGTCAAGAAACCTAGGAAAATCCATGGCATATGAAATGAGGTTACCTATTTTTAGAGGAGATGGATATGAAGATCCTGACCAACACTAGTTGTTATGCAAATATGTATGGAGCATTAAGTAATTCATCGACAAAGATGTTAAGAGAGCTTAGTTTAGTACTACCCAGAGGGATCGTGCATTGAGATGGTACATGAAGTTTTTTACAGGATCTGTACAGCCTAAACCACTGAATGACATTAAGACTGCGTTGAGTGCAAAGTTCAGGAAACCTAAGTCAGAGTTCCAGTCCATTACAGAGTTGAAGGAAATCAAGAAAAAAGTGACTAAACCTATTTGGGAGTTTGATCATAGGTTTAAGACCTTGACAGACCATTTAAGTTTTTAGATTCCAGATGAACAACATAAGGAATGATTCATCGTTGTGCTCCTGCCACACATTAGAGTTCCTTTGATGCAACAGAAGGCCTCTTCGCAGGCTAAAGCATTATAGATCGCCATGAAACTAGAAGCAACCCCTGTAGGAGAATCCAGTCCAGGTATGAGTCATATTTTAAATCAATTAACTAGTTTATCTTTACAGGTTGAAGACATGAAGAAGGACAAAGGAAAAGAGAAAAGAGAATACATCTGGTGTATCATATGTAAAGAAGAGGGCCATGACAAAGAGAACTGTCCTTTATTTAATGAATACTTGGCCTCTAGAGCTCCTAACCCTTTGAAGTGGGATACTTTACCATGGTGTGAGGTATGTAGAAATAGACATCGCCCTGGTGAATGTTATTATATGCAAAAATATGTCCAGAAATCCACAAATATTTATTGAACATTCTGTAAATATGTGGGGCATGATGAGAAGGATTGTAGGGCTTACGATCTCATGCATGAAAGGTCAAGGGATGCATATAGAATTCAAGGAGAATTAAAGTCAGAAGGAAATACTGCGTAGCTAAATTCCCCAGGAAGAGGAAACATCAACCCTTGCGGTGGGTTCAGAGAAAGAGGACGAGGAGGAGGCATAGGTCGAGGTCGAGGTCAGATTATTTTCTATAATTTCACCTAGCCAAGTCATTTGGAAAGGGATTGTCAGAGCCCTTGTACTACTTGCAGCTACTGTAATTCATTTGACCATGTCATTGAAGATTGTCCAGTATTGTTAGCTAAAGTTCAGGAAAGATGAGGTGGAAACCAACAAGTCCAACTAATATCAATTGAACCTCACGATGAGGAACCTAGAGTCGTTGTTATTACTAGAGCAGGTGTTGTCACAGGAGAATATAGGGTGACTCCAGGAAAGACTACAGATGGATCAGGGATCAAAAGAGCTTCAGACAAGACACCATTGTTTGATCCAAGGAAAGAAAATCATACTTTTGAAAAAGCAAGGAGAGAATTTGTAGGTGAACATGCTTCTTCATCTAGGGAAAAACCAAAAGTAAGGGAATGTGAAATGCCTCTAGCATTTTATCAGTATTCCCTACCTAGACAAGGAAAAGAGGTAAGAAATCTTGTGGACTTCTTGTATACTTGTATTAATTTGATTAGGGATGAAAGGGTTGTGCAGGAAATACAACACCCGATAAGGCAGTATGAAATTGGAATAGTATATCATCTACTGAGTAGAGATGTGAATCAAGTATCTAGAAAAAAGAGGACAAGCAAGGAATTGCACCTTAGTGATCATATTGGAGACTACAACATCAACTATGTGGTCCTCGACCTGGGATCAGAAGTAAATGTTATGACAAAGCATAATTGGGTATTGATGGGAAAACCTAAATTGATTTACTCCCCTACTAGGCTCAGGATGGCTAATCAGTAGGCAGTGAACCCCTTTGGAAGACTAGATCATGTCCCTGTGGACATTGATGGAGTGAGGACATTTGCAGACTTCAAAGTAATTGAGATTATTCATGATAGCTTCTCCTATCCTGCATTGTTGGGTATTGATCGGGATTTTGACAATTTGACTATTGTTGACCTAAAAAAAATAAGAATTACATTTGAAGGTGATGGCCTTAAGGTCATTGCACCTCTCGATCCCGATGAAGGTCGCAGATACACAAAACCTATAAGAGAAGAAGATCACACCTATGAACTAGAGAACATCTATAAACTGATAGCAGGACAACATGATTACATTAATCCTACAACGTATGGAAATATGAGTTAGCGAAGTGAAAGTGCATGCTCGTCAGATTAAGAAGAAGCATTGGAAAATTGGCAGAACAAAATATATGAAGTCTCCATGCAAAGGTGTGCCATATTGACTAAGGCAGTTCACTGGATTGGCAAAAAAGTAAGTAATATTCCTACATTTGATGGATTGAATAATTTAGATACATTTCTATTTGAATTTGAAGGAATTGTACCAGTGTAATAGAGGTTGTTGTCACTAGATGAAGCCTTGAAAGAAAAACCAGCTATATGGTGGGATACACACAAGAAGAACATCGTGGAATGGGTACAATGTTGCACCTTGTTGACAGTGTGCTTTTCAGACAAAGATGAAGGTTTCGAAGTTCGATACACATGTCAGAGTTTCCCTAAGAACCATGTGAGAAGAATTGAGGAAGCTTAGAGCATCATTCCTAAAGAACAATGGGTACATAAGTTCATTAACACCTTAGATACTATGCTTATCAACTAGTATCTTCAAGCAGAACTGCGCCTAGTCACTACAAATTGGTATGGTATGACCCAAAAATTTATAGCTACATTCCTATTTGAAAGTCACTACCCCACAGTAGATCAGGATTTACAAATTGTAAGACAGAAGTTATTTGAGGAGGCACCTAACCCCCCTCTTGAACAAGAAGAATATGAATGGATTGCGCCTCTTCAACGGTTACATGGTTGTTATAATATTAATGCAGATGAGGATGATGACCCTAGGAATGTGAACATTTCAGAAACTGAAGGACAAAGAGACATACAAGGTCCACATATTGAAATGCCTTTTGTTGGGCAACCTATTAAAATTAAGAAGGTTAATATTGGAATAGAGCAAGAACCTAAGTTGGCAAATGTTGGAGACTATTGGGATGATTCTACTATTAGTAATATTATAAAACTATTCCATGAGTATTAGGAATTGTTTCCAACCAACTTCACAGACATGGAGGGAATTAAAGGGCCCATGGGAGAAATGAATATTCCTTTGAAACTAGATCCAAGGCATGTCAAGCAGAGGCCTTATAGACTGAATCCCAAGTACAAGTAGAAAGTTAAGATTGAATTATATAGAATGTTGGAAGCAGGAATTATAGAACCAATCAAAGAATCTAAATGGATCAGCCCTATGGTGGTCCAAGATAAGAAGATAGGAGAAATCAGAATCTATGTAGATCTAAGGAAATTGAATGATGCATGTTTACATGATCCATTTCCTACACCTTTTACTGATGAAGTTCTAGATAATGTAGGAGGACAAGAAGTTTATTCATTCACAGATGGATTTTCAGGCTATCACCAAATCGGAGAAGGCCTAGCTATGGTATATGCGTTGTAGAAGTTTAGACACTACTTGTTGGGAGGACATTTTAATGTGTTTACTGATCATTCTTCATTGAAGTACTTAGTCAACAAGCCAGTGTTGGGGGGAAGAATATGCAGATGGATATTATTATTCTAGGAATATGATTTTGAGATTGTGGTCAAACCAAGAAAAATGAATAAGGGACCTGACCACTTATCCAGGTTAGAACATGGAGAGGAACTTACCAGTTTGGATGATACACTACCATATGCATAGTTTTTGGCCATCAGGAAAGTCGATGATCACTTCGCCAAGACAGTCCAGTTCCTGTCCACAGGAATAGCACCTTGCGCGCATATAATTATTCAGAAGAAACAACTGGTATTCCACGCTGCATATTTTCAACTTATAGCTAGACAGTTATATAAGATGTGACCAGATGAGATATTGAGAAGATGTGTTATGGAGTCAGAAATACCATTGATTCTTGCATAAGAACATGAAGGCATCATAGGAGGACACTATGTAGGGAAAACAACAATGTAGAAGGTTCTCAGAGCTGGCCTCTGGTGGCCCACTTTAGATAAGGATGCTAAAGAATACTACAGAGCCTGCGATGTATGTCAAACAGTAGGGAAGCCTTCTCGAAGGGATGAGATTCCTTTAGCACCTCAGTTAACATTAAAAGCATTTGAGAAATGGGCTATTGACTTTGTGGGACCGATCAACCCACTAGGAAATCACACAGGAGCTCGTTACATAATCACTGCTACATATTATTTGACCAGATGGGTAGAAGCAAGAGAAGTTAAGGACTATAGTGTAACTACAACCACACAATTTCTCTTTGAGGATATCATAACCAGATTTGGATGCTCGAAGATCCTTATGATTGATCAAGGCACACACGTCATTAACAAAACTATTGAAGCCCTGACTCAGGATTTTGAAGTTCACCATCAGAAGAGAACACCATACCACCCACGGGCGAATGGTACCGTTGAATCTTTCAATAAGATATTGGAAAAAACGCTGACTAAAATTTGCAGTGTTAACAGATATGATTGGGACTTGAGAATTCCAAAAGTATTATGGGCTTATCGAACTACTTGCAAAAATTTAACTACACAGACTCCCTTTAAGTTAGTTCATGGCCAAGAACAAATAGTACCTATAGAATATTTGGTTCCTAGTTTAAGAATTGAAACATTTACATAAATGGATGACAAATGCGTTATTCAAGACAAGCTCACACAACTAATGGAACTAGTGGAAGACATGTTCATTGCAGGATTTCATCAGTAGGTACCAAAAGAGCGAGAAAAATATTTCCATGACAGACATATTAAGAAGAAAGCATTTAAACCAGAAGATTTTGTACTTTTATATGACATCAAGTTCATGAAGCATCCAGAGAAGTTTAGGACACATTGGCTTGGGACATTCAAGGTTGTCTATGTTATGGAAGGTGGAGCTATGCAGTTGAAGACTTTTAATAGAGAATGGAAGGATGGTTTAGTGGATGGGATCCAATTGAAGTTGTATTGTGACAACCAGTTGCCTCGAAGCTCTAAGTAAAATCAAAGGAAGAAGGGTCTAGGTACTAGGTGTAGTTGAAATTGGGTACTAGACACAAAAAATACAGTCTGCACATGATAGGGAGGGATAGATAAGAAAACACAGGCTACTCTGCGCAGTCTGCATTCAAAGTAATATGGAAGGCTCAACCCTGCAGTGACTCAAGATGAGTCACATGTGATTTTTGGGGGCCTGTTGGCCCTTGGTCATGTATTAAGGAAGGAAATGCAAATTAAGGAAGAAGAAGACAAAGTATGAAGTGTGCGAAAGGCACACAAATCGAGGAAGGGTCGAAGTGGTTAACAAAGAAGAAAAGAAGGAATGAAGTAAAGGAAAGCAAGTCATTGAAAGAGAAGATCAAGGAAGACAAATCAACAAAGAAGATAGATCGTGGACAACTCAGCAAGAGGAAGAATATACTAATGGGTCCTTTGGAGCACCTCGCAGAGAAGAAGGAAGAACAAGTCGGCGAAGTCTGTAAAAGGCGAGTTATGTGGACCTAGAGTTTTGGCACCTGGGGTTTTGACACCTAAGCTTCAATCTAAGGTTGTCTAAGAGTCATGGAATGTATAAAATGAGGTATAGAAGAGTTGAGAGGATAATAGTGATAGTGATATGGAGATGTAAAAGTGTTATGTTTTAAGAGTATTCTTGTATTTTGGGTCTTCAACTGGGTGCAAAGATCTACTCTGCTACTGGGTGCACAGGGAGAGAAAATAGAGAGAAAGAGAGAGGAGGATATGTATCTATCTGTGCAAATAGGACTGTGTATTTTCATCTACTTAATCAATAAACATAGTTCTGTTGACATAGCCCTAGGGAGAGGGTGAACCACGTAAAACATTGTTGTTCATGTGGTTGATGCTTTTTTATTTATTGTCTTTAATATTTTTATTGCATTGATATTGTCCTTGTTAAAGATAGGAAGTTATAAATTACTCATGAAGCTAGCATAATAATACTAAGAATCTCTAGGTTATCTTGCATTGTTGTTCTGAAAGCATCTTGCATTTCCTCTAGTTGTAGACACCTATGTCCTGCAACCCTCCTATTGCTACTTCGGGTGAGACTTCATCTTCTTCGCAGGTGATGCTGTAAGGGCCATTAGTTAGGGGTTGTTGGTGCACTATTAGAGTTGAAACCTAGGTCTTCCCCTGTGCCAACATATATAAAACTTAAAACAAACACATACATTCTGCAAATGCACATATTCATACAAAATACTAATAAATGTACACATGCAACACACACAAGGAAAACCCATATAAATAATAATGAAACACATAATTTAACACACAATTGACACTTATCTTGGTAAAAATATCACCAACCATGTGCAGACCTTCCATGAACCTCCTAGCCTTAGACCACAGTGCTCATCACTCTCAGTAGTGGGTCACCCCCGAGCTGGGACTAAACTACACCCAGGTAAAGGGATTCCTAACCAGGATGATGTATCTCAGACAACAAAAAAAAATTCATCACAGGTGCCAACTCGAACTAACAGCCTACAGTACCTCATTCCCCACATGCCTGTCCCATCCCAGGAAGTGTGCCCCTTCTCTACTCAATAGTCCTTCGGCTTCCCCACTTCATTTCTGGGGCTTCAACAACAAGTCGGAAAGGAAGTCTCAAAGCCCTTTAGTTGCAGTTTGGAACCTTCGATAAATCAATTCCCAACAATTCTCTCACCTAGAGATAAATTTCTCACGGTCCTAACAACCCACCTCTTCAATATCCCATGGGCATGACAACCCTCTTCTTCAGTCCATATCCTAAGATAACCAGGTATAGGTACATGTACGGGTACATGAATGGGTATGGATACAGGTACAATGACAGGAAGGTACATATACAGTTACAGGTATAGATACAGGAAGGTACGAAGGACAACTGAATGAGTGAGTGAATGATGATGGCCTCCTGGGAGAATGAACTAAGTCCAAACTATATGTATGCATGTTCCCAACTTGACACTTGTCATGTTGAGAGCTACTTTGACCCACTTGTCCCCATCCTTAGAACTTAGGATAAAATATTTATCCATACTTCATACTTTAAGGAATATTAATATAATATTCATTTTTGGCTTAAACTCCTATCTTAGCCCCTTATCCTTAATGTTTAGCCCCCCTTTTCCCTAACTAGTGGAGTTTAGTCCACCATAATATTTTATCATGGTCAGTAAACATGCAACGATATGCTTAAGACATATACAAAAATAGGCTCACTGGCCTTTAGCATCTAGGCTCTCTAACCTAATTCAACACATAAGCCTCCTAACTTATAATAACTGGCTCACTAGCCTATAAAACAAAAGAAATACACAAAGTCTTGTTGGCCTCAAAATTGCATGCACTTAAGTTTGTTGCACATGGTATCCTGGAATGTGCACACTTCATCATTTTAGTGCGCAATACATGTGTGCACTATACCATGGAAGGTGCATGCAAAAACGATATCAAAAAATCACCAACTTAAGTACATTTGTATTTACATTTACAGTTGGGGTTCGACCTAGGGGTATTACATAATATGAAAGGTGGTCCTTGTTTTATAAAAGGAATACCATTGAAAGTGATAGAGGAATTTTTCCCATTGTAGGTTTTGGACAATGCTATTACTTCTTAATGACAAAGAGAAAGAGCCAATTTTTCAGAATTTGTGGTTCAAAAAAATGTGAATGATATTTCTCTTTATGTATTTGTCTTCTTCTTAAGTGTTACAAAATTTTGTTGTATGAATTATTTCTTCACTCTATTCTTAATGCTTATGCTATTGCTAATTTCCTTATAAGTATAACAATAATGTTATGGATATAGTCTACAACTAATTGTTAACATGTCTATATCTTTATTGTTTTCACTTATTACTAACATACATAAATTCTTTATGTTGTTGGAGATATCATTTTTAATTTTTCTTATGCTTTTAGTATTATCTTGATCCGAATAGGATAGGTTAATATAGAGTTAGTTTAGAATAGTTTTGGATATAAATAGTTAAACATTTATCTTAGATTTTAATTCATTTGAGAAAATCCTATTCTCAGGTTCATAATTGAAAATGTTTTAGAGTGGCATTCAGGCCCACATACTGGTCGGAAATGTTATCCCAAACAAGAGTAGGTCTAATTAGGACCTTCCATCAGGAGTTCTCCCTTACCTTCTTGATAGTCCATTTGGACTCGTCAATGGAATCATTCATTACATTAAGTGGTTTTGAATGACGTCAAACCTGCATCTATCATTACAAAGTGGCTTTTGGTTTACCATGAACCATTAAAAAAATACTCACGATTCATTTGACTCAAATAAATGAATTAATAAACTAACAACTCTAATTATTATGTTCGACAGTTGGTTTGAACAGTTGGTTGTCATTGTTGTCAACCCTTGGAGAGTGATCTTAGAGATTTATGTCAACACTTGAAGAATCCATGGTGGTATTGATCCAGAATATATTCGTAGAATGAAATGAATATAGATTATTATCAAAATATGCTTAACACAAAATAATAAATATATAGTAAAATTGATTTCTATTCAATAAGAAAATAACATGAAATTGTAAAATGCAACGGAAAAAATCTTACTAGAATGGTGGCGGCTTATCTATGAGAAGAGATGTGACGACTTTGCTCATTCGCAAGAAGATGATTACAATGAGGCTCTGAAGACATTTTTACAATAAACAGGAATGTCAAAAACCTAGACATCTAAAAAACCTAACCCTAGGAGATGAAGCACCAAACGAAGGGGTGATTTTAAGAATCCCCAAAAAATTTATATGTATAATAAATGGGAGAATCCCCATGATACATAGGAAAAATTGAAGGCTATTTTGTGAAAATTATAATATGTATATATAATTGTTTGATGAATCTTTTAGTCAGTTATACAATCCTGTAAAATCTTGGTGAATCTTTCACTAAATTATAAAATCTTAGTGAATTTTTCATTGAATTATAAAACCTTGTAAAATATTGGTGAATTTTTTGATAAAATATAAAACCATATATAATAATAATAGGAAAACGTATTCATTAAAGTGTAATATACCCATTTTACATATTTGGAAAAAGAAACATAATTTGTCCATCCTTGTTGACGTTTGAATATGTTAGGACTGAAACGACAACCTCACGAGGATGTGAACCCCCCTGCGTTTTTATAGAGGTGGTACTCCTCTTTGGAAAAAATATATGTCTTGAATATATTGGGTTATGAGAATTATAAAGCAATAAAACATAGATCTTTATTGCTTGGATTTATTCAAACAAATGGTTCTTCAATAACCTAGTCTGATCTTTATGCGCAACAAAAACTCTTTTAACAATAGAAAAGATTGGAGGAATTCAACATCAGACTTTCTTTGTGATCAACATCACATACACAATATTCTTAATCACATATAAATAAATCCATATCTTCTTCACGAGAAATAGGAGAAAATAATTTGATTATCTCAAAGAATTTTAAAAGAGTATTACTATTAAGATCAAAAGAGAATTTGATATATCAATTTTAAATATCTCATACTTAAGACTCAAAGTTACAAGATATAGTCTAAATCAACCCCAAAACAATTATTTGTGGAGTTTTATTCATGAAGGATGTTCTTCATTAAAAAATATTTGACAGTCATGTATATGGGTGTAAATACTCCATGATCATATAAGAAAATTCTTTTGAAGAATACAATAAGAACACTCAAGAACTCATCCTTGTGCCCAATTCAGAAATTCAAGCATAAATCTATGAGAAATGGTGTAGAAGAGAAAGAATGGAGAACATGGATATCTCTCTTCGTTGATCAAAATATTGGTTGTATATTCATGGTTGTACCTTATTCTTCCTCTAATATTCTACCCTGCCCCTTTGATAATTATGTTTCTGGAACCCTTGATGAAGCACTTTTTCTCTTTTTAAAATTAGATTTTCTAACTACTTGAGTAGTTAGGGTTTTTCTTTTCTTTAATTTCCCGTACACTTTTCTTATTGAATTATTTTCTGTAATTAATGCCTCATTAAGTGTTTTTTACTGATTTCACATCATTATCATTCATATCTTTAAAATGGGTCATTTTCCTTTTTTAATAAATGTTTTTAAATAAACTTTTATTTTCAAAATTTAATTAATTTTTCTTTAAAAGAGGATTGTATTTTAATTTTATGGAATTGATGGTCTTTTCAGCCATGGAAATAATTTTTTATGTGATATTCATCATCTTATCTTTCCAACTATATAAATTTTACCCAAATCCATCACCTGGATCTCAAGATATGAGTTTGTGAAATTGAGTTGTCATGCAAACCCATTAAAAAATGAAGCTGACTGAGATTTCAGTTTATGGGAAACAAATTTGCCACTTTAAGCCCTTATAATCTGTACCATCATCTTCTTCGTATAAATACCTTTCCAATGATATAAAATTTGCATGATTTCGACACACAGAGCTCAAGTTATGGCTTCTAGAAGATTGTGACTCAGTCACCGTCGATCATATGTCTTAGGCAAATCTTAGCCCTTGATTTGAATTTAGTTTTTGGGTGAAATCACGAAGGTGGGTTACACTTTCGTGACAATCGGGTTTCCAAATTTTCGAAAAACCAATTTTCGGCCGAACTAAATAACTTTTTCGGCCGAAAGATATAATTTTCGGCCGAACTATGTTCGGCCGAAAACATAAACGTCAAATCGAACGGATCCATAACCGGGCCCTCGATTTTCGTGTAAAAATTTGGTCGGACGGATTTTTTTTTTCCGGCAATAATTGTTCGTCTGAACTATTTTTCGGCCGAAATATTGTTCGGCTGAAATAATGTTTTGGCCGAAAATTAGTTCGGCCGAAAGATGTTTTATATAAGTGCCACACATCGATGGTGGACGGTTAGAAACTTTTTGGGTTGTGAGGCGCATTGTGAGAGTTTGTGTCATCGAGGTCGAGGTCTGTGTAGCCGAGGTCGAGGTCTGTGTAGCCGAGGTCGAGCGCTATGTAGCTGAGGTCGAGGTCTGTGTAGCCGAGGTCGAGCGCTGTGTAGTCGAGGTGCGTGTCGAGGGAGCAGTGGTCGCGGTCGCTCGAGAAAATTGGAGGTATTTTGGTTTGCGTTTGCATGTAGTTTGTATAACTGTTATATAGTTGCATTTATATTTGTGTTATATAGTTGCGTTATATTTGCGTTATATATAGTTGCGTTATATAGTTGCGTTATATTTTATAACTGTTATATAACCTTTATAACTGTTATATAACCTTTATAACTGTATATAACCTTTATAACTGTTATATAACCTTTATATTGCGTTTGTAACTGGATATTGTGTTTGCGTTTGTATATAACCTTTATAACTGTTATATAACCTTTATATAAACTGTATATTGCGTTTGTAACTGTATATTGTGTATATTGCGTTTGTAACTGTATATTGCAACTGTGTATATAAACTGTATATTGCGTTTGTAACTGTGTATATAAAC
>JZKD02S2123609.1:967933-981355 GCA_000966675.3 Picea glauca
AGATTGGTAACAATGCTTTTCGTTTAGATTTGCCTCCTTATATGCAGATGTATGCAGTTGTTAATGTTGAGAATTTGAAGTTGTATGAGCCTCCATTGATTGATGATCAAAGAGATCATGTTCAGATTCCTTCCATAGATGATTTCTCTCCAGAGTATCTAACAGAACTGCAGGAAGACACTATCCTTGACAGGAGAATGCGAACTTCGAAGCGAGGAAATGTGGAGTATTTGCGAGTTGGTCTTAAAGGGAAAAATCCAAGCAAGGCCAAGTGGATTGAGGTTGGAAGGGTGAGGGAACTATACCCTCATCTTCACATAGAATGAGATAGTTTTTGGAGGTTCAAAAGCTTCCCAATGGGGAGGTGTGATCAGGGGATCAAATTTTGCTCAATTTTCAAAGTGCTCGGAATGTGACAAAAACAGTGCCATTGTGTCTGTCTCGTCTTCCTTATTTCGGTGGTATATTTACTTTCTCAAATGGAGTCCATATGGAGAAGATATCGCGATCTGTTCGCCAAGCCAAACAGGCAAAAATGTTAGATGCTGACTCTACCAGTCCGTACAGTCCATACGGTCTGACGTGGCAGGGTCGTACAGGCTGTACGACCATACAGTGGTGACGTGGTAGGTTTTTGTTGGTTGCTGGATGGCGAATAGGAAGTTGACACATGTTCGGTTGGTGGAAAATAATATGAGGACACGTGGCCCAATCCATGGGCGCCACGTGTCCCCCATTTGTTTGGTTTATATTGTTATAAAAATATTGTGGAGTCCACAGGGTTCGACCCCCGGACCTCTCTCCACACAATGTTTTCACATAACCGACCGACCGTTATACCACATGGTTGATCCTTGATTCATATATATGTTTTAAAACATTTGAATTTGCTTATTGTATTGGAAGGCGGGGGGGATGGGTCGGGGCTAAGCCCCGATCTGCGGTCTCGTGTATGAACATATGTGACCATGCACTAATGCTAAACCCAAATCCCGTGCAATGTTAAACCATATATATTGTATGCGCGGGAAAATTCACACGGAAAGGCCCGCGGTCCTTTGATATACATGTGGCCATAATATATGTGTTATACGCACAGTTGTAACGGTTGGCGTATAGCCCTTGGTCGTGGGAGTTTGTATATGTTTTCCATGTGACCCTAATCTGAAGTGCGGGGAGGTTACATCCAGTATAACCAATTAACCACTTGTTGGCCTAGCGCGCGGTCACATGCGCCATACGCCCAGGTGTCGAGGCGGTTAGGGGCTGGCGCGCCCTTAACTGTCCTACAGTTTTCACCATTAGCACGGTTGCACCCGGTGCTGGGTTTTTACGCTTAAAAGAGCGTGTGAGCCAGGTTCATAGAAGGAGGGTGCGAATTGTAGAACCAAAGACAACAAGCTTGGAGAAGGAGACTTCCAGGAGGCCTATCTTTCTCATTTTTCGACCGATTGAGGTGCCGAAAGAGCCCAGACAGGGGTTTTGGGACACTAGGAAGCCATTGGAGCAGTCAGTTTGTTAGTTTGAGCATTGTAAGACATGTTTTTGAGAACTTTTTTAGCAATTAATAATAATGATCCATTGGAAGCTGGACCAGGAGATGTAGCCCAGAAGAGGGGTGAACTCCTTTATCAATTGTTGTGCATATGTGTTTATGTTCAATGATTATGCTACTGTCTATGTATAATTTGCATAAGTAATCCTTTAATTTATGTTTTGCAAACTGATCCTTTTTCTTTAAACACATAACATTCACTTGCAATAAGTTTTCAAGTTTTTCAAGTCTTCTTCATTTTTAGATCACCTAGTGGATGACGGTTGGCGATAATTTGATTGTATGATTCAATACTATGGCATAACACCTAACATGGATAACTATTGTTTCATGGTTGACCTTCTTGGTCATGCTACCATCTGGATGAAGCCAAAAAAATTATTGACAAGATACCCATAAAACCTAATGTTGTTATCTTGGGGTCTTTACTTGGTGCATATAGGGTTCATAATAATATAAGGATTGGAGAACATGTTTTAGAATTCATTATCAAGTTGGAACCAAAACATTATGCACATTATGTCCAACTATCAAATATATATGAAACATTTGGAAGGTGGGATGGCATTGAGAAAGTATGAAAATTAATGAAAGAAAGGAATTTAATGAAGGATCCTGGATGTAGATGGATTGAGATCAATAACAAGATAACTACTTTCCTTTCTATAGACAGATCACCCCCACAAATGGAAGAAATTAATGCAAAATTGGAGACATTGTTAGGGAAGATGGAAGCTGAAGGTACATCCCTGATAAAAAATGTGCTACATGATGTTGAAGAGATGGCAATGAAAAGAACATATATGCTTCTTTTCCACAGTGAAACGATAGAAATTGCATTTGGACTTATTAATACACCTCCAGGGACATCCATTTGAATTATGAAGAATATTTGGGTGTGCATTGACTGCCACTCTGCTAGTAAGTACATCTCAAAGATAGTTTCATGAAAAATTGTTATGAGGGATACCAGGATGTGCACTGTTCTTTTAGAGATTATTAGTAATGCTAATTGAAAGAAGATCTAGATTCTAGATGTACCCTGCATGACAACAATATTATGTGCACTTCAAGTCTCTCATTTGTAGCTAGGACTAGGTACAACATTTTGTTTCTGTTAAACCATTTGGAGATTCCATATATAATTTTGTATACACCGGTTGGAAAAAAGAAACATCATAGGAAAAATCCATGAAGCGTACATATTATAAGAGAGCGTACCATCTTTGAAATATATAGTAAGAGAGGTGACAATGAACATAGTTGGAAATATCTAGGCTGGAAAGTAAGAACTGAACATTAGACCAATGGTTTCTTCTTGAATAATTTTCTATGACGTCTCTTCTACAAACAACCAACAACATTCCATTTCCTTTGACTACATGGATCTTAATGGATCATGTCATGGTGTATTACGAATCCTCTGAGCTCCTTCTGCATTTTTCTTGGTATTTACTATTTTGCAATGACTACTTATCAAACAAATAATTATTCTGTTGTAATCACATCCAAGAAGTATAGCTCTTCTAGAGTTATTGAAATTGTCTATAAATTCCAAGATGTCTATAATGATTCCTTCGTTGTTTTACTTGTTTCTACACTCATAATTTATCTATAGTTGCATTGATAACCATGTTTTCCAATTCATGTAGCATAATCCATTAGACTGTCCTAGGAGTCATAGCACTGTCAAAAAATGTTGGGACAGTTCAAAATATATGTTCTCTATTTCCTTGAATGAATTCTCATAATCACACCAACAACCTTTGATCTTCATTCGGGGCTTGATTATGTATGTTGTTAAATATAAAATATTGATATTGGTGCCACCAAAGGTTTACACACTGCCTATGGATGTGGGTAAAAGAAGTTTCCATGATAGGATTACCTCAAAATTTTAAATGGAGTTACTTGAATAATGATAGGTGTGTAGATCCCTTTATAAATATCAAATCCATTGGACTCTGAACATTACAATACTACTAGAGAAAAGGAAGTTGACATATTTTCCTAAGCTTTGATTTCATTCTTAAAATAAAAGTCATTTCAGATCATATATTAGTCTAAAGGAGGAGATTGACTCCTAAGTAGAGAACATATGTTTTTTCCTTATGGATGACCATGTAGTGGGTCTCAATATTATGTCAGTTAATGATGGGAAGTTTAAATAAAACTTTGTAGAAATTGAAGATTGATCTGAGGATATAGGAGCTTTGACCATGGATAAGCCAATGGACTAACCACAGAACTAGCATTTGTTGGAGAATTTATAGGATCTAGGGTGTTGTCCATGGCCCAAGTTGTTACCTAGGATCCGTTTTTCTCTCATTTTCCACCCCCAGATTGTGATTGAGGCACAATGGTTGCAGAACTTAAGCTGGCATTGACATTGCCTTTAGTTTTTTGTTCAACTATTGTTTGGTCGATGCCATTTTATTTCTATTTTTATGAGTGGATTTTTCCTTCCTCATATAGTGTTGTTTTGTCAATACAAAATAAGGGGAATATCCTCATATAAATATAAATTTTCATTCATTATTATTGAACTCAACTAGGGTCTAAATTTTTCCAAAAAATAATAAAAAATGTATATCATTAGCTAAATTTGAAGTATTTTTAATTCAATGGACCCTGTCATTGTAGTGGTCAAATTATCTCAAGACCATGATGAAAACTCGTTTTTTCTTATCTACAATTTTATCTCTCTCATAAAATGGCCAAGTAACCAAATCAAAGTGGCATATTTTCTATTGAATATTTTTTTCGATATATTTTTTTTTGTAAGTAAGAGTATTTCATTAATGTATAAAGAGCTTCCAAAAAACAAAACCAGAGTTGCAGAATATTCAAAATTGCCGCGCTGCAGTAACTGAACTGCCCCAAGGTGGAAAACAATTTAGCCAACCGGTGTTATGGTCTACCTGTCTATCAAACTAGTAAAACTGTAAACATAACTGATAGCAATAAACTAAAACATAAGTAGATTCTCCATAAGGGTCATACATTTGGCTTATATTCCGGCCAAGTGGCATGGGTAGCCTCGTTCCAGAGCTCTTCTTCGACAGGTGTTCCTCGCCATTCCATCTGTACGTCATCTTCTGCATTATCCACGACTACTGCAACCTCCCCATCCATGTGCATGTCTTGCCCCAAATCGCCACCCTCCACTGGAAGCTCCTGTTCGCCCCTACCAAACATGTCCGCTGGGGCATACTCAGGTTGCGCTGCTGCTCCCTGGAAGGTGGAGAGGATGTGGAGGAGTGAAAATTCCTTCCCATCCAGTTGCTGCAGTCGAAATTGTATATCATCCACACCCTGTCGGAGCTCGAAAACTAGCCCATAAAGAATGTCCATGTTGTCCTGCATTTGCTCGTCTTGGATGGAGTCAGAGATAGAATGTGGAAATGGTGACGCCTCCAAGGGTGGGTGACTGCGGAAGGCTTCTAAAGCCAACAGAGGGGCGCTGGCCATGGGAAGTGGGGGTGCCCAAGAACTGGAGGCTCCGTCCAGGATGGGCTCTGAGGGTAAGACAACCGAGCTGTGAGTAAGAACCAAACCTTCAAGCCGGGAAGAAGTGGCAAGTGGTTCAATTTCAGGCTGCGAAGAATGCAATGGGTGCGAGGAGTGCGAGGAAAGTGAATATTGGGAGGGGGATAGGTGTCCGATGCTGAAATGGGAACTAGGGCGAGGTACAGGCGCTCATGGCCAGGATGGAGTCCAGGGAGAGCCCCTTCTTGGCCTGCCTCTTTGCCTAGGCATATTTTCCACTCGGGGGAAATGGTTGGGCTGTGAGAGAAGCTCCAGGTGAGTGGAGAGGCTTGGAGAAGAGCCAGTTGCTGGAGAGCGCCAAGGAGCTGGCATGAGGGGTTTGAAGCATAGCAGGAGAGCACCAAGGAAGAAGGAAGCTGGAATGAACCATATCTGCTCGACTGGAGGAGATGAAGGCTGAGACACATGCAAAGGTTGATGACACCTTCAATGAAATTGTCCATCGAGAGGACAACCATAGACGGGAAACGCACCAGGCTTAATGGCGCCTCGAACGTCATAGGATGGTTTAAACGCATGGGGGTGGCAGCTGTGCTTGGCATGGATCTGTCACATGGCCTCCACCACACTAGCCTGTATGAACCTCCTCTTGTTTCCATGTAGCCCGCACCATCACCCGATCTGGGGATTTTTTTTTTTTTTTTCGATATTAACATGACCACGATTCTATCTTTTATTATCCATATTGAAATATTTTCCAATTCAAAAGTTGGATTTGGAGTGAAAGTTCCCAAGCTGATGTGATGGAATTATCCCTTACCTTACCTTGTCAATAGTTTCGGTGTCATGCTTTTTGGGAAATCTTTGGCTTGTTTTGGTTATCTATGTGATGTTACATGCTATATTACTACAATGGAATATCCCTATGTAGGAATTTTATTCCACATTAACACTCCCTTCTCATACATCCACACACACTCTCAAACTCATTGAACCTCTTAGATTAAGCATGTACAAGTTCTGATACCATGTATAAAAGAATAGGAAAAATTGCAATAACATACAAAATAAACAAATAAAAAATATACAATAAACTTTAAAACACATTGTATTTTATTATTCCCATTGAACACACACACACACATAGATAAATAATTAAAGGATATTTGACAAGTTCAACTTCCCATAGAATATGAAACACTACATTTTATTTATAAATAAAATGAAATAAATATAACAACTAGTTGGATGTCCAACTGTACATTTTTAACAATATGAGCAATGGTGGTTGCTTCAGAATTCTACAGAAGTCTCTTTCATACAAGGTGCTTTGTCTTCTAGAGGATACTAGGACTCCATCCACTACCCTATACAAGGATATATTTTATTTTCCTAGTTGCAAGGTCTCTATTGACCCTCTGTTCTTAGACTTGCATTCACACAATCCAACTAGCTAACAATGGTAAGAATACAAGAGATATTGAGTGCAACCTATGTTCTGGATGATTGGATGGTAGGATCCTTCACTTACATAACTAGTCAAAAACTTGTAAGATTATTATGGAGCTTGTAATCTAGAAAAATTCCAATCATGGAAGCTGATAAATCTTGATTTCTTGGATTCTCTCTACTCCGTGACTATTCACTTCATTCTTGTTTGTGCTCTCTCCTAGAATTTAAAGTTGTATTGCAACTCAAATAAATGGATGTTCTAAATAATTCACCACCATATGTGGAACCCAACATCAAAACATGTGCTCCAGAATATGCAACTTCAAATATTAGCATCCCATCCTCACATAAGAAAAGATTTGTGTAGTTTCCAGTTAACATGCATAGATGTTAAATTCAAAAAAGCATAACTAATATTGCACCTGCTCTTGAAATCAATTGTGAGTTGAAAAAATCAGAGGCAAAGTTAAGCTTGGTTGGGTCTATGATGTGCTTTTTGGATTTGGCACAATGTTGAACTAGCCTAGCCAAAAGTAGCTCAACTAAACATTGAACTTCAATGAGTAATTCAAAATTGTGTTGTGACTTTGAATTGCATTGTACATAGTGGCCATTCGAAAAATTTGTTGTCAGGAGTAAGAACTTTCCCATAATTATTGGTTTTCGATAGATAAATATATTTCTTATTTATTGAGTATATCAAGGAACATTACATTATTTATGTCACTGAAATACAAATAAATAATGAATTGATACTTCACAACCAATTCCCTTCATTTCCAAGAGTTCCAAAACGTTTTTCTTCAACATAGAAATCATTTTTTCTCTTCTATAATGCTTAGATGAAAAAAACGTTTTTTCTTGGACTTCAACTATCATTGTTTGTTTACCTCTTCATTATATTTTGACTCTTAAAGAAAAACAGTATGCAAGTCCTTGGCAATATCATGGAAGCAATAAATACACCAGCAAAAGCAATTTCATTTTTTCTCTCCTTTGAAAATACCATAGGCTAGTGCAATTTTGTTATGCTGCAAAAAAACGTTGGGATTCCTCTAAAGTGATTGAACGCCCATCCCAATTCGTTCTAGCTCAAAAATCAACCAAAAAAAGGAATATGACAGACCACCCAATGGTGTGTACAACCCGTATGGTTCTCGTATGGTCTTACCACAGTTTAATTGAAGTAGGGGTTGTCTAAGGGGATGCTTATGATCAGTGGGAAAGCCTCCATGCCCAACAAATTGGTGAATTGAGCCACTAGCAAGTAAAACATCCATATTCAAGAACAAATTCACATAGGAATATATATAGTTGTCCAAGGAAATGGAAAACGTTCCAAAGTGAAAGGGATTTGCTCCAACGATGGAATTACAGTCCAGTGGGTAATACATCCACCCCAGCAAATAGGAATTCTACCAAGAGAAAGTTTTAATTTGTCTATGGGAAGAGAAATTTCTTAGGGAAGGAGGGCGTATTTCTTTGCGGAGAAAGAAAATCGCCCAAGGTAGAGAGTAGTTGACCAACAAATGTGAATTTCTAAAATTAAGCACTGAGAATGGAAACTCAGCTAAAAAATTTCAATAGTCAATTTTTATCAGCCATTGATCTCAAAAATTAGAGTGAAATGGGCGGTGGAAATTCCATAGTTGTTAAGGTTCTTCATTTCCATCATAATTCAATTATAGGAAAAAATTTAAACAATTCAAACACAGAGAATCATCTCTGATCTATTCATTCATACAAATAAATTCATCAACAACAAGCATAACAACCAATGAACCGATCCACTGGGAAGTAAAACATCCATATTCAATAGAAACTTAGCCCAGAAAGATATGTAGTTGTCAAGAGAAGTGGGAAACGTTCCAAGGAGAAAGGGATTTTCTCCATCTATGGAATTATAGTCCAGTAGGTAATAAATTTTCCCCAACAAATAGGAATTTGACAGGAAAGTGCTAATTTGTTTTAGGGAAGAGAAATTGATCAGGGAAGGAAGGATTACAGGCTTTGAGGAGAGAGAAAATCGGAAGGGGAAAAGAGTATTCGACCAACAAATCCGAATTGCTAAAATTAAGCACTAAGAATGGAAACTCAACTAAATAATTGCAACAGTCAATTTTTATCAATTGTTGATCTCAAAAGTTAAAGTGAAATGGATGGTGGACATTCCAGAGTTGTTGTGGTTCTTCATTTCCATCATAATTTAAACCAAAACTAAGCAAGTAGTAGTAAATAGTTATTAATCAACCATAGAGAATTAGATATGATCTATGCATTCATACAAATAAATTCCTCAACAACAAGCATAGCAAATAGTGACAATGAACACAATGTTTTACCCGAGAAACCCAAATGGGAAAACCATATTTGAATGGGGCTAAGTCTATTCATCTCATAAATCTCCGGTAAAATGATCTCCTATCTTTCTATGCTTCTTTGTCCTTGGTCAAAATACATTTTGGGAGTGAAATTACATGAGGAAATAGGGAGAGCTAAGGCAATTAGAAGTCCAACATGATAACTTTTTATAGGTTCGGTTATGTTTTGGAACAAAGTCACTGCATGAGAAGTAAGGTGTTTTTATTGCACCAAGATAAATGAGACGTTGTTACAAATTCTAGTGGAAAAACATCTTTGTGTCACATCACATCACTTCATTTGTGTAATGCTAATGTATAAAAATAATCTTTTATTTATTTTAAACTCACATATATCCATCTTAATCCCGGATCTTTTAAGTGGAAAAATGTTTACACCTTTTCTTTTTCTAATCCTTTTGGGTGCCTAATAACGATGGGGTTAAGATAGATCCATTTAAAAATCACAAATAACCCCAAGCTATAAGAACAATTGATTTCTCATTCCTAAATAGAAAACCAATTATCAACATTGAAATAGTATTAGTAATCGATCCTATTATGGGTAGTTATAAGGTGGTTTTAGAAGGATTCAAATGAGATAGTCTTAATAGGGGATCTTTGTGATCGGACAATAAGCTCTCCAAGTTGTATTACATATTAGTATAAAAATTATAATCAACATGTGTATGTTAGATTTAAACTCGGAGTTATAACTTCTAATTGATATTCTATCCATGAATGTCAATCCAATCTCAAATGATATGCCCAACAATTCCAAACTATTTTTAAATCACAACTTACAATTGTATTATAAATTAATATAAAAATTATAATCAACATGTGTATGCTATATTTAAACTAAGAAGTATACCTTCTGATAGATATACTATCCACAAATGTAAATCTAATCTCAAATGATATGCACAACAATTCCAAGCTATTTTCCAACCACGAATTAAACTTATAACTTGATCATACCTCGGATGATTAAGAATAACTAATTGTAAAGTTTGACTTCCTATGTTAACAAGTAGGTATAGAAACAAATCTTCCCATGTTGGTTAGAAGTATCATTTGGATCATTCTATCTCATTTTTTTTTTCTAGTTACATCTTCAACAAAAAAGGTTGTAAGAATTCAAGACTATAGCCATCAATGTAATGTTTACTTGCTTTGAAGCTTAATATTGAACCCTTTTTGAATTATTTGTTTATTGGTTTTGGGTAACTCTTGAATCTTTAAGTCCACCAACGTTTTGCAAACACCACTTTAAAATTTTCTTAGGCTTTGGTGGTGTTATTTTACTTCAAACACTATCTATACCTTCAAAAGGACATGACAAATCAATTTGATCTAAAGTATCTTGGCCATAAAATATCAATTTGATTTGAATGATCCTAGCTATATCCTCATCAAATACATCATGTTTGTGAACAACTATGACCTCCTCTTCCAATTCAGAGAGCCATTATGCCTTAAACTCTTCTATGTACTCTGTAAAAATACACTTTTTGCTATTATCCTCAAGGTTATATGTTATTTTTTCAAAACATGAACATAGAAATTACACCCAACCACTCTAAAATGAATAACCCATGGTTTCTTGCCCCTTCATGATTCTACAATTATGATGTGTGTGATAGCCTTTTGCTAGAACTATGTCAATAAGATATAATTGGTATGCACCTCTTTTAATTAAAATTCATTTGACAGGATTTAGCTTTGAGCATGTTTCACTCCCTATCCACATTAATTTTCCTTTTCTTTGCCACATCATTTCGGTTGGGAGTATGTGAATAAGTTAGTTACCTTTGAATTTCATGATACTTTTAGTACCAATATAAGTCCTTAGACTTTCAATTCCCACAACCATAAATTTTGAGAGCCCATGAGACTTTCAATTCCCATTGCTGAGCATTTTGGCCCTCAAATATGATATAAAATTTTAGTTTCCCATCAACAGACATAAAAAATGTGATCAAATACATTTGAATATATAGTTAAAACCATAAAAATTATAGGTAGAGATCCTTCACAAATTCCAACCCTGTAGCCTAGTGTTTCCAATTTTTTTTATGATTTTGTACTAAGTCAATCGGTTTCACTTAGATATCCCATGTAAACTTATTATTGAAAAAATCAATCATATATAGGTTCAATGAAGAAAGGTTGTTTGGAACCTGAGAAATGTACTAATAATTGGAGAGGTTTAGAGAATTGAGGACTTGTATGGATCCCAATGAATAAGGAACAAGATCTCTCAATTTATTTCTAGCGATGTTTGTTTTAGTGAGAGAATCATAAATATATAATGTGTAAGGTACATACCCGGAGAGCATGTTATGCGACCAAAGAGGCCATTATTTCTTGCATCTAATCCAACAAACAACAATTCCTACCTTATTCTGTTATGCCAACTTCCTAAGAACTAATTGTTTTTTATGATCAAAACAAAGTTTTTTACATTTCTGATTTATTGATTCATTTCAACCTCAAAATTAGTGAAGATTAAGTTAAATATGGTGGCATTGGGTAATTCCTAGAGATAGGGTGGTATCCTACCACTTAGAATATTATTTATTAATTGAAATTGTTCAAGTTCAAACAATCCCCATATGATTTGAGAATCTCCCATGTGATGAAATTTTGTACAATAGGAAAGAAAAACATTTTACCTCTTTACAAATATCTAGGAGTATCATACTAGTGAACCCATTATCTAGTACTTCTATGTTACTAAAATCAGACAAAAACCCAAGGATTTATGGTAATGGGCCAATGATATTGTCCCTGTACATAGATAATTCTCTCAGATACCATAACTTGCCAAACTATTTGGACTTTTTCCCAAAAATTTTTTTGATCGAGTTAAAGAGACACCAAGTTTTTCAATATTGCAAGCTTAGAAGCCCCATTGAACGAGTATTAGAGACAAAAAAATACATCAAGGACATAAGGTTTCTAAACCTTAAAGGGATATCTCTTATAATATAACTATATTAGAGTTGCAAGTAATACAACTTCATAAGCCTTATGATTTCTTATGGTATAATTTATGTTAAAGAATTTTAGACCACTTTAGGTTTCGTAGTGATTTAATATTATTGATGTAAGGCAATATAGGTTATATCAGTTACCAAAAAAATTGTTCTTTGACAAGTTTAGAATTTGTAGGGAGCTTAGTGTGGAAAAATTAGGTAAACTTTGGGTCAATAAATTAGATGTAATGTTTAATGTTTTCAATTGACTATAATTAATCAAAAACACACATTAAGTGATTCCATAGAAAAAATTGTAACCCAACTAAATGTTGGAAATGTGTAACAGTTAGCATATGCTTGTCATTGATGGAAAGTACAACAGTGAAGATGACAGGCAAACAGAAGACAAAGGAAATTAAGCTCAGGAGGAATAGCAGTCTTATATGTGCAAGCAGCATAGGAAAGAGACCGAGAACCGTCGGATCTCACTCGGAAATACCGACAGCTGTTGGATTGGGAGAAGTTGCGCAGATGTTAAGCGCAAGAGTTAAGCGTAGAAAAGAAGTGATCTAAGCCGTCAGATTGGAAGCAAACCCCGACAGCTGCCAGATATGCAGAAGCTGCGAGGGAGATAATCCATCGGAGAATCGGGGATCACGATTTCAAAATGAAAAGAACACTTGACAACGGAAACTCCGATTTCGCGATATGCGATTTCGCGAGATGATCGCAGCCGTTAAAGCGACAAAGAGGTCTGGACTGTTGATCTCATTCATCGGAGAATCGGGGATCGTGATTTCAGAATGAAAAGAACTCATGACAACGGAAACTCCGATTTCGCGATGTGCGAGTTCGCGATTTGATCGCAGTCGTTAAAACACACATAAGATATGGACCATCGATCCAACACACGTCAACAGATCACGTCGGCAAAGTGACACGTGGCACAACCAGGGAGTGACAAGTGTCAGACTGATTCAAGCAATTGAGGCACATGTGGGTAACGAATCAGGGTGACACGTGGCAGAAGTTAACACGTGTCAAACCATGAGTGACGTCAACAGAGGAACGGAGTTTCGGGGATCAGGACTTTGATATGTCAAGAACACACGGCAACAGAAACTCCGAAATCACGAAACACGATATTGTGATTTAATCACAACCATTTGAGTCAAGACACGTGGCAGAGATCTAGAAAGAGACGGGATATTGGCCATCGGGAAATCGGAGTTCCTGAGGAAAAGAAAGTTGAGACATCGTAAGTCTTGAAACCCCGAGAGTTAATCTGAGCCGTCCGCCTGAAGAAGGACACGTGTCGCACGATCGTTCGTATCGGAGATCCGAGACACCAGGCATCGGGACTTGCAGGTCTCGAAACCCTGGAAAGATTAGAGCCATCCATCTGGAAGGACGCGTGGCAAAGGATAGGGCACCGTCGGCACTTTATACATCGGGAAATCGGAGATCTCGATGACCAGAGATTTGTGTATTGTGAAATTGCGATCCGCGAAACCCCGATAAGTGGGGAACAGTTGTCAGCATAGCAGAGAAGGAGGACAGAGGCATCACAAACCCCGTAGCT
>JZKD02S2123609.1:981405-1000447 GCA_000966675.3 Picea glauca
GTGCTCTCAGCAAGTTGCAGCTTGCAAAACTGAGGTTGTAGCCTCATTATGAGTGGGTGCTCATATGTATGATACTGTAAATATTGTAACTATTACTTATCATATATAAAGAAAAAGAGGTTTTTACCCTGTATGGGTTTCCTCTGGAAATATCTGTCTCTGTGTTTCTCTTATGTGTGACTGATGCTGAATATGCCATTGTTTATTCCCCTGCATTATTGTGATCATCATTTAGTGTCTCAGCAAAGATTTTAAAAGAAGCATAATTGTTTAAGCACGGTAACAACTGATTCACCCCCCCCCTCTCAGTTGACTAACACTAAATACCCTTAAAAGCGTTTCACCCACAATTGCAAGAAGAAGGAACATAATTCGATCCATTTCTCTCCAAAGTTATTTCTATGACCAAACCAGCCATTTTGTAGGTGCTTTCATTTCATTCTTAATTGGAATCCTATTCATGCCACTAGAGAAAATGCCTCTAAAGTGTCTACCCCTTCTCAAACATTCAAACCTGAAGTGTACATACCCTATCTTGAACTCTAATTAGTGCTTGGATCCAACACAATGTTGTATCTTCCCACTTCCACACTATGTGTTTGTGAACCAATACTTCCAACTTTACTATCCCTTGTAAAGCATGTATATCTCCTCTTTCTCTTTCCTACAACTATCATATAGTATGCATGCAATCAAGTTGCACTTCCTAACATGCAATATTGGAAGGCATTGTAGCAAGCATGGAAACCTAAAATTTCATAATCTAACCTTCCTACATTAACAAACTGAGCTTGGTGCCATGGAATAAAGTAAAATATGTAATGCATCCTTGGAACATTTTCAAAGAATCTAGCATGAAACCTAAAATCTAGTATGAAAACCTTCATTGAACTAGGGGAATGACCAAGGATACCACATGAAGTTTTTCCTCTAACTAGGAAAATTGCAGATAATACTATTTTGAGACCTATTTCATGCTTAAATTAACCATCTAGAGGGATCCTTTATTTCATGTTATTTTTGGAATTTACATCAAAATTCAATGCCTAGGAGAGAGGGCACTTCATTGGAGGAGTTTCATTGATATTAGAGGTAGACATGGAAGGAACACTTTTTGAAAGATAATTTTAACACCAATTTAAATGTATAATGTCTTGGAGAGAGGACACACCCACTTCAAGACCATTTCATGCACTCATTCATGGTAGTAGTTACATACTATGTTGGTCACACTTCATAGGGATTTACATCCAAACATATCTATTCTAGGAACATATTGAGGGAGAATTAGTTGGGAGCAATGTTATCACAAATAGATAGTCTGAACCCGAACCCACTGGTCCAGACCCTTAACTAACCCCTAAACCAATGGTTGAACTAGACTAACTATTTCAAACTCATTCAAAACAACTTCAAACAAAATAAAACCCCTCCCCACTCCCTCCCAAACCTTGAAACAATTAATTTTTTCATATTTGTGTATTTAATAGTAAACCAGTTCACAAGCTAGTTTCAGTTCCCTATCGATTTGACTCTTGATCGGTTCTAGTCTTGGTCCAAGTACCATTTCTAGTTATTACAATTTTTCTTTCGATTTACATTCTACTCTAGGGACACATGGATATGAAACCCTATATATCGTTACCTTTTAATGAAATATTGATCCGAAAAAACCCATAAATGTTAAAGATTTCAAATAACAAAAAAATAAAGAATGAAAAAAAACAAAAGAAACCCTACAATATGTCCTATGCCATGGAATAAGATCATATAAACACATGAAAACTCTACTCAAGGAATTTTGTAAAGGAAAACTTCGCATAGAAAACTCATTGGGGAGAAATTTGCAACCTGCAAAAAAATTGAAGGGCGAACTTGACTTTTTTCATCATTTTCCAAACGACAAACAACATCGTTACATTTCCCGCACTAAATTTCCCAAGTTTTCTTGGGCGAATGTCGATTTGAAGCACAAAGGATTGAATTTTGTTGGGTAAATGTGGATTTTAAATGTAGAGGGTCAAATTCTTATTGTCGAATGCGGACTCAAACTACAGAGGGTAGAGGGATAAATATTGCATTGAAATAAAAGAATTAAAAATACAATTGGTGAAGAGGTTAAGTATTTATGCATTAAATATATTTTTTGGGATAAAATTCATAAATTTCAGAAAGAATTATATTATAAAAATTTTCCCACTTGAAAATTTAGGACCTCAAATTTCTCCCAATGGAGAAATTTCTCCCCTAAAATGATCTATGGCCAAAAGTCATGTGTGCCACGTTTGGGTAATTTAGTACATCAACTTCCCGGGGTCGTAACTTTTGCATACGATTCCATTTTAGGTGCACGATAGACCATTGGAAAGGTCTACCTGATTTATACACATTTTAATGCTATCTATAAAAGGTCATTTTGATTGTGGCAATCCCTAAAAAACGTTGTTTAGGGTCTCAATATGGACCTACAAGTCAGGGACCCGAAAACTAGGGAAAAAACTGCCAAACTGGAAAACTACCAAAATGAGCCAATTGGAATAGGTGGGAGGCCACCGAAATCCATATGGACCAATCCTCCCACCTTAGGAAGAAATGGTCTCCATTGTGTTGAGTTCCCCCATCAGATGAGGAAATTTCTGTCGAGTTTGAGCACGGGTGAGCCACTTGCCTTGGTGCAGGAGCTGCCTTGCTTTGATAACTTAGTAAAGTTGGATCCTTTGCTAGCGAGTGCCCTTGATTTGTTTGTCCACAATATGATCACTGGATGTCTATTGTATGCAGTCGGGGTTGAGCTCTGTTGGTGTCAGTTGTTCTTCTATCTCTGAGGTGTCCAATAATGGTGGGAAATATAGTCGAAGGATATCCAGGTTGAACACTGGGTGCAAGCCAAGGAAAGGAGGAATGTTGAGCTCGAAAGAATTATCACCCACAACCTTGGTGATGGTGTACGACCCATAATAGAGTGGGTGAAGTTTCTGATGGGGTCATGTAAGTCACTCTTTCTGCAAGTGCAACCAAACTTTGTCGCCCACCTAAAACTTATGTGGCACCCGGTATTGATCATGGCACTCCTTGTACTTGTCATTGGAATTCTTGTAGGATATCCTGAACCTGTTGGAGGATGTGCTGGATCTACTCAATGAACTGGGTGGATTTGTCAACTTCAGCTGGAGCAGGATATGAGTCAGCCGAGGTGACCGCAAGGGGCAGTGCAACATCTATGGGACCCAATGGTTGGAATTCCAACCCCACCTAAATGGTACTGTGGAAGATTGAGCTATGAAAGCCTCGATTATAGCTATGTTAAACATAGGGGAGACTCTCATCCCATGTGCGAGGGTGATTGGAATTATACATGCACAGGATATGCATTATCATTCAATTTACGACCTATGTTTGGCCATCTTTCTGCGGGTGGAAGGCCGTGGATTTGGTGAGCTTGGTGTCCAACAGTGACCAAAGGCTTGAATAGAATGTGCTGAGAAATCGAATATCCCGATCTGAGAAAATGGTTTGTGGGATTCCAAAATTTAACCAGACTCATTCAAAGAAGAGCTTGGCAATGGCCTCTGTTGTGATTCTCTTCTTGCAGGTGGCCATAATCACCATCTTAGAAAAGTGATCCACAACAAAAAAAACACAGTCATTGCCCCATTTGGTTGATGGGAGGCCCGACATGTAGTCCATTGAGATGGATTCTCATGGCCTTTCAGGAGTAGGAAGAGGGGTGTACATGCCCTATTTGTTAGTGGCTAGTTTGGAAATAATGTAGGCAGTGCAGGACTTGATATACTTGCTAAACTCCTGTCGAAGTTTCATCCAATAGAAATGTTTCTGCAGCATTGGCACTATCTTTTCAATGTCGAAGTGTCCTACCACCTGATTGTAGTGGGATTCCCAAATCAGCTTCGCTCACTCGCTTGATAGAACATAGATATGGCCCAGACAACACAACAACCCGTCTTGAATATGGAAATTAGTGACAATTACATTTGCGCCCAACATTTGGTAGGTGGTGATGAAGTCCAGTTCTGTCTCATAGAGTTGGGGCCATCTAGAGGTCTCATGGTTGCAAGATTCTATCACCATGGTGAGTGTCGCGACTGGAGGTCTCCTGAGGAAATCAATGATGCAGTTGGTACTTCCCATTTTATACTTGATGTTGAGGTGGAATTGCTGCAAGTACATGGACCATTTCTGATGGAGGTCATTATGTAATTTTCCTTGTGTATCCATGAACTATAGTGGATTATGATCAGTGTGGATGATTGTCTCCTTCCCAAGAATGTAATGTCTCCACTGGAAACAGTCTTGCACAATGGAGTACATTTATTTTTCGTAAGTAGGGTACTTACAGAAAACATCTGATAGTGTCTCACTATGATAGGACACAAATTGGCCGTGATGAGTGAGAACGATGCCCACAACATAGTCTGAAGCATATGTTTCGATATCAAAGGGTTGTTGCATGTCTTGTATTGAAAGTATTGGGGCTGAGCACAAGCACTGCTTCAAATCATCGAACACTTGTTGTTAAGACCAGCCCCACAAATTTTTTTCCTTACCTCCACCCCTAGTTACTTGGTTGAGGGCCCATGCAATATGGGAGAATCCCAACATGAACCTGCATTACAAATTGGTAAGGCCCAAGAAGCTCCGAAGCTTAGTGAGTGTCGTTGGGGATGGCCAGTCACAGATGACCTGGATTTTGGCTGGATCCACATGTATGCCATATTGATCAATGATGTAGCCCAGGTAATGAAACATTTCCATGCCGAAGGAGCATTTTTCCAAGTTGGCGTAGATTTGGTGTTCTACCCAATTCTTCTTGTAAATGTTCTGCCCAATTTGGCATAGAGATGGTGTTCTGAAAGTGTTCTGCCCAATTCTTTTTTTAAATGAGGATGTCATCTAGATACACCACCACAAAAGTATTGGTGAATGGTCACAAGATATTGTCCATCATCCTCATGAAAGTGGCTGGAGCATTTGTCAAACCAAAGGGCATGCCCAACCATTCAAAAAGACATTCCTTTGACTTGAAGGTGATCTTCCATATATCTGTCTATTCTATTGGGACCTAGTGGTATCCAGACTTCAGATCAATATTACTGAAGTATTTTCCCCCTGTGAGCTGATCAAGGAGTTCGTCGATTCGAGGAATCAGGCATTGGTTTTTGACTGTGATTTTATTCAAGGTCCGGTAATCAATGCAGAGTCACCAAGTTCCATATTTCTTTTGTACCAACATGATTGGGCTCCCGCAAGGTGATGCGATGGGATGGATGTGCCCCTTCTGGAGAAGTTCTTGGATCTGTCACTTGATATCATCATTATCTAACAGAGAGAGACAGTAGACTGGCCCATTGGGCAGCGATGTGTTGTGGGTCATATCAATGGGGTGCTTGACCTGACAGTGCAGAGGTACCCTGGTAGGTGAGGAGAATATATCTGAGTATTCTTCCATGACCTTATCCACTTGATTCTATTGTGTGGAGAGGTTGACCGCAGAGACCCTTGATGTGGCTACGATCTTTCACTCATTCTGAGAGTGAATCACAAAGAAGACAAAATTCCCTGTCTGAGAGATGACCTTTCTACATTGCTTGGCAGAGATCAAGGAAATAACACTCGGTGGGAGTGCCTTGGGTATCATGTACAATTTCTTGTTCAAAGTAATAATAACACTGCGAGGCCTAGACTCATATACAACATGACGTTTCCATAAATATGGTTGTCCTAAAAGAAAATTACAAACTTCGAGAGGGGAAACATCACACAATACCTCATCTTTGAAGGGCTTGATGTCGTATGACATGCGACATTGTTGGCTGATGCGGATGTCACTTCCTTGGCGGAGCCATTCGATTGTGTAGGGATGCGTGTGTAGCGTTTTCAGCAGGGCGAGTTTCTTGAAAACCTCTATTGAGATGAGGTTATTCTGGCTACCACTATCAATGATGAAGTGTAGAGGGGTACCCTTCACCCACATATGTGTATGAAAAAGGCGCTCGCCTTCCTCTAGATTGTCTGGTTCATCGGTCTGGAGCTTGGTGGTAGAAACGGTAGCACTGGGTTCTTCATCAATGATTTGTCTCTCCCTTTCTGGTTATGAATAAGAGTCAGAACCCACATATGATTCAGAGGATTTCACCTAAACCACCAGTGACTGCTTCGAGCGATAAACAACAGTGTTATGCCAAGGGATCTTATGGAAGTCGCACCACTTCCCGATATCTTTATTTGTCTTTCTAGTGTCCTTATTTTATTGTGGCCTAGATTGGTTGTCCTGAGGCTCTCTGTCTTTTCTCTGTCCTTTGTTTTTCGATTTGGGGCCGCCCTTTCCTAGCTTTTGCTGTGAGGGGTTCCCAGGCCCAAATTGTCACGTCTTTTGTTTGAGCTTCTGCTCGATTTTGATGGCATATCGGTAGGTCGTGCCCAAGGATGAGATGTATATAAACCACCGTGATAATTGATCATTAGATGTCGCTCAAAATATTTTATACCCAACTTGGTGCGCAAGGTATGGAAGATATTTGTGAACTCGGGCATCGCTTGGTCTCTTCCCTACCGCAGCGTGGTCCATTTTGTGTACAGGTCATCATAACTTCCAACAGAGTAATATTGTTCCTTAATAGCATCCCTGAACGACTCCCAGGTGACTGCGATTGTAAATAATGAGATTTCCTTTATTTCATTTTTCTCACAGAAATTTTCCCACCAATAATTGACATGGGGGACGACTTTGAGGAGCACAAAAGTAATATTTTCTCTATTCGAGAAATTATGGACAGAGAAATACCCTTCTAGCATATTCAACCATTTGTCTACCCCATATGTGTCTATTTGAGCTTCAAATATAGGAATATAGAAGTTGATTTGTACCTTGAACGGGGCAATGCCTCTATTTGAGGAAGAAGTGTCTCCTATTGGTAGCCGCCAAAGGATTTGCATAAAACTATCCATCATCTCGTTCCTTTGTTGCATGAGGGATTCCTCGAGCAACATTTTGAAGGGATATCCTATCCCATTGTATTTCTTTTCTTCTTCCATGAGATGTCATTTGGGCGTGCCAGAGATTTTTTCCTCAAGAGAAACAAATTCAAGACCCAATTCTTTATACCTTGACCTCGTTGGAGACATGCATTAAGAGAAACAAGAAAAAAACCACTATGATACCACAGATCTAAAATATATTTGTAGAACGAAATGAATACAGATTATTATCAAAATATGCTTAACACATAATAAAAAATATACAATAAAATTTGTTTCTATTCAATAAGGAAATAAGTTGAAACTATAAAATGCAGTGGAAACAAGCTTGCTAGAATGGTGGCGTCTTATCTCTAAGAAGAGATGTGATGGATGCGTTCATTCGTAAGAAAATGATTACAATGAGGCTATGAAGGCCTTTTTACAATAAACCAGAATGTCAAAAACCCTAGACATTCAAAAAACCTAATCCTAGGAGATGAAGCACCAAAAGTCATGTGGGCCTCATTTGGGTAAGTTAATACATCAACTTCTCGAGGTCGTAACTTTTTCATATGATCTTTGTTTTAGGTGCATGATATCCCATTAGAAAGGTCTATCCAAGAAATACACATTTTGATTTTATCTATCAAAATTCAATCTAACAGTGGCGATCCTAAAAAAATGTTGTTTAGGGCCTCAAAATGGCCCCACAAGTCAGGGACCCGAAAACTAGGGAAAAAACTACCAAACTAGAAAACTGCCAAAATGAGCCAATTGGAATGGGTGGGAGGCCACCGACATCCATATGGACCATGTATGGTTTTATTACATGAATTTGAATGAGGAATATGGACATAATAGACAGATTGAATGTAGGAAAGACACTCATAGATGGATAGTACTTATTGTGTCGTTTCCAATGAGATGTGGAAATGTCGTGTAGTTCCTCACAGTTAGGGAGATATAGCCTTGTAAAGTTGGAAGACCCGAAGAGTGGAAAATAATCCCCTAGTTTTTTGTAAGTCTTGGTCAAAGGGGTAAATTTTTTATAATAAGAAAACCCTAGAAGCCCTAAATTAAGGAGAGAAGTTACCTATCACAAGTATATAAGCACCTCAAGGAGTCATTCACAAGTACACTCACACACTTATTCACTGCTTATATTTCTTGCAATATAGTAATATTTTGCTAAGTTTGTGATGAAATGTTTCTAGGTTAGCAAAGGAAGGTCCAAGAAGAAAGTCTTGAGGTTGCATCAATCCCTAGTTTTTGAGGTATCCGTGGGTTGTATGTTATTAGGGCGCAGATGTACGCGGGTTGTAGTGGAGGAAAGTGTGGATATACATGGGATATAGAAGAGAAAGTCACATATCTATGAAAAGATAATGAAGGTTTGACTAGATGTTGGTACAAGGTCCCTAAAGGTCTAAAGGAAGTCTACATGTCAGCATATTACTGTTTCAAGTCAGCTTGAGAGATCTTGGTATGATTATATACTTGTTTTATGGTTATTTCTTGTCATGATATGTTGTTGCTTGAGGAATACTTGGATGGTTGGATTGGTATTTGGATATTGTATATCTTGGTTGCTTGGTAGAGTGAGGAGCATTCTTATATCTGGTTTATTACATGACATATTTCTTATGGTTCTTATCTTTGAGTTGATTGTATATGGTTGAGGCATATTCATGTTGTATGGTGGCATATCAATGAGGGGCATGCATTGTCTCTTTAAGATACTTCATTGATGATATGGTACAAATCTGCATATGGTTGATTATATGGTATATGAAACAGGTTATACATGGTTGATGTTCTAGTTCATGATTCACTATTCATTGTTGATGTATATTTTAGTTCATGATTGATGCATGCGATAATATGTATATTGGTATACACTTGATGCATGGTATGGTACATATTTAGTTGGTTGATGAGAAGATGTAGGTTTATGTGACAGTGACAGAGACAGAGATAGAGTGACAGTGACAGTGGCAATGTTTGTGATAGCGATAGTTGGTCTACATTTATATTACAAGGAGGTTGGATGGGGAAATGATAGGTGGTTGTAGCCACCTTCCGGTTGGATCCGAAGAACTCAGGGGGTTGTATCCTCCTTATGGTTGGAGCCAAAGAATTTAGAGAGTTGTAGCTTCCTTCAGGTTGGATCCTGAGAACAAGGGGTTGGAGCCTCCTTCCAGTTTTAGCTGGAGAATCATAAGTTGGTACTTCCAATGAATGTAATATTTTGATATATAGGAAAATGATTACCTGGTTTTCTATCGTTTGGGTTTCCACGTAAATTCTGGTGTACTGTGTATCTATTGTGATATGATGATTTTTATGATTATACCGTTGATGGTATATTGAATGCTAATGATAAACTGTTGAATATTGTTGAAGAGTAAACTATGGTTAAAATTAATATAATTGTTCATTACTGATTCACCCCCCCTCTCAGTAATCCAACAATTGGTATCAAAGCAGGTCCTTTAGAAAGAAGTCTAATCACTGGAAGGAGATCGTGGAATATGCTAGGATTGGGGTACCACAGTTTGATGATCACAACTATGACTTTTAGAGCAGAGGAATGAAAACATATGTACATGCACATGGATTCGATGTTTTGCGAGAAGTAGTAGATGGATACAAAGAACCATCCACTCCCCCAACAGATAAGAATGGAAAGAAACTTGAAGACAATGGTTCTAGATATAAAAATTCCATCCTAAATGTTTTGACTAAAGGGCCCCACTAATTCCCCCCCCCCGGGATAAGGCCTATAGACGCATTGGATAAACTTTATGAAAAATTATCGGCATCCAATAAGGTATTTCTAATGAAGCGATTATTTAATATGAATATTTCAGAAGGTGGGTCTATTGAAGATCATTTAAATGAATTTCATACGGTTACTAATAAGATAAAATCTGTAAAATTGGACTTTGATGATGAGGTCAAAGCTCTTCTAATCTTGTGCTCATTGCAATAAAGATAAAATTTCTTGGTCATGGCTGTAAGTAACTCTGTCTCTAGCTCAAACACTCTAAACTTTCATGATGTTGTTGGTGCTATCCTTAGCAAGGAAACGTGACAAAAAACAACATGTGAGCGATCAAGTAATGCGTTGATCGTGGAGAACAAGGGAAGAAAAAATGATAGAGGAAAGAGATCATGGAACCATGAGAATTCTAGGAAGGGTAGATGGGAAATATAGAGTGTTGAAATTGTGCGAAGAAAGGAAATTTGAAGATAGAGCTCCAAAGAAACAAAGAGATGGAAAACAAGAGAAAAATCAAGAAGAAAATGTAACAGGTGATGTGTTACAAGATGTTTTGATTCTTTCCGTAGATAATATTTATGAGTCTTGCTTAGTAGATTTAGGGGCTTCATTTCATGCCACACCCCATAGGAAACATTTTCTAGATTATGTTCAAGGTGATTTTGGACAAGTTCATTTGGGTGATGAAACACCATGCAAAATGTTTGGAATGGGTAAGGTACAAATAAATAAAAAGAATGGAAAAAAATGGTTGTTGAAAGAGGTAAGACATGTTCCAGATCCAAGGAAAAATCTAATTTCAAAAAGGAAGATGGCAAGTGAAGGCTATATATCTATATTTACAGATAAGGCATGGAAGGTCACCAAAGGATCATTGGTGATAGAAAAAGGAGAGAAGGTAGGTACATTGTATTTATGTACTAATAATATTGACTCTTATATCTCTTTAGATTCTACATGAGTAGATACAACACTGTGGCATCATAGGCTTGGACACATGAGTGAGAAGGGGATGTAGATTGTTGGGCCTGATATATGATCAGTTTTATGACAGTTATTAGATACTTTTGTCGAATGTACATATGTGTTTTTCATGTTTTGGAGAAGCTTTTTGAAGAATTTTCTGCCAAAACGGTATAATCCACACCAGGTATGTATAATTCATGTTTTATATTGATCTTGAGTATAATTCATTACATTTTTATCTTTCCAAGGATCTAATTCATGTTTTTTGGTGTTACAGGGAAAAATCGCATCATGTTTATGCTTCCGACACTCAGTTCGACTCTCCATCCAGTACTCGATCTGGTACCCGGTCTGACATTCTATCCAGCACCGCATCCTGCACAAAAACAGTGGGTGATTTGGCGGTTATGGTATTGGTTGCCAGTGGTGGGAGAATCAGGAACATGGGTTTTTCTTGTGCTTCCCCCTCCATCTATTGAACTCTTGACAACTCAGTTTGGGTTGTTGAGCAGGGAGATTATTGGCTCTCTCTATTTCGGCAGTTAGGGCACCATTAATGTAATTTGTTTTTTTTAGAAGTGGTTTGACCCTCCAGTGGTTGACCACTTGGTCTATAAATCTTATAAATACCACCGTGGTGGTCAGACATAAGTTAACAGTAGAATAAGTAGAGGATTAGAGACAAATATGTTTTCCTCTGGTTTTTCTATTTTCAGTTGCTAGAATTATATGAAATTGCGTTTTTGAGTTTTAATGGTGAAATCGATTTGTTGAGTTTGTGGTGTGCCTTTGAGAAGTGACCACGACTTACTTGGGGGCCCACCAATAGTCTGGTAACTATTCTTTAAGTTATTTATGCATTTCATAGCTTAGATGTCTCTTTTTATTTCATGTATATGAAGTGTTCTTTTATTCCTTTGCCTTCTAATTTGTTGTTGTAGTTTAATTATTTTAACTCTCTTTTGCAGATTAGTATGAAGGCTTGTGTTAATATGCGTTGATTATGTAGTTAGGAACAAATTTGAAAATTCATAAACTAACCCCGTGTGCAATTAGATATTAGATTGTGTTTTATTTATGCTTTTAGAATCAAGTTTAAAACAGAGTTTGAAATAGAGTAGAACACAATTTTAATTTATGTTTTCTTTAACAAGGATTCGGTGGATGGATAGGGTTAGTTTCAGTTTTTAATTATAGATTGTTTATTCTATTGTCATGTAGATCTTTCTTAACTAGTTGTTAGTTAATGTATTCATTAGTTTACTTTTTATATGTCATGCTTTAATTTTTTTTTTTAAGCATTTTCCTTCTTGCACTTTGAATTGTTAAAATAGATATAGCATAGTTTCACTTTATGCACTTTCTTTCCTAAAAGTAGATTGCAATTCTAGTTTTTAGTTAATGCTTGAATTTAATTATGAATTTTGCTTACATAGCATAGAAGTACAATTAAAATCTCGTTATATTGTTGATGGTTAATACACAAGTAATAATTCCATGAATATGTAGGGTAATTGACAATTGTTTCCATAATGGCTAAGTTCTCATTGGATTGTTTAATCCACACCTTTCACTTTGCTATTGAGATCAATATTAATCTTATACCACTTGAATTATCTTTTGTTGTCAAGTGCCATCGAAATATTATAGGACACTAGAGACATTCACGCAACCACCAACACTATATTTGAGTTTTCATAGGTTAAAAGATAGTTTCTTGCTTTCGTAGATCAGAATATAGTTTTATTGTTGATGTAGAATAGATAGTCTTTTTCTTTGGTAGATTAAAGAGTAGTTTTCTTATCATATATTAAAGGTTAGTTGTTAGTTATTCCTTCTTTCAATTAAATAGATTTCCTTTTATGAATTAGAAATAGTTTTGAAGTTTGAATTAAGAATAGAGTTCACTTGCCTCTTAGCTTAGTTAGTTGTTTAATGAGTAGTCTTAATTAGTTTACTTGTTGTAGAAGTTATCCTAGGATAGTTATTTGTTTACTTGCTTCAATAGGTTACTTGCTTACTTGTCTATTCTTGCTTTGATAGTATAGTTGTTTATTTCCTTACTTTCACATGATAGTTGTTCATTGAGTTTAAGTAGACTAGTTAAAGTAGTTTGTTGTTGTTATTTGTTTATTGTTATGCTTAAATAATTGCTTTTTCTTATTGAACTAGTTTTCTTTAGTAGGGTTTTCACTTGTTTTCCTAGAACTATCCATCGATCCTTGGTCCAAAAGTACTTAGGTTACCTAGTTTAAGTTTCTTTAGTAGGGTTCTCTCATTAGATAGATTTGCTTGAATAGAATAGCCCTTAGATAGCCACTTCCTTAGTTAGACTATACTACTACTAGCCCTTCTACCTTGGCATATATTTTGCTACAACTCTAAGTTTACTTACCTGGGTTGACAATTTAATTGAGGGTTTTTAGTGTGTTTTTAGTGCATATAGAACACCCATCATTTTTGGTGTCATTGCTAGGGAGTTGTCTCAAGGTATGAAATAGTTAGGAAATAGATCATTTCTAGACCTTAGCATTAGATTGGTGGTGGGGGAACTTTAAGACGAGAGGTAAGAACCTGCGTATCTACTATTGCAGGATCCCCCAAACCCAATGGTAGTTTTTCTTTTTGTTTTTGTTTTCTTTCATGAATAGAACTAGAGATCCAAAAGGTAGATACATTAAATCTAAATCAGACCTTTCAACCAAGATTCCTTTCGATCATTTTTGGGGAAGAAACATTCCACTCATAATCTCCGCAGACCGATACCGAAAAACAAGAGCTAGCTCAACTCAAAGAGCTAAGGTAGTCTCTAAAGAGACTAACACAGGGAGCACTATAGAACAAGAAATTGAAGCATCAATCATATTAGGTTAGGAGGCAAGACCACTAGAGCCTTTCTCAAAACCAAACAATACAACTTTTTCTTTTACACCACCACCAGGAGATCCTAATTTTGAAGACATCATAGACCCTGAATGGGTGAATCTTTTGTTTGGTAGTTCAGCCAATGTAATTATCTCTCAAACTGACACAAAAAATTTGGCACCAATAGTATCAACCGGCTTGAGTAGAGTCCCAGACATCCAATTCATAGGAAGACCTTTCCATCAAAGGGAAACCTTGTTCTCTTCAAAGATAAAACCACCTAGGTACTCTCTTTTTGGAAACCAAGGCAATATGGATGATCAGGAGGACCATAACAATGTAAGACATGGGAAGGAAGAAGAAACTGGAAACCAAACCGAAACTACCTTCATGTTTCTGATTTTGGACACCACTCCAAATGTCAACATGAAGAATATTCATCTCTCAGCACTGCCTACCCTTTATGGTAAAAATAGTGAATATCCAAACACCTTACTATTTGAATTTGACATCTTGTGTAGGAGCTACAACTACGTACAAGATTCCCAAAAACTAAAACTCTTTCTTGCCACCCTCAAAGACTCTGCACTAAGATGGTTCATGGGGTTGGGAGGATCCAGTATTAGGTCTTGGGAAGCCATGAAAGACATCTTTCTTAAGAAGTACCAAGACTACTATAAGACCAAAGAGTCTTGTAATGACATCTTTAAAATCCAACAGTTAAAAGATGAGACCCTTGAAGATTATATGGAAAGATTTGGTTATATCTCCCAGAAATCAAAATACCATGACCTCCCAGAGGATGAAATTAGGGCTCTTTTCCTTAAGGGAATTTCAAAAGAATATCTAGAAATTCTTAACCTGATGGCATCAGGTGACATATCTCATAAACCATTTGCTGAAATATGTGAAATGTGTAAAAATTACTCAAGGAGTAGAGCCAAAACAAGGAAGAATGTTCGGGACCCTTATAATAGGAACTTAAAACCAGTTATTTCAGGTGGTATCACAAGAGCAGAGAGAGGGATGTTAGCATGTTTACAGGTAGGTGTGCTTTTCATTGATGGCAAGATCAGAGTATGCAGCGATGGGAAAACAAGGACAACATAAGACCGGGAGGAGAAGCGACAATGATCTTTGGATCCCATTGAGAATTCCAGATGAACATCAAATCTGAGCCCAAGGTCCAACTGGCGTTGGATCTATGAGAACCTGCACGTTATTTAAAGAGAAAGGTGAAGCGGGGTTACAAAATCCCGAAGGCAGGAGGATAGTTTCAGATACTAGGAGTTGGAAGAGTCGAGACTCTTCATCATCAGGAGTCCCAGAATCATGAAATGCGAAACACCGAAATCCCGAAAGCAGGAGGACAATTTCAGATACCGGGAGTTGGAAGAGTCGAGACTCTTCATCATGAGGAGTCCCAGAATCATGAAATACGGAACCACGAAAACCTGAAATAGGCACATCAAACGAAGGTTCGGATAATGGGAGTTGGAGGAGTCAAGAGTCAAAACTCTTCAACACAAGAGTCCTGAAGTGTCGAAATGCAAAACGACAAAAATCCTGAAATAGGCACATCAACCGGAGTTTTGGATATCGAGATTTGGAGGAATCAAGAGTCGAGACTCTTCATCACAGGAGTCCCGAAGTCGCGAAATGCGAAATGCCGAAACACCTTTTTGTGTAGATTTCGGATACTGGGAGATGGAGCATCAAAACACTTCATCACAAGGAATGTCGGAATCTTGAAATGCCGACATGCGAAAAACACCTTTGGGTGTTGATTTTGGATACCAGGAGTTGGAGTGTCGAAACATTTTTCAACAAGAATGCCAAAATGACAAAACGCCGAAATGCATTTTTGAATAAGGCTATGGTCACCGTCAGTGGTCACATCATCGAAGAGCTATAGATAAGAGCTCAAAGATACAAGATCCATTTCAGAGTTTGGGACATGGAGAGTCAAGACGACTCATCACAGAATCCCCGAAATGCGAAATGCGAAATACATGTTCAGAATTGGCCCTTAGTCATAACCCATGGTCACATCGATGAAGGCTCAAGGGAGGAGGTAGCACGAAGCTAATCTGCATTTTGGATATCGCGACTTGGAGAGTCGAGATGCCTCACCACAGGGATGCCGAAAATCCAAATGCTGGAATGGCAAAACGTCGAAAGGCCGAATTGCAAAATGGTGAAATAAGAATGAGACCCATCATTTATGATCCAACGATGTAGGTTATTCAGGAATATGATCAAAGGGCTATTGTTTCTCTTCACAATTAATCAATCAGTGGCAATTTAGTTGTTGAAGCGGTCTTTGGAGGTTCACAGTGTAACTGCTAGAAACCACTGATGGTTTCCGCCAGAGGACTCAAAGATACCTCTGTGTGATTGCTAGAGGAGTTGAAGAGTCTCAAGGAATATGTCAGTGGAATGAAGACTATTCGTGGATGAAATTGATAGATGGATGAGCATTGAAGCCTGTAACTGCAACAGAGAGGATGAGATCGATTGTGAAAGAGAAGACAAAGAGTCTCAATTGTTGGAGAGGCTAAGGAATCTCAGCATAACACCCAGTGATGATGGACACATGGGTTTAATAGCCAGAGAAGATGAAGAGTTGCAATGATGAACAGGCAGAGAACTCGACATGAAGAGCATGCAGAAGTATTGCGCACAAGGCATGCACAAGGTGCACAGAAACTATAAGAAGGCAGAAGAAAAAGAGATGGTTTCTATTGTTGAGAGGGCTTCAGGAGTGTAGAAGGGGGAGTGTGCAGTAGCTGAAATACAGAGAAGAGGAATGGTGCATTGAATGGACATGGTGCATAGAGCATAAAAGGATGAAGCACAGAAAGCTCAAGGCATGTGTGCAGCAAGACTGTGAGACACTAAAGGAAGGTTGAGGTGCTATTGTAGAGAAAAAAAAAATAGAAGATCAAAAATCACAAGAAGATGCAGACAGAGAGACACTGATATAGGAGAGCAGAGCAACATAGCAGAACAGTGATAAGCCTGGTAAGCCAATGATAAATATTGTATCACTGTGATAAATTTATATATAGAAAACTTTATATTTCAGGGTGGGAGGGAGGTGCTAGGGAGGACTGTTGTCCTCAGAGGTTCAAGTGGGTGCTTGAACACAGGGAGTTGTAGCTTCCATCTAGTTGCAGACAAGGAAACTAGGGTGGCAAGGTGGTGAAAAGGAGAACTGTTGCTCTTTGTTATACATGTTGGTGTCTGTGTGACTGGAATTTGGTGCTTCCATCTAGTTTGTGTTGGAACACTTAGGGAGTTTTTGCTTCATTCTAGTGGGTGTTAGAGAAACCAGGGAGTTGGTGCTTCCTTCTAGTAGGTGCTAGAGAAAACAAAGAGTTGGTTCTCTCAGCAAGTTGCATCTTGCAAAATAGAGGTTGTAGCCTCATTATGAGTTGGTGCTCATAGGTATAATAATGTACAGAATGTAAATATTACTTATCATATAAAGAAGAAGAGGTTTTTACCCTTTATGGGTTTCCTCAGGAAATATCTGTCTCTGTATATTTCATATGTGTGAATGATGCTGAATTTTCTATTGCTTACTTCCTTGCATTATTGTGATTGTCATTCAATGCTCTGCAAAGAGTTTAAAATAAGCATAATTGTTTAAGCTTGGTAACAATTGATTCACCCCCCCCGGCTCATTTATCCAACAATTGGTATTAGAGATGACCCTTCTTATCTAAGGGTAGATTATAGAGCTTAAACATGTCAAGCCATGAATGAAATTCAACCAATAAGGCCCCTCTATTCAATGGAACAAACTTTACCTTCTGGAAAGTTAGAATGAGAACCTACATAATGGCTTTAGGTGCAGAAGTCTGGGATGTGGTAGATACTGGTTATGTAAATCCAGTTGTACTAGATAATAAGGATGACAAGCTAGAATTTAGCTTCAACGCTAAGGCTATGAATGCTATCTTGAGTGGGCTTGCAGAAGCAGAATTCGTAAAAGTTATGCACCTAGGAACTGCCAAAGAAATGTGGGACAAACTCATTAGCAGTTATGAAGGTAATGAAAAGGTAAAGGATGCCAAGCTTCAAACCTACAGAGTACAGTTTGAACAATTGAAGATGAAAGAAGTTGAAATTGTTGGAAAATACTTTCTGAGAGTTGAAGAACTGGTAAATGCAATGAAAGCACTTGGTGAAAAAATTGAGGAACCTTCTTTAGTTCAGAAAATTTTGAGATCTCCACTAGATAGGTTCAACCCGAAGGTCTTCTCTATAGAAGAACTTAATAATATAAAAACCTTGGAGTTTGATCAACTTCTAGGAACATTGACTGCATATGAAATGAGAATAGTTAAAGATAAACCCACCTCCAGAGAAGCATCATTTAAGGTAGACAAGAATGAGGATTATGAGCCTGATGAAATTGAAGAAAAAATTGTGAAGAGACTGAAGAAGGGATCAGGAAAATACAAAGGTAAACTGCCTTTCAAATGTTTCAACTCTGGCAAGATAGGTCATTTTTCAAATAAATGTCCTCACAAAAGAAATGATCAGACATGTGATGATGAGGAGAAGCACAAACACAGAAATTTATTTAAAGAGAATAATTTTAAGAAGAAAAGTCTTTGTGTAAATAATGATGGTGATACTTCAGATGATGAAGACAATGACTCCTCTATTGAATATAAACTAAATGACTTCATACTTATGGCCAAACAGGACTATGATAATAAAATCACATGAGGTGAGACTAATGAAGAAGAAGCTGTGGTTGATAGAAAGAGAATTGATCAGTGCACTGGAAGAGATTGACAGACTCAGAATTAAGAATAGAAAGAAAAAACAATTGCTGATACAGTTCGAGAAAGATAGTAAACAACATAATGAAGACTTTTCCCTGCTAAAAGTGCAATTAGAAGAGGCAAAGAAAACCGAGGACATTCTGAAACAACAGTTATCAGAAAAGAAGGCAAGATGTAAAGCTCTGGAAGAAGAAGTAGTGAAAACTAGAAAAGAGTTGGAGAGGTTTGAAGCCTTGTATCATCAAAATCTATCAAGTATCAAAGCCTCAGAAGGATTAGCCACCATTCTAAATCAGCAAAGGAATCCAAAGCTAAAAACGGGTTTGGGTTATGAAGAGGGATGAAGTAGTGGTCAGCCAAGAAACAAATAACCTATCAAGTTTGTCAAATCCTCAAACATTGACAACAGTCACTCTCCAAAAACAAAGAAAGAAAATCAGCCACCAAGAAGGAATGAAAGAAAAAGTACCAGAACCGAATCTGTAGATCAGAGAAATTATCGACATGAAAGAAATTGACCTCCCCAAAGAAGATAGACTTTTCCCAGGTACCAACATTTTTTCTATGGGTATTGTTTCTTTTGTTCTAACTTTGGTCATAAAGTTGTAAACTGTTCTTTAAAATTAAATTATGAGCAATCAAGACATTC